>CM077187.1:2677785-2815285 GCA_039654105.1 Coreius guichenoti
TTGTATGATTTTTAAAAAATTAATTTGCATTTTATTGCATGACATAAGTATTTGATCACCTACCAACCAGTAAGAATTCCAGCTCTCACAGACCTGTTAGTTTTTCTTTAAGAAGCCCTCCTGTTCTCCACTCATTACCTGTATTAACTGCACCTGTTTGAACTTGTTACCTGTATAAGACACCTGTCCACACACTCAATCAAACAGACTCCAACCTCTCCACAATGGCCAAGACCAGAGAGCTGTGTAAGGACATCAGGGATAAAATTGTAGACCTGCACAAGGCTGGGATGGGCTACAGGACAATAGGCAAGCAGCTTGGTGAGAAGGCAACAACTGTTGGCGCAATTATTAGAAAATGGAAGAAGTTCAAGATGACGGTCAATCTCCCTCGGTCTGGGGCACCATGCAAGATCTCACCTCGTGGGGCATCAATGATCATGAGGAAGGTGAGGGATCAGCCCAGAACTACACGGCAGGACCTGGTCAATGACCTGAAGAGAGCTGGGACCACAGTCTCAAAGAAAACCATTAGTAACACACTACGCCGTCATGGATTAAAATCCTGCAGCGCACCCAAGGTCCCCCTGCTCAAGACAGCGCATGTCCAGGCCCGTCTGAAGTTTGCCAATGACCATCTGGATGATCCAGAGGAGGAATGGGAGAAGGTCATGTGGTCTGATGAGACAAAAATAGAGCTTTTTGGTCTAAACTCCACTCGCCGTGTTTGGAGGAAGAAGAAGGATGAGTACAACCCCAAGAACACCATCCCAACTGCACCGTATTGAGGGGAGGATGGATGGGGCCATGTATCGCGAGATCTTGGCCAACAACCTCCTTCCCTCAGTAAGAGCATTGAAGATGGGTCGTGGCTGGGTCTTCCAGCATGACAACGAGCCGAAACACACAGCCAGGGCAACTAAGGAGTGGCTCCGTAAGAAACATCTCAAGGTCCTGGAGTGGCCTAGCCAGTCTCCAGACCTGAACCCAATAGAAAATCTTTGGAGGGAGCTGAAAGTCCGTATTGCCCAGCGACAGCCCCGAAACCTGAAGGATCTGGAGAAGGTCTGTATGGAGGAGTGGGCCTAAATCCCTGCTGCAGTGTGTGCAAACCTGGTCAAGAACTACAGGAAACGTATGATCTCTGTAATTGCAAACAAAGGTTTCTGTACCAAATATTAAGTTCTGCTTTTCTGATGTATCAAATACTTATGTCATGCAATAAAATGCAAATGAATTACTTAAAAATCATACAATGTGATTTTCTGGATTTTTGTTTTAGATTCCGTCACTCACAGTTGAAGAGTACCTATGATAAAAATTACAGACCTCTACATGCTTTGTAAGTGGGCAAACCTGCAAAATCGGCAGTGTATCAAATACTTGTTCTCCCCACTGTATCTATTGTGCTAGCGTTCCATCGTTCTATTGTTCCATCTATCATTCTATCTATCTATCTATCTATCTATCTATCTATCTATCTATCTATCTATCTATCTATCTATCTATCTATCTATCTATCTAGCGTTCCATCATTCTATTGTTCTATCGTTCTAACGTTCCATCTATCGTTCCATCGATCATTCTGTCTGTTGTCCGTTCTATCTATCTATCTATCTATCTATCTATCTATCTATCTATCTATCTATCTATCTATCTATCTATCTATCTATCTATCTAGCGTTCCATCATTCTATCGTTCAATTGTTCCATCATTCCATCGTTCCATCTATCGTTCCATCTATCATTCTGTCTGTCGTCCATTCTATCTATCTATCTATCTATCTATCTATCTATCTATCTATCGTTCTATCGTTCTATCGTTCTATCATTCTATCATTCTATCTATCTATCTTTCCATCGTTCTGTTGTTCCATATATCTTTCTATCGTTCCATCTATCATTCTGTCTGTCGTCTGTTCCATCGTTCAATCTATCGTTTTGTCTGTCGTCCATTCCATCGTTCTATCTATCTATCTATCTATCTATCTATCTATCTATCTATCTATCTATCTATCTATCTATCTATCTATCTATCTATCTATCTATCTATCTATCGTTCCATCGTTCTGTCATCCATTCCATCGTTCTATCTATCTATCTATCTAGACTTTCTGTCATTCCATCCATTCATCCGTCTTTCATCGTTCTATCTATCGTTCCATCCACCCATCCAATCTGTCGTCCGTCCGTCTTTCCATCCATCCATCCATCCATCCATCCATCCATCCATCCATCCATCCATCCATCCATCCATCCATCCATCCATCCATCCATCCATCCATCCATCCATCCATCCATCCATCCATCCATCCATCAACATGTGTGGATATATGTACATACATACTGTATGTGATGTGTATTTATGTAAAAATAGTTAGATATTTACATATCTATTTATATATATTTATTTTATATATACGTGTATATATGTGTTTGTATGTATATGTATAGTATGCTAAAGTTGTGTGGATTACATTTATGGTACATTTCTGCCATTTCTGCTAGTTTTAATTAAGATCAACACCTCAAACATAAAACTTCCCCTAGTTGAAGAAACACCTGCTTACAAAATGCACATTGGCAAAAGCATTTCAGATAAGATTTATATCAGGAAACCCAACCGCAGTTTCATAACAAGAAACACAAACACACATATTCACACAGTCTAAAAATAGCATGCAGATTTTCCTTGACTGTTTTCCTCTGCGTTGCAGGTAGCGAAATGCAACAGGTTTCATCCGTCACGTGAAGAAGCGTGGAAGACAGCCTCATCGCTCATCAAAGTGTCGTCCACCTGTCCAGCTGCATCAAACACACAACGTGGCCTGGTATTTTACCAGTATTTCTGGAACAAACACAACTGCCATGCTAACACCCCTGCTGTTCATTATCCCACGGAGATCTTTTTATCCAGTGCAACACTTTGGAGACTGTCAAAGCACTCAGCTCGTGAGAGATTTACTCGTCTGGAGAGTGTGCGGCTGTCCTCTGCCTCCGAGCTTTTGTCAGCAGTGGTTTGGAAGCTCTTGAACATCTGTATGTGCCTCCAGTTGTTTGTAATAGTGATGGTGTAAGGAGAGAGACACCCTTTTCTCTTTCTGAGCCCCCCTTCCTTCTCAAATCCCAAATCAGTCCATCTGGTTTATGTTTGTTTGGCTAAGTCTGGACCGTAGCTTCTTTTCAAACTCTTGCTGCTGGCTGTTTTGGGGTCCAGATGGCTTTATCGCTGTGCTTCACGTGTCCTTCATGGGTCGTCTGTGATGAGGAAGCCCTTCCCTATACGTTGATCCTCTGAGATTAGTGTCTAGTGGTGAAGCATTGGTCATTTATGCTCTACAACCGTACAGCCGTGGAGGGCAGCGTTTGGGGCCAAATCTACTAACGTCAGGCCTCTATGCTTTTGCTTCTACACTGAATTTGTAAATACGTGAGTCAGATGTTGGCGAGAACACTTCAAAAACGGCCTCCCGCATCAGACGTTGAAATACAACATCATCGCAAAGCAAAGATGAGCATGTAAATGTATATTTGCTTCTTCTTGTAAGGGTTTTATGGTGAACTGTCATTGCAAACAGAGCTGAAATGTTTGTAGGTTGCTTTGTAATATACAAAACCATCATTTGTGGCTTTGTGTCTGGTTAATTTGTTTTCACCAACCGTAATGTTTGAGATTCTTGGTCGATGGAGCACAATAAATCAAATCGTTTCCATCATTTATTCAGTGTGGATCATCATTATGCTCAGTTGTCATTTTGAATGTTGACATCATCCCACAAACTACTGGCAGACAATGATAAATTATTGTAAAAGAGTTTGAACAGTATTTGCGCAATTATTCGTATAACATTGTGTTTGTGTGTTTAGTTTAGGGAAAGCTTGTGATGTTTACATCATATCAAGCGATGGTAATGTTTGCTAATATACCAATACATGTAGTATTTCTTCATTCTTTAGGATTGTTACTTCACATTAAGATACTAAAATAACATTAAATGTAATCTACAGCCCCTTTCTATGTAAATTAGGCTTGCTTATACACAAACTATGCCCTATATTCTTGCTTCAGTCAGTGCTATTGTGCTTTTACCGTCTGTAGGATATCGTTTAAGAGAGATGTTTGTTTGTGTCCAGCATTGATATTTTAAAAATGTTTGCAGCGTTTCCTGATTTGCATTATTCCCTTCAAGTGCTAAAATAATGCAGACGGCGTATGCAAATAAATGTCGCTATCAGCGGGATCGATTCATTCTTGATGAAACCCATGTACGAGTACAACAGCAAGGTCTTGTCTTTGAGAACACAGTGGTGTTGCTGTAAGTGTACTGTCTAGTCTTGTTTTGGGGAGGTTAACTAGGTTTACGAGGTTGGGGAGAAACTAGAGAAACTTTTTCACATTCAATAGCCATGTTTCCAGCCACATATTTTTATGCAAATTTTGGGATATCACATAAAAAACACTGGATGGAAATGCCAAGTTGCACATTAAATCTTAAAATGTGCATTAAAACATATGCGCTCAAATGAGGCCAGTGTTATTTAGGTGTCATTGAGTCTGTCTCAGTAGTTTTTATTAATATTTTAAATTGAACTGGAAAGAAAAGTTTGTCAAGACAAACTTTGAAGTTGGCTTGTGAAAGCCTAAAGAAATTTTAAAAGCTTTGGTTTGTAAAGGTTTTCAGTTTGAAATAGTTTGAAGTTTAAAGTAGTTTTAAATCTAGTTAGTTAGTTAGTTAGTTAGTCAGTCAGTCGGATCTGTTAGAAAAGATATAGGAACTCGAGTCAGACCAGTCTGAAGGTCTGAGCTGAGTTTGGTGGTTGTAGAGTTAAAGCTCTAGGAGGAGTTAGAGTCAGACATTTAGAGTCAGAAGAAGAAGAATACGTTTAAATAGCATTTCAGTGAGATGGATGGATGGATGAATGGATGGATGGATGGTAGATTGAATGGATGGATGCAATGATGGATAGAACGATGGATGGATTATAGATTGGATGGATGGAACGATAGATAGAACGATGGATGGACGGATGGATGATAGATTGGATGGAGCGATAGAACGATGGATGGACGGATGGATGATGGATTGAATGGAACGATAGAATGATGGATGGATGGATGGATAGATGGAACGATAGAACGATGGATGGAACGATGGATGGACGGATGGATGATAGATTGAATGGAACGATAGAATGATGGATGATGGATGGATGGAACGATGGATGGACGATAGATAGAACGTTGGATGGATGGATTATACATTGGATGGATGGAACGATAGATAGAACGATGGATGATGGATGGATGGAACGATAGAACGATGGATGGAACGATAGATAGAACAATGGATGGATGGATTATAGATTGGATGGATGGAATGATAGATAGAACGATGGATGGATGGATGGATGGATGGATGGAACGATAGATAGTACGATGGATGGATGGATTGATGGATGGAACGATAGATAGAACGATGGATGGATGTATCGATGATAGATTGGATGGAGCGATAGAACAATGGATGGACGGATGGATGATAAATTGAATGAAACGATAGAATGATGGATGGATGGATAGATGGAACAATAGATAGAATGATGGATGATGGATGGATGGAACGATAGATAGAACGATGGATGATGGATGGATGGAACGATAGATAGTACGATGGATGGATGATAGATTGGATGGATGGATGGATAGATGGAACGATAGATAGAACGATGGATGGATGGAACGATAGAACAATGGATGATGGATGATGGAACGATAGAACGATGGATGGAACGATAGATAGAACGTTGGATGGATGGATGGATTGTAGATTGGATGGATGGAACAATAGATAGAACGATGGATGATGGATGGATGGAACGATAGTACGATGTATGGATGGATGGATGATAGATTGGATGGATGGATGGATAGATGGAACGATAGATAGAACGATGGATGATGGATGGATGGAACGATAGAACGATGGATGGAACGATAGATAGAACGTTGGATGGATGGATGGATTGTAGATTGGATGGATGGAACAATAGATAGAACGATGGATGATGGATGGATGGAACGATAGAACGATGGATGGAATGATAGATAGAACGATGGATGGATGGATAGATGGATGGATTATAGATTGGATGGATGGAATGATAGATAGAACGATGGATGGATGGATTGATGGATGGAACGATAGATAGTACGATGGATGATGGATGGATGGATGGAACGATAGACAGAACGATAGATGATGGATGGATAGATATACAGCTTAATTAGTTTTTATTTTTATATTTTGTTTTTTATGTTTTTAGTTTTAGTTAACTATAATAACCCTGATTGAGGTGAATCATTTTTGTATTCTGTAAAAAAACGTGCATAAACCTATAATGGAAATACATTTACTGAATAAATTCCTGGATATGCAACAAAAAACATGCCTTTGCCTCAACAGATCATGTGATTGGATAACCGGACGAACCAGCGGATCGATCTCACTGCATTCGGGAATGCAAGATGGCATGACAGCATTTTATTATATAGGAAAAAAAAGAGTCACAGGCTTCCCAGGTTGCTCTGATACTTTGTGGCAGTTTCCCAGAAAGTGGAGATTTTGTTCTCTTGAACACATGGGATTGACGCAAATGTTTTATGCGATATTACACTTTTCCGATTAATTTGCAACTATTGATGGAAACAGCAACTGAAAAGCTTCCCTTAGTATTGCATTGTGCATTCAGAGACTCCTTTAGCGTTGAGATCAAGATCAGGATTGCGCGGGAGAGGTTTAAAGGGCCAGCGTCTGATATTTGTGGAGGTTAAGCTGAGTTTGATGACATCTTTATAGCTAGCGCTATTAGCATGTCCTCTAACTTAGCCCGCAGTTTCTCACACTTCTCTCCTCGGGACTCAATTCAGGCCAGATCGGCTGTGTTGAATGGAGATGGGCAACAAAAGGTGACATCATTCCAGTAGGATCTCATTGCATGCATATACACACACACACACACACACACACACACACACACACACACAAATACACACACACAAATACACACACACGCACGCCCCCTACGCGGGGCCCCCGGAACAATGACATCATAGCCTCCCCTTCACTCGCTCTTTCTGAGATGCTGCGTTGCCCTGAACAACTCCACTGGATTTTGTTGTCATGTTTGTGTATTTGTGAAAGAGGGAAAGAGACAACAACAGGCGGCTGTTAAAGGGACAGTACACCAAAAAATTATCATTCTGTTATCATTTACAAACCTATATGACTGGAACACAAAACAAGATGTTTTAAAGGATGTTTTGTCTACAATGAAAGTCAATGGGGTCCAAAACAACACTCAACCCTACTGACTTTCATTTTTAGGACAAAAAAACAAAAACAATGACTCTTTCCTTAAAATATCTTTATTCATCAGAAGAAAGAAAGTCATACATGTTTGCGATATGAAGGTGAGTAAATGATGACAGATCACCTAGTGTTTTTGTCCTTTTAAGTAGTTTATTAGTTATAGTTAAGTAATTTAAATATGCATATAGTTTGCATTAACACACACACACATAATATATATAAACAGAATTAAAATGTTGCCTCGGCATATAGCTGAAATAAGCTAATATATATTATAGTTCAGTTAACATTTATTTTATTTCAAGTAAAATTTTATTTCAAGTTTGAGTTAACTATAATAACCCTGTTAGATAAAACTGGGTTGATATTTTATGACAGAATGATAATTTTTAGATGAACTGTCCCTTTAAGCTAAAGCATGTTTATGCAGGAAGAACGCAAACCAAACCAAAATGGAGCCAAACTTTAGTACCAACCCCAAATTTGACTTATGTACTCATTATAGGCAACTTCAAGCTGTCGTTCTTACAGTTTAAAACACACTAAATATGCACTCGCTATGAACATGGGAATTAGTAAACGAAATGCGCGGCCCTCTTCATCTGCATACGGCCAACTCCCCATGACTCTCTTCACTGATTCCATGCCTGTACTCTCCTCCCACGATGCATTGTGCTGCCGTGATGTCAGTGTCGGCCGGCTGTCCCTCAGAACTTCATCAAAGAGAGACGGGTGAAAGGATCAGGCCGGGAGGTGTGGAGAGGAATATAAATTTGCTGTGGAAATGGGATGGAGAGAGTGCCGTTTTCCCGGCCTCAAACCCTCCAGGGTTCGAAATGAACTAAACAAATTTGTTTATTAGATTTTTCCACCTCTTTTCCTCCAAAATGGCATTCTTTCTCTCTCTTTTTTGTGGAGCAATGGGACTTGATTATCTTCCTTCCCCCTCGCTGTGTTTTTGGAAAACCCTTCTGTAATTAGTGCTCGGCTGAATTAATTACGGAAATGGGGATGCGAAAGACGAGAGAAAAGACTTTGGGGGGGGGTGGGGTTGAAGCGATTTTCTTTCGCCACTGTTTCAGATCCCAGTGTTCCCACTAATTAATCTCTTCATTCACATGACAGGAATTAGCAGCCCAAATCATATTTGCTTGAATCGCAGTCTCAGCTCCAGTCCAAAACAACCTGCTCTCCTCCTGTACGATTCCTGAGGTTTGGATCCGATCACATTCTCTTTCTCAGGTTATGTGTCACAAGTAACTCTTTTCCTGTTCAAATGATCTTTTAAAGTACAGTAAATACAGTATTTTTAAAATGACAAATAACAGAAAATCTTGGTTCCCCGTGTTGGGAGAATCATATGATCTTTTTCAACTATTGAGGAAAGAAAAAAAAAAATTTGTTAAATATAAATCCATCCATCCATCCATCCAATCATCTATCTATCCATCCATCCATCCATCCATCCAAATCTAATCTAATACATTTTTTATGATTATTTTATTATTTATTTATTTACTTTACTTTAGTTAATTTCATTTTATTATATTATTTTAAGTGTATTTTTTCTTTATTTTATGTTTTATTTTATTTAATTTCATTGTATTATATTTTTCTTTAATTTTTTATTATTATTTTATTTATTATTTATTTTATTCTGTTTTATTTGTATTTTATTTATTTTAACTATTTATTCTATTTGTTTTATTTATTTTACTTATTCTATTTATTTTTATTTATTTTATTTTATTTATTTTATTTCATTGTATTATATTTTTCTTTCTTTCTTTTTTTATTTATTTAATTTAATATTTATTTTATTTAATTTAATATTTAATTTTATATTATTTAATTCATTATTTCATTTTAATTATTTATTTATTTTAATTTAATTTTATATTTCATTTCATTCTATTTCCAATGTAGTCTATATGGGGTGCAAATTCCCCAGCTCTCCCCTTTTAAAAGTAACATTCCCCAACACTGTTCCTTCTCTCCCTTGTCTTTGGATTGAGATGTTGAAGACGTCTTACCCCATTTTTATTAATTTTCCCATGAAATACCTTTAAGCTTCATTCTGGCTCAGGTCTGCAGAGTGATGTCAAACATTTGGAAAATACATGATTATCTGTGCTCTAAACACACACACACACACACAGAAACCCAACTGATCAGTCACAGTGTTTACAGCGGTCTCTCCTGTTATTTGAAAAGCAGAATGGCTGTTAATAGCGGTAATGGAATATAAGTCTGTCACTCCTCATGAGCAGTGAAGCGGTCCCAGACTGGCCCATCCAGAGGCCAGCATGCATTACTTCAATTGCATTAAGAGACATTTGCTATAGCAATTACTGCCTGTGGGAAATGGGCTTAACCTAACGCTCCTCTTCTCTACCCAGAAACAGCTGCGAGGCACTCGAGCAGGATCGTCCTCGCTGTCATTTCCTTTCTTTTCAGACAGATACCATCATCTGACTTTTTTCACTCCGTTTCTGCACTTTATTATTTCATAAAAGACACTTGATTCTGTTGCAGCAAAGTTTAACTTCAACTAAACGTTTAATCAAATTAATTCTTTAAAAGTCAACCATTTAAAATGAGTCAAATTGAAGTAAAATTTAAACAAAACATTAACAGACAGACGTCAAAGATGAATTACGAACTCTTGCAAACATTGAAGACACCTGATGATAACAAGCAGAATCACTGAAGGAAAGAGAAACAAAAGAACTACAACTTTCTTCAGCCACAGCCTTAGATGAAATCAACTGAAAGACATTAAAGCTCTCTAATCTCTCTTATTACTAACCTTATTACGAAACCAACTGACTTTATTTCTGTCATTCGTCTACAGTTCTTTTTGAGAATTAACAGAGCAGATGTTGATGATTTATTGAAAATGTTTGGTCACCATTATGGAGATCAGTGTTTTTTCTGAGTTTGTGGTTTTTGTAACGGTGTTTGCTAAAGCACATAGTTTGTTTTTTATTTTTTATATATATTTTGTAGGTTTTAGTTTATTTTAGTACAAGTTATTGAAAATGAGAAATGTTGCCTTTGCAAAACAGCAAAAAAAAGTTTCATTTCAGTAAAATTTTATGGTTTTAGTGTTAGTTAACTTTATAAACCCTGGTTTGGTTTCAACTGCACATTTGAATCATAAGCTAAACTCATACATTGCAGTATTGATTACTATAATTAGCACATTCTGCAATTATTTTGAATTCTGTCAGCGATGGGGGGAAGAAAAAATCCCAAAACCCGATGCGAGAAACAAGCCAGAGAAATTTCCAAATGAAAATAAGCCATGCACACATATTACAACAGCAGTGTCAAACAAAACAAAAGTTCACATGGTGGAAAATGTTATGAGTGCTGTGTGCATTTTCATGCTTCCACGAACCCGCAGCGTTTGGTGTGGTTTGGAGGGATGACCGTTCATAAACGAGGGGCGGCAGTGTTGTCACACGCCGCAAAGACGCACACACACGCAAACGCGGCCACACCCAGGCACGCGGACTCTCTTTGAGGCCTTCACGTCCATGCATGATGTACTCCATCTCACACAGGCAATTAAGACATTTGAATGAACGCATAAACACGCAGGCGGCAGGTCAAGCCTCATTTGGTTTAGTGTGGAACTGTCACTCAATAATAAATGAGGTGGATGTGTGACCCGCTCGCCTGCACCCGTACACTGACCAGATATCCTGCTTCTGTTCAACGTTCATCACACATACGAACAGCTTTAGCTGCGTTTCTTCTTCTTCTTCTTCTTCGTGCACGGCCTTTAGGATGCAGTAGCCGCTGTCATCACCCATGACACACTCCGTCCTGTCTTCTGCTGTCGCCGGCGGGAAATTATGACTCCCATTATGACTCCCATTTACCCCTCTTTCTTCACCTGGCTCATGGAAAATAAAATAGAGACAGACTTTCCCTTCGGCCTGGACAGAAGCTGTTGTTTTTCACATTTAACGTTGAGGAGGACACTGGAGAATATTCAGGCGCTGTGGCGTCAGCGGTGTCTTCAGCATGTGTCGTTCTCTTATGTTTGATGACGTAAATCATCCTGCAAAAACTAAAACTGACAGGACTTGGGACATTTAGATGAAAATCATTTCGAATTGGAAAGCAATGACAGTATAAATATAGACCAGAGGCACGGCGTCTCTTTTCAGTAGATCAAGCATGGCCTGGAATTATTTATTTGCTTGTTTGTTTATTATTTATTTATTGTTCTTACATTTATTTATTTATGCATTTATTTATTTATATATCTGTTTGTTCTTACATTTTTTAAATTATCGTTTTTCTTACATTAATTTATTTATTTGTCCTTTTGTTCTTACATGTATTTACTGATTGGTTGATTGATTTGATTTATCTGGTTATTACATTTATTTATTTGTCTTTTTGTTCATACATTTTATGTATGTATTTATGTATTTATTGAATTATTTTTGCATTTCAGATTCTGTAAATTTATCTCAGTATCTGTTGAAACGAACACGAATGAAATCTCTCTGCCGCTGACGCTCAGCTATAGCATCAACTGCTTGTGTTCATGAACACGATATTGAAAGCAAACCGTAACCGCAGTGAATATGCATGCGAACATTTGCATAAACATAAGCGTCATTCGCATGCCGAACATCTATTTAGTTTCCTTTTACACCATAATAATCTGTAATAGAGCATGCAGAAGTGTTATCATACGTTATTACAGACGAGTATCATGAATCATTATGTAAGCATGGCTTTTTAATGATTGCAGATTGATGCTTTGGATGGCATTACTGTGTACGATTGACGTCAGAGGCGTTTGATTAATGAAGAGGTTCAGTCAGCCGTCAACTATGTGCGATTTCATCCTCCACTTGCATATGTAAGAAGGGCCAGCGCTTAAAGCCTGGATTAAAACGGCTAATACTCACTTCTGCTGCATCACTCTGAATCACCGTGTCTTGCATTGATCGCTACTAACCCAACAAATAGGAGTTTCCCAGTTTTGTGGTTCCCGCATCCCTAGAGAGGCTTTGTCAGGATTGCAAACTTAATTGCATGTGACTTTGTGCTCCATGCCAAAAGCTGTAAGATCTGCTGGGACTGACAAGGGGGCTTAACAGGGAGAGTATCTCCTCAGTGGCCTGCACATGTACCGGATTATCGGACATTTGTAAGTGGGTAGATAGTGTTACCCCTCCCTAATTTTCCAGCGTTTAACGTCTACCTCGCCGCAATTTTGCCTGTCCGCCTGCCACGGAGTCCTGTTACTCGGTAAGAAATGACTCCTGGATAAATCCCATAATCCATCCGTTCCGCCCTCCTGCGTGGAGGTGTTTTTCTGAGAGTGTACAACAACGCAATGGCCAGTTCTGCTCAAAAAAACACACAAATGAAGCGTTAGGAGAAGTGTTCAGGAGACCCTTGTTTTTGTCCTCTTCGTTTAAAAGGCCTCGATCATAATAACGGAGACTGAGATGTCGCTCTCTAGCTCTGTTCAAAGAAAGCTTTGTTTGTCGCGCTCTCCTGAAATCCGTGCCGGAAAGCTGAAGCTGCTCGGATTATTATCAGCAAGTCCCTGAAATTGCTCGGATTGTCCTCTTGCTCCGTTTTGTCATTCAATCCGCGGGTCGCTTATTAGAAGTTCCCCAGTGGATCAAAAAGTTCATTCAGTTATTAAATCCACTTCAGAGATGTTCCTTTAAGATCATGCTTATTCATTTTCTTCGTTTGATTGAATAATCTATGTAATCAGTTGCAAACCTTACCAAAACTTTTTTTGTTCTTTTCTTTATGCATGCATGCTGTCTTGATGATGTCTGTTTTTTTTTTTTCATGGTTGTTCCAAACACCCCATTTTCTATTTGTTGCAAAGTTTGGGTTTTGTTAAATACATAAAATAGTGATACACTGCAATTTCGAAGTTGTAAATAAATCAAAGATTACTGGAGTACACATTACAAGACTTTACTTCAACATGCCCTTTCTTTCTAATAATTGTGAACTTCACAAGCAATTTCTGAGTAAAATTTTTTTTTTTCTTCTTTTTATTTATGTATTTTTTTACTTTTTGTTTTTACATGTATTTATCTTTTTGTTCTTTTTATTTGTTTATTTATTTATCTGTTTGTTCTTACATTTATTTTTTTCCTTACATTTATTTATTTATCTTTTATTTATTTATTTGTATATTTTTGTTCTTTTATTTATTTATTTATCTGTTTGTTTTGACATTTATTTATTTATATATATTTATATTTATTTATTTATCTTTTTCTTACATTTTATTTATATTTTTGTTCTTTTTATTTATATATTTATCTGTTTGTTCTTACATTTATTTTTTTCCTTACATTTATTTATTTATCTTTTATTTTTTTATTTGTATATTTTTGTTCTTTTATTTATTTATTTATTTATTTATCTGTTTGTTTTGACATTTATTTATTTATTTATTTATATATATATATTTATTTATTTATTTATTTATTTATCTTTTTCTTACATTTTATTTATCTTTTCGTTCTGACATTTTCTTTTTGCATTTTATGTATGTATGTATTTATTTATTTATGTACTTAATTATTTTTGCGTGTCAGATTCAACATGCCATTTCTTTCTAATAATTTGTGAACTTTACAAGCAATTTCTGAGTAAAAATAATTTCAAATCCTACACTTTTTTTTCAGCATAAAAATGAAAGGCAATGCAAACCCTGAAAAATCATAATAAATGTTATTTAATCTTCTGAAGCATGTAGATAGATTTGTGTAAGAAACTGAAGTTTAAGTGAAAATGAATTGCATTTTGTTTTTGTAATCATCTCATCTGATTAAACAACATATGAATGCACAATGCAAATACTATATATATATTTTCTTTTTTTTATTATAATTTTTTTATTGTACATTCTAAGGAAAAAAAAGCAGCATGAACATTCTTCAAACTATCTTCTTTTATGTTCACCAGAAGAAAGTCAGTCATACATGTTTGCAGTGACATAAGGATGAGTAAATGACAAAATGTTCAAGTTTAGATGAATTTAAAATGGATACTATTAGTATCAAAAAGCCTAGGGGAAAAAAACAAAACACATATTGGCCTCATCTGGCCTCCTAAAATAGAAACATCACTTCCTGGCCATAAAGAAGGGTCATGAGATTTCAGGTGATGGTTCCGTTATGTCAGGCAACACGGGTGAAGGGTTAATTCTGGGGTCAGTGGGCCAATTACATCATTATCATGACGGAAACTGAAATAACAGGTGACCGCAAGGACAGGACGCTGACCTTTTCTGTGCAAGGGTCACACAGCTGGAGGAGACTTGTTTGTATGTGTGTGTGTTAACTGGTAAGTTGAGCGGTGAGGACACACACCTCACTGAATGTCTGTGTGTGGGTGTTTATGCTAGAAAACATTTCTTGAGGGGCATTGCTTGATCTAATGTGAAATATCCTTGTGTGGATTTTAGCAGGGTTTCTGCCAGGAATGTGCACAAGCCTGTTTTCACCCTCTGACGGGACGCCCACGGACCCTTCGCAGACTTTCTGATGCATGTTACGAATAAAAGTTTTCCAAAATCACAAGCTACTATCACTTTGCCTGACTTCTGAGGAAGAACTAACCAGGTTAGTGGCATCAGGTTCTCGACAGATACGTCAAGTTTTTGCATTAAATCATTTTAGAGTCACATGATCCTTCAGACATCATTCTAATATGATGATTTGATGCTCGAATATTATTGGTGCTTGGTTATTAAGAATGGTTTTTAATATTATCAGTGTTTTTGCTGCTTCCTATTTTTGTGTAAACAGTAATATCTTTACTGTCACTTTTGATCAATTTAATGCATCCTTGCTGAATAAAAGTATTCATTTATTTATACTTACCTAAGACTTGAATGGTTGTGATTCATTTTCACAATAAAACTGTTTTCAACACTGATAATAGTCATAAATGTTTCTTGAGCATCAAATCATCATATGAGAATGATTTCTGAAGGATCATGTGACACTGAAGACTGGAGTAATGATGCTGAAAATTCAGCTTTGATCACAGGAATAAATTACATCTTAACATATATTCATATAGAAAACAGTTATTTTAAATTGTAAAAATATGTCATAATTCTACAGATTTTTACTGAATTTTTAATTAAACAAATGCAGCTTTGGTGAGCAGAAGAGACTTTGTTCCAACATAAAAAAGGTCTTAATTATTTCAAACTTTGGTAACACTTTACAGTGTCCTTGTTACACATGTTACATGTTACCATAGTAATAACAGTAAATTATGCATAATTACATGCAACTAACCCTCAACCAAACCCTAACTCTATAGTAAGTACATGTAGTTAATTAATATTACTCAGTACTTATATATATATAATTACACTGTAACAATGACACCTTAAAATAAAGTGTATCCCACTTTATTTTACAGTGACTTGTTACATGTTACATGTATGTAGTAATTACAGTAAATTATGCATAATTACATGCAACTAAACCAACGCTGACTCTAATTATATAGTAAGTACATGTTGTTAAGTGATATTATTAATTACACTGTAACGTCACCTTAAAATAAAGTGTAACCCAAACTTTTGACCGAGATGCACAGAACTCTGTCTGAACTCCAGTTTCTTTCTATAAATATCCATCAGACTCAAGCATTAGTCATTCCCACAGGTTTGCTGAAATCAGTGTGTCTCCGTGCAACCCCACCCTCAGCTAAAAGTCACTTTATTTTTATCTCTCAATTCAATGTCATTCCAGTCAATATCTCATTTGTTTGCTTTGATTTGTTTAGTCTGAAGGCACACTATTAAACGGCATGATGCGTATGATCACATGTCCAGCGGCGCCGGAGGGAAGCGACTCAGAACCAGACGGTCTTTGTTTAGCTCTGACAGACAATAGCTGCAACTCGGCCATTTTTGTGCTCGTCTGGTAAAAAATGAACCGCTGGAGTTCAGTCAACTTGATTTTGGCGTGGATTTTCAATCCCTTTTTAACGTAGGATGTGGGATTATGCATTTTCTTAGAATACGTCATCTTATTTACGCATGTGGTGGTCTAAGACTTTTGGATCTCTGCAAGAAAGCCTCGGTTTTTATTCAATCATCCCTAATTATCGGCTTTAATTACGCATTATACATTTTGCACTCCTTTTCCCATTTCCTGTGCCGTCTCTCCCATCCAGAAACCTCGATTATCATCCCGGGATCACGTAAGCCATGACATCATAGATGCGCTCAGACGACTTTTGTTTGTCTATAAAAGAAGCGTCTGGTGCAGTCGCAGAAAGCAAACATCTATAAAAGCCAATCAGCCTCTGTAATGAGATGACATCATCAGTGTTGGGAGGACGTCACTGGCCTGTGTTTTCATTGGCCGGTGCTGTAGCAGGAAGAGTAATGCTCGTTCAACAGGGACAAACAGAACGGTATTGTTCCTGCCGCCGGCTCTAAAATCACTGGCAGAATCGGTTTCAGTGAAAGTACTTCCAGGCTTATAAATTCAAAGTAATCTCAATGAGGAACATGGTTTTTTTAGTGACCACAACTTACCAGTCAATTCTTTTTTTATTGTTCCTAATCGGCTAAAGTGAGGGCTGCTATTTTCACATTAAAATGACTCAAATCTGTTTGTGTTGAAGTGCTATTTTAAGCTTTGCTGCGTTCAGACCAACTCAGCTGCACAGGCTTTATCAATAACTTCCCTTTGATATCATTTTTGGCACCACATATGTGACCCTGGAGCACAAAACCAGTCATGCGTCTCACGGGTATATTTGTGGCAATAGCCAACAATACATTGTATGGGTCAAAATTATCCATTTTTCTTTTATGCCAAAAATCATTAGGATATTAAGTAAAGATCATGTTCCATGAAGATATTTTATAAATTTCCTACCGTAAGTCCTATCCTAACAAACCATACATCAATGGAAAGCTTATTTATTCAGCTTTCATATGATGTATAAATCTCAATTTTAAAAAAATTGACCCTTATGACTGGTTTTGTGGTCCAGGGTCACATATAATATGTTCAGCTCCTACAGAGTACCAATAGTTATTTCATACGTTCCACAAAAAATACAAAAAGGTTGATGAATTTTCTCTCGTTTTCCTTTATCCCAATTTTCTTTCTTATTCCCCATTTAAAAAAAAAAAAAAAAGGATCAGTAAAAGGAGCTCTGCCATAGCCCATCAAGCTATATATTATATGAGCTGTTTTAACTTTACATTTATTTTTTATTTATATATGAGCAATATCACGCGAGTAGCAATGCGATATGGCTGTATATTTTGGTTGTAGGTAATCACAGCCATATACACTCACCTAAAGGATTATTAGGAACACCTGTTCAATTTCTCATTAATGCAATTATCTAATCAACCAATCACATGGCAGTTGCTTCAATGCATTTAGGGGTGTGGTCCTGGTCAAGACAATCTCCTGAACTCCAAACTGAATGTCAGAATGGGAAAGAAAGGTGATTTAAGCAATTTTGAGCGTGGCATGGTTGTTGGTGCCAGGCGGGCCGGTCTGAGTATTTCACAATCTGCTCAGTTACTGGGATTTTCAAGCACAACCATTTCTAGAGTTTACAAAGAATGGTGTGAAAAGGGAAAAACATCCAGTATGCGGCAGTCCTGTTGGCGAAAATGCCTTGTTGATGCTAGAGGTCAGAGGAGAATGGGCCGACTGATTCAAGCTGATAGAAGAGCAACTTTGACTGAAATAACCACTCGTTACAACCGAGGTATGCAGCAAAGCATTTGTGAAGCCACAACACGCACAACCTTGAGGCGGATGGGCTAAAACAGCAGAAGACCCCACCGGGTACCACTCATCTCCACTACAAATGGGAAAAAGAGGCTACAATTTGCACGAGCTCACCAAAATTGGACAGTTGAAGACTGGAAAAATGTTGCCTGGTCTGATGAGTCTCGATTTCTGTTGAGACATTCAGATGGTAGAGTCAGAATTTGGCGTAAACAGAATGAGAACATGGATCCATCATGCCTTGTTACAACTGTGCAGGCTGGTGGTGGTGGTGTAATGGTGTGGGGGATGTTTTCTTGGCACACTTTAGGCCCCTTAGTGCCAATTGGGCATCGTTTAAATGCCACAGCCTACCTGAGCATTGTTTCTGACCATGTCCATCCCTTTATGACCACCATGTACCCATCCTCTGATGGCTACTTCCAGCAGGATAATGCACCATGTCACAAAGCTCGAATCATTTCAAATTGGTTTCTTGAACATGACAATGAGTTCACTGTACTAAAATGGCCCCCACAGTCACCAGATCTCAACCCAATAGAGCATCTTTGGGATGTGGTGGAACGGGAGCTTCGTGCCCTGGATGTGCATCCCACAAATCTCCATCAACTGCAAGATACTATCCTATCAATATGGGCCAACATTTCTAAAGAAAGCTTTCAGCACCTTGTTGAATCAATGCCACGTAGAATTAAGGCAGTTCTGAAGGCGAAAGGGGGTCAAACACAGTATTAGTATGGTGTTTCTAATAATCCTTTAGGTGAGTGTATATATACAGCCATATCGAGTGTGATATTGCGTTTATACAACAGTTCGACGGCACAAGTGTGTAAATAAATCAGAAACAACAACGCAGTGTCTTTAAAAACACTCTTTTGTGCAGAACTACTTCCTTCCGCCACGGATTCAAATCTCAAGTTGACAGTTTGACAGTCGAGCCCAAGCCTCTGTTACTAATTCTAAAACGTCACTTTAAAACGAGTAACGAAGGAACGTTGAGTCGCTTCACTGAAGATTATTGTATTATGAGTAGAGTATTATGGTATCCACTAAAAGAGTATATTACCTGCATCTGATATAGCATTCATTCTTCAGGTCGATGTCCATAATATTATATCCATTATACAAAATCAGTTTGAATGTCCGCTGAGCAAAGCGATATCTTTGTCCTTTTAAAAGATTTTCCATGACAGCGCTGAAACAACTTCCTCGTTTACAACCAGTCACTCATAATGACAGTCTTTGCCACCATCTAGTGGTGTAATAATGAAACTGTCACTAAAGTTGAAATCACAATCACTAACGGACCCTTTCTCAATACCAAATACGGCATATTATTTATATAAAATTATATTTATTGAACAATATCCACAATTATAAAAGACAATATGAAATAAACACAAGCAAACAATTCAGTCAAACGTACAAAAGCAGCGCTCTAGTACAGGATTCAAGTTAAATATAGCCTGAATATAAAGTTATGAAACTTAATTTTCCCTTTAACCCAAATCGGTTTGCTCTGGAACAATAGATTTAATAATTAAAAAATTGTCCGTTTCATACCCCAAATGAATTATATCTCATGTTTAACCTCTATCTACATACAGTAAGAGCCAGCGGCAAATTCCTGAAGGACTGTCCGAGATGAAGCTGTTCTCTGCGGGTACATGAGCGCTGAACGACCGCTGACGGCCTGGAGCTCACATCTGAGAAAGCGTCTAAAAAATCATAAAATAGGAGCTATGTTTACATATGAGTCACATATTTGAGGTCTAAAAACTACATTCTCGCCTAAAAAACTCTTAAAACTACATTTCGTGACACAACAACAGTAGTATTTGTAAAAAATATGGTGGATTTGCTCGACCACCATGACAGTCGCCGCAAGTGGAGTGATACAAACGGTGAAACGGTTCCAGTGCTGATACTGGGGGAATATCGCATGGAAGGCTCTCAGCCAATCAAATTAGAGAACCAGAAAGAACTGTTGTATAAATATATATATATATATATACTTTGATTAATTTCACACTATATTTCAATCAAATATAGCTACATTTACTCAAAATGCATTTCATTTATCTATATAAATTAAATGAATTCTATGGCGCTCCTAAAGGTACATGGTGATGGGAAAAAAATATGGAGAGATGGGAGGAATAATTATATTTCAATGCTTTTGCGTTTCCCTGACAAACTTTGTGTTTGCTGGCAAACCTTTTGAGTTCTCTGTGAGCAAAACTTTTGCGGGAGAATGCATATCATATCTTTTTTTCCCCCATCACCATGTCCCTTTAGGGGCTCCATAGAATTTATTTAATTTATATAGCTAAATTAAATGCATTTTGGGTACATTTAGCTATATTTGACTAAAAAATACTGTGAAATAAATCAAAGTTCAGTATCCTGTGCATGAAATCAGTAGTAAGTCTGTTTCCTCAGACTGACCCGCCTCCATTATGAGGCAATGCCTTGAGTCGATGATAATGGCATAATGAGTCAGAGCAGAGATAAGAGAGTTTACTCAAGTGGAAAAGTGATTATATTGTATGTTTGAGCTCGTGTTGTGTTTTAACCCTGAATCGCTTCTGAAAGCAGATGTTCACATTTATCTGTTAAGAGTGTTTTTAGAGTGTTTGAACTCTTTTGTATGAGGGTGGAGTTTGTGTATATATAATGTTTTTAAAAAAAAAAAAAAAAAAAAGATGTTATAGATAAAGAGTATTATTGCAAATAAATACTGTTCTTTTAAATTTCTATTCCTCAAAGAATCCTGGAAAATTGTATCACAGTTTTCCTGAAATATATAACTAAATATAACTGTTTTAATTGATAATATCGATAATTTATTGATAAAAATCATAAATGTTTCTTGAGCATCAAATCATCATATTAGAATAATTTCTAAAGGATCATGTGACACTGAAGACTGGAGTAATGATGCTGAAAATTCATCTTTGATCACAGGAATAAATTACATTTAAAAATAGAGAAGATACTTCTCTCAAAAACATAAAACAAATCTTATTGACCCCAAACTTACAACTTGGAAGCAAAGCAACAAGCTACATGCCATACATTACTGAGGTACTGAACTTGGCAAGTCTCATGAATTGTGCAACTGTGTTTTGCATAATTTTTAATGCATATTTGCACTTATAAACACTAGCAGAGGCTAGCACTCTCAAAGTGAAGTGCAGTTGCCTTGAGTTTTATTAGTGTGCCACCGAGGAGAGAAAGCAAGGGCTGGACGTTGTGTTATTGCTGAAAGACATTTAAATGAGAAAATAAAACAGAAAGAGGGATTTTACTGGAGTGCCACCGGAGAGAGAGAGAGCAATTATTAGTTCCATTGTTACTGGACAGAATAAAAGCTTTAGAGAAGAAGTGAGGTGGGCATTTGTTGAACTGTAAAAGCACATCAGTGCCTGTTAACCTCGAGCTAACTGCGGTCTGTTGGGACATTCCTCCGGCCGGACACTGCCAGCTGAGCCCTCTTCCCCTTTGATTGTTTCTGGGTTTTGGTTCTTCATGATATGAAGAAACCAAACTTTCCAGAACAAAGGTGTAACGTTTCTCTGGAAAACAATGCTCTTCACTGTTGTGTGCCGTCTTCAGAGCTGCTCTTGTACCTGTGAGATAGTGGTCAGACTTTTCATGCTTTCCTTTCCCACTCACTGAACAATGCTGTATAATGCCGTTTATAAATGCACAGTCAGATCTGATCCTCATTTAGAAATGACAAAGGCAGAAGCCAACATGTATGCTAAATGAAGCATGCATATTTTAAGTGTGAAAAAAATGTTTTTTATTTTTATTTTTTTTTTAATGTTATTGGTTTTTCACCACGTACATGTATGTACATACGCATGCATCTATGTTTGTATGCATGCATGCATCTATGTATGTATGCATGCATGTATGTATGTACGTACGTACGTATGTATGCATGTATTCATGTATGTATGTGTGCATGTGTGTACGTGTGTATGTATGTATGTATGTATGTGTGCATGTATGTACGTATGTATGTATTCATGTATGTATGTATGTACGTACGTACGTATGTATTCATTTATGTATGCATGTATGTATTCATGTGTGTACGTGTGTTTGCTTGTATGTATGTATGTATGTATGTATGTATGTATTCATGTATTCATGTACATATGTATGCATGTATGTATGTATGTAGGTATGTATGTATGTATGTACATATGTATGTACGTATGTATGTATGTATTCATGTATTCATGTACGTATGTATTCATGTATGTATGTGTGCATGTGTGTACGTGTGTATGTATTCATGTACGTATGTATTCATGTATGTATGTGTGCATGTGTGTACGTATGTATGTATGTATTCATGTATTCATGTATGTATGTGTGCATGTGTGTACGTGTGTATGTATGTATGCTTGTATGTATGTGTGCATGTGTGTACGTGTATGTATGTATGTATTCATGTATGTATGTATGTATGTATGTACGTACGTCCGTATGTATTCATGTATGTATGCATGTATGCATGTATTCATGTATGTATGTGTGCATGTGTGTACGTGTGTTTGCTTGCTTGTATGTATGTATGTATGCATGCATGTATGTATTCATGTATGTATGTATGTATATACGTATGTATGCATGCATGCATGTATGTATGTATGTATGTACATATGTTTGTACGTATGTATGTATGTATTCATGTATTCATGTACGTATGTATTCATGTATGTATGTATGTACGTACTTATGTATTCATGTATGTATGTATTCATGTATGTACGTACGTACGTACGTATGTATGCATGTATTCATGTATGTATGTGTGCATGTGTGTACGTGTGTATGTATGTATGTATGCATTTATGTATGTGTGCATGTATGTACGTATGTATTCATGTATGTATGTATGTACGTACGTCCGTATGTATTCATTTATGTATGCATGTATGTATGTATTCATGTGTGTACGTGTGTTTGCTTGTATGTATGTATGTATGTATGTATTCATGTATGTATGTATGTACATATGTATGCATGTATGTATGTAGGTATGTATGTATGTATGTATGTACATATGTATGTACGTATGTATGTATATATTCATGTATTCATGTACGTATGTATTCATGTATGTATGTGTGCATGTGTGTACGTGTGTATGTATTCATGTACGTATGTATTCATGTATGTATGTGTGCATGTGTGTACGTGTGTATGTATGTATGCTTGTATGTATGTGTGCATCTGTGTACGTGTATGTATGTATGTATTCATGTATGTATGTATGTATTCATGTATGTATGTATGTATGTATGTACGTATGTCCGTATGTATTCATGTATGTATGCATGTATGCATGTATTCATGTATGTATGTGTGCATGTGTGTACGTGTGTTTGCTTGCTTGTATGTATGTATGTATGTATGCATGCATGTATGTATTCATGTATGTATGTATATACGTATGTATGCATGCATGTATGTATGTATGTATGTATGTATGTACATATGTTTGTACGTATGTATGTATTCATGTATTCATGTACGTATGTATTCATGTATGTATGTATGTATGTACGTACTTATGTATTCATGTATGTATGTATTCATGTATGTATGTACGCATGTATGCATGTATTCATGTATGTATGTGTGCATGTGTGTATGTATGTATGTATGTATGTATGTGTGCATGTGTGTAAGTGTATGTAAGTATGTATTCATGCATGTATGTATGTATGTGTGCATGTGTGTAAGTGTATGTACGTATGTATTCATGTATGTATGTATGTATGTACAAACCCGATTCCAAAAAAGTTGGGACACTGTACAAATTGTGAATAAAAAAGGAATGCAATAATTTACAAATCTCATAAAGTTATATTTTATTCACAATAGAATATACACTCACCTAAAGGATTATTAGGAACACCTGTTCAATTTCTCATTAATGCAATTATCTAATCAACCAATCACATGGTAGTTGCTTCAATGCATTTAGGGGTGTGGTCCTGGTCAAGACAATCTCCTGAACTCCAAACTGAATGTCAGAATGGGAAAGAAAGGTGATTTAAGCAATTTTGAGCGTGGCATGGTTGTTGGTGCCAGACGGGCTGGTCTGAGTATTTCACAATCTGCTCAGTTACTGGGATTTTCACGCACAACCATTTGTAGAGTTTACAAAGAATGGTGTGAAAAGGGAAAAACATCCAGTATGCGGCAGTCCTGTGGGCGAAAATGCCTTGTTGATGCTAGAGGTCAGAGGAGAATGGGCCGACTGATTCAAGCTGATAGAAGAGCAACTTTGACTGAAATAACCACTCGGTACAACCGAGGTATGCAGCAAAGCATTTGTGAAGCCACAACACGCACAACCTTGAGGCGGATGGGCTACAACAGCAGAAGACCCCACCGGGTACCACTCATCTCCACTACAAATAGGAAAAAGAGGCTACAATTTTCACGAGCTCACCAAAATTGGACAGTTGAAGACTGGAAAAATGTTGCCTGGTCTGATGAGTCTCGATTTCTGTTGAGACATTCAGATGGTAGAGTCAGAATTTGGCGTAAACAGAATGAGAACATGGATCCATCATGCCTTGTTACCACGGTGCAGGCTGGTGGTGGTGGTGTAATGGTGTGGGGGATGTTTTCTTGGCACACTTTAGGCCCCTTAGTGCCAATTGGGCATCGTTTAAATGCCACGGCCTACCTGAGCATTGTTTCTGACCATGTCCATCCCTTTATGACCACCATGTACCCATCCTCTGATGGCTACTTCCAGCAGGATAATGCACCATGTCACAAAGCTCGAATCATTTCAAATTGGTTTCTTGAACATGACAATGAGTTCACTGTACTAAAATGGCCCCCACAGTCACCAGATCTCAACCCAATAGAGCATCTTTGGGATGTGGTGGAACGGGAGCTTCGTGCCCTGGATGTGCATCCCACAAATCTCCATCAACTGCAAGATGCTATCCTATCAATATGGGCCAACATTTCTAAAGAATGCTTTCAGCACCTTGTTGAATCAATGCCACGTAGAATTAAGGCAGTTCTGAAGGCGAAAGGGGGTCAAACACAGTATTAGTATGGTGTTCCTAATAATCCTTTAGGTGAGTGTAGATAACATATCAAATGTTGAAAGTGAGACATTTTGAAATGTCATGCCAAATATTGGCTCATTTTGGATTTCATGAGAGCTACACATTCCAAAAAAGTTGGGACAGGTAGCAATAAGAGGCCGGAAAAGTTAAATGTACATATAAGGAACAGCTGGAGGACCAATTTGCAACTTATTGGGTCAATTGGCAACATGAGTATAAAATGAGTATGGGTATAAAAAGAGCCTCTCAGAGTGGCAGTGTCTCTCAGAAGTCAAATGGGCAGAGGATCACCAATTCCCCCAATGCTGCGGCGAAAAATAGTGGAGCAATATCAGAAAGGAGTTTCTCAGAGAAAAATTGCAAAGAGTTTGAAGTTATCATCATCATCTACAGTGCATAATATTATCCAAAGATTCAGAGAATCTGGAACAATCTCTGTGCGTAAGGGTCAAGGCCGGAAAACCATACTGGATGCCCGTGATCTTTGGGCCCTTAGACGGCACTGCATCACATACAGGAATGCTACTGTAATGGAAATCACAACATGGGCTCAGGAATACTTCCAGAAAACATTGTCGGTGAACACAATCCACCGTGCCATTCGCCGTTGCCGGCTAAAACTCTATAGGTCAAAAAAGAAGCCATATCTAAACATGATCCAGAAGCGCAGGCGTTTTCTCTGGGCCAAGGCTCATTTAAAATGGACTGTGGCAAAGTGGAAAACTGTTCTGTGGTCAGACGAATCAAATTTGAAGGTCTTTTTGGAAAACTGGGACACCATGTCATCCGGACTAAAGAGGACAAGGACAACCCAAGTTGTTATCAGCGCTCAGTTCAGAAGCCTGCATCTCTGATGGTATGGGGTTGCATGAGTGCGTGTGGCATGGGCAGCTCACACATCTGGAAAGGCACCATCAATGCTGAAAGGTATATCCAAGTTCTAGAACAACATATGCTCCCATCCAGACGTCGTCTCTTTCAGGGAAGACCTTGCATTTTCCAACATGACAATGCCAGACCACATACTGCATCAATTACAACATCATGGCTGCGTAGAAGAAGGATCCGGGTACTGAAATGGCCAGCCTGCAGTCCAGATCTTTCACCCATAGAAAACATTTGGCGCATCATAAAGAGGAAGATGCAGTTGACAGTTGAGCAACTAGAAGCCTGTATTAGACAAGAATGGGACAACATTCCTATTCCTAAACTTGAGCAACTTGTCTCCTCAGTCCCCAGATGTTTGCAGACTGTTATAAAAAGAAGAGGGGATGCCACACAGTGGTAAACATGGCCTTGTCCCAACTTTTTTGAGATGTGTTGATGCCATGAAATTTAAAATCAACTTATTTTTCCCTTAAAATGATACATTTTCTCAGTTTAAACATTTGATATGTCATCTATGTTGTATTCTGAATAAAATATTGAAATTTGAAACTTCCACATCATTGCATTCTGTTTTTATTCACAATTTGTACAGTGTCCCAACTTTTTTGGAATCGGGTTTGTACGTACGTCCGTATGTATTCATGTATGTATGCATGTATTCATGTATGTATGTGTGCATGTGTGTACGTGTGTTTGCTTGTATGTATGTATGTATGTATGTATGTACACTGAACAAAAGTATAAACGCAACACTTTTGTTTTTGCCCCCATTTTTCATGAGCTGAACTATGTACTATGTTCTATGTACACAAAAGGCCTATTTCTCGCAAATATTGTTCACAAATCTGTCTAAATCTGTGTTAGTGAGCACTTCTCCTTTGCCGAGATAATCCATCCACCTCACAGGTGTGTCATATCAAGATGCTGATTAGACAGCATAATTATTGCACAGGTGTGCCTTAGGCTGGCCACAATAAAAGGCCACTCTAAAATGTGCAGTTTTACTGTATTGGGGGGTCCGGGGGGTCCCGGGGGGTCCAAAAAAAAAGTCAATATCTGGTGCGACCACCATTTGCCTCACGCAGTGCAACACATCTCCTTCGCATAGAGTTGATCAGGTTGTTGATTGTTGCCTGTGGAATGTTGGCCCACTCCTCTTCAATGGCTCACCGGAGATGTCACCCATTGAGCATGTTTGGGATGCTCTGGATCAGCGTATACAACAGCGTGTTCCAGTTCCTGCCAATATCCAGCAACTTCACACAGCCAACATTCCACAGCCTAAGGCACACCTGTGCAATAATCATGCTGTCTAATCAGCATCTTGATATGCCACACCTGTGAGGTGGGTGGATTATCTCGGCAAAGGAGAAGTGCTCACTAACACAGATTTAGACAGATTTGTGAACAATATTTGCGAGAAATAGGCCTTTTGTGTACATAGAGCAAGTCTTAGATCTTTGAGTTCAGCTCATGAAAAATGGGGGCCAAAAACAAAAGTGTTGCGTTTATAATTTTGTTCAGTGTATGTATGCATGTACTGTATGTATGTATGTGTGCATGTATGTAGGTATGTAGGTATGTATGTATGTATGCATGCATGTATGTATGTACTGTATGTATGTATGTATGTATGTATGCATGTATGTATGCATGTACTTATGTGTGTACCTACGTATGAATGTATGTATGTATGTATGTATGTATGTATGCATGCATGTACAGTATGTATGTATGTATGTATGTATGTATGTATGTATGCATGTACTTATGTGTGTACCTACGTATGAATGTATGTATGTATGTATGTATGTATATATGTATGTATGCGTGCATGTATAAAATTATTTCCTTGACCAGAATTAGATGGATATATATATATATATATACACACACTATGCTCAGAGTGCATGTGCTTGTTTAACTGCACTTGGATTTAAGATGATTTGCAAATTTAAAATCTTTCTAAACATGCAGTGCATAATTTCTTCAAATGTACATTCACAATATTTTATTAATTGTGCATATCATATAATTCATTCACATTCAGGATGATTGTGTGCATCTTTATAAATGAGGCTATTAGTCCTTTATCTGTATATGATGTAAGCAGTCCGCTGTAGATTTTTGATCATGATGTAATGAGAATGATAAAAAGGATTGTTTAATATTTTTCGGCTTTCCCTGATTGTTGGCGTATTTGAGTATTTTTCATCACCGCTATAAACTTTTGTCCACCGCGAGCAGAGCGTGCCATAGCTAGCTTGTGATTTCCACCCAAACATTTCACCAAAGGGAACTTGCCATTGTTTCTAGGCCTCAGGAAAGGATGTGTTCTCTGTAAATTTCATAAACCGCATCACTAAACGACTGTCCAGGGTCATCAATACCCTTGTATTTTCTTAGTGTTCAGTTCACAGCCTCTGACCACAATCCTGTCCTTCATCATGTCGGGAAGTTTGAATGACAGGAGGAAATGAGATGTGATATTTCTATGATCAGAATATTGAGTCATCTGGCCAGCAGTGTTTTCTAGTACTTCAGTTAAGTCATAAAACAAAGCTGTAATCAAATGCTCTCACTTCAGTGGAAACTTCTCTCATAATGAGGCTTTTTATGTGACAAACACCCTCGTGCAGCCTGGGTGGTAACTGGAATGGAGATTTGCATAGCGTTTAATGAGAGTTGGCCGCTGATCATCTGCGTGAGATGTTCAGGAAGTTCAGATCAGTGTCCTTGGGTTCTCGAAGCCTAAATAACTTCTGCATTCGCCAAACCTCTAAGATGCCTCCTAAAACGCCTGACATGTTGTAACTTTGCCATTGTTTTATTGGAAAGGTTAGAGAGCTGTGGCGCATGTTTGGATGGTGCGAGTCTTTAAAGTCAGACTGGGAATTTTTGGGCATATTTGGAGTCCAAATATTTCAGGCAGAGTACATAGTGAGTTATGTCTGCGATACTCTGGACGCTTTTCCAGACGTTCTGCTTTTCAGATCTACAATCCGTTCTCGAAACGCAAAGCTGGTGTGATTCACTGTAAAACATATCCAATGTCACTTGGGCTAAAATGACACTAATCCTTCAGAAAAAGACTTGATGACGAGTTATGGATGCATTATGTAATTGGAAGGTTTTGCCATTTTTAACAAGTAATTATTTGCCACATAACTGCTTAATTCTATAGTATTAGAGTTTTAACACTGTGTCCTAACCAGACGTGACTGAAAAGTGGCAGAACATTTAATCAGTCCATTGGTTTTATTTCTGCGAAATTGCATTGGTCTAAAAATCTGCTCATAATAACTGTACATTTGAAACTAAATATATTCTGTTTGGGTTTACAGTAATTGTTTCATGTTGTGAAATTGTCTTTATGTACACTACTGTTTTTTTTTTTAAAGACGTTCCTTCTTCTCACCAAGACTGCATTTATTTGATCAAAAATATAGTAAAAATTATAGTAAAAATGTGAAATATTATTACAATTTTTAATAACTGTTTTCTATGTGAATATATATTAAGATGTAATGTATCCCTGTGATCAAAGCTGAATTTATCATCATTACTCCAGTCTTCAGTGTCACATGATCCTTCAGAAATCATTCTCATATGATGAATTGCTGGTCAATAAACATTTATGATTATTATCAATGTTGAAAACAGCTGTGATGCTTCAGATTTTTGTGGAAACTGTGATAATTTTTTTTCAGGATTCTTTAATGAATAGAAAGTTCATAAGAACAGCATTTATTTGAACATTATAAATGTCTTTACTGTCAATTTTGATCAATTTAATGAATCCTTGCTGAATAAAAATAATAATTTCTTTAAAAAAATGGATCATAATGACCCACGCATACAGTAAACATTTCCTTTTTTTCTTTATGTAAACACTGTGAACCTGAATAAGTTGGCAAAACTCAAAATATTTGAGGTAATCAGTTACCTCAAATTTAAGTTATGAAAAGTTATTTAAGTAAACAGGACTAGCAGATTTTTATTTTGTACGCATACATTTAAGTACTCAAATATTTGGGTAGGCTAACTCAGACATTTAACTTAAAATATCATGTAATCTCAACTTAAATATTTTTAGTAGTGGAAACTTGATTAGCTATATTTAGCTAATTCTGTAAATGTAAGCTTGTTGATGATGGTAAACCCCGAAAAAAACTCCACATAACTCGAAAATAACGAAATTAGCATAGCAAAACATGAAACACTACTAAATCTTCTACTTAACATTACTCTTGCACAAAAACAAAACATTATGTAACACTTAATTTTAGCATTTACTCTCCTTTTTGCGTGCCATGGCAAAGCATGCTGGGAAATAGAAATCCCAGCCCAGTTTCAGTTTCAGTTAAATTTAAGTTTGTTTAAACTAAAAGAAACAAGGTCATAAAACTAAAAGATTACTAACAGATTACTTAATGTGTCAGTTTTGTGAACTCAAAAGAAAAAGTTCTAAATACTCATAAAGATTAATTTGTTTGAGCAAATTTGTTTAATTTACCCTAACCAATTAATTGTTTTGAGCATTATGATTTACAGTGAGTTTTAATGAAAAATGGGACGAGTATACGTTCTGGAGTTGAATAATTGTTGCTGCTCTCTTTCGTCAGACTCAACAGTCTGTTAGCCAGTGTTGTAGGTGTTGTGGTGCAGTTTTTTCATCGTTCGTGATGGTTTGGCACAGTGGGTGTGAGATTAAGCATGTGTGAGGAGGATTGTGGGAAAGCTCATATAGAAAGACACTCGTGCTCTGACCGAATGTGTAATCTGAAGCCATCTTACCCGTTTACAGCATTCTTACTATGATTAGTGCTTTAGAGGAATGTTCTGGCTTCCGGGTTAATAAGCTCCATCAACAGCACTTCAGACATTTCAGTCCATTTCCACAGAAAATTGTTTTTTGGCAAATAAGTTTAGCTTTCGTGGAAGAAAATAGTGCCAGGAGGCCGAAATGTGAATCTCATATGTTTGTTAAAGCACTTAAACTAATTCTTCCATTAAAAAATATTAATAATAAACTGTATTACTTGACCTGTAATGTCTTAAACATTGTTTTTGCAGTTGGTCTATGAACTTTAACATCATCAGTGGATGTGGCAGTGCAGCACCTTCCTTCTTGGCATCCTTTCATGGACATTGTGCAATAACTTTACCAGGATTAATGACTTTACCAGCCTTGCATTGTCAAGACGACAAAATTGAAATATTGGATGTCTTTACACACAAAGGTTCGTGAACAATTTGATCACAGTGTTTTCATGTTGATATAATAGTGTTTCTGCTATACTATAATTGTGTCTGTAAACAGTGTGCATATTAATGTTTATTACCTGGCTCAGATTTCTTTCTTTGTAAATATATATATATATATATATATATATATAAATTAACATTAATTAAGACAAATAGAATAAATTTAGAAAAAGTATTTATTTTTTATTCAACTAATGTCCATGTTAAGGCTGCAGTCCGTAAGTTTTGCCTCTTTGTCGCCATCTCTGTTTGAAACCTGCAATTGCAGTTATTTGTGGAATTATCATCTTTACGTGAGTTGTGCATCGCCACGTCCTCTCAGCGTGGATGAATCTAATGTTTTGAGGAGTTTGTGTGGCTGTCACTCATTCACCGCACTGGTGTGGATACTGTACTTCTGAATCACAGATTCTACGTCTTGGAAGTATGACCAAAATAAGAAGTTTCACCGCAAAATCTCATCTGAACAAGTAAGTAACATGTCTGCCACTTTTGTTCTGACCAACTGAGAAGAAAAAGCGTTACAATAAATCACGCTACCAACGGTGATTAAATCTAACGATCGCTTAGCTCATATCACATCAAGCTGCAAATTATTATTACTGTTATACTTTGTTCTCAAATTGTTAATGTTAAGAACATCAGCCTTTGCGTGACTATGTGTATTTAGTGTGTATTAGTGTTACCTGTAGATTTCAATTTCCGTACAGTCTAATCTTTTGCTTTTGACTACGGGTGAATCTCCAGTTGTCACTGATGATTGTCGTTTGGACCTTTCTGGATTACAATCCGCCATCAAAATGATAAATTTAATTATTCCAGCTGCTGTGAGAAAAGGCTGTAAATGATCCGCCACCTGCAGCATCCTCACACTAGCCGGACTCCTCCTTTATGTATACAGACGTGACGTAATCACGCAAAGACGAACGGCGCCATGCTCGAATTTCCTACGGAAAGCTACCAGTACCACTTAAATTATAACACATTATTACAAGCTTACCGTTGTGAATCGGGCTACGGTAAGGAGATAGTTTTGAACACTGGCTGGTTATGTGCTTGCTCAAAAATTTTTTCATTTTAATTAAAAGATTTTCATTTTAATTTTCATGTCTAATTCAATGCATTATTTACTTAATTACTTAATACAGAAATGTACTAGAAATTTCTGAGAGAAAATAGTTTGAAAGTAAATCATACACATATTTTTCAGCATAATTTACGTCATTCCACAAAATTCTGTCAGTCACAGCAACCTGACACATACACAGCTCTCATAAATTTATGATTTACTCATGTCACAGCTCCCCTTTTCACATATTTTGCTCCCATCCTGATCTCCCACTAACTGGATAAGCATCTTAAAGAAGGCATGTGGCCTGTGTGTTTTGCAGCAGGTATGTAAGGAGCTTCGCTGACCAAACAAACACGGCGAGGAAGTCCGGTGAGAGGCATGCAAACCTGAGCCAGTGTTTAGAGCCAAGTCAAAACATAGCAAAGATCCAGAGATCCTATCTCCCTTTCTGATATTACACCACTCTGTCTAGTCTGTGTGAGGAACGGAGGATTGAATATGGTCTGGTGCTGTTAATGGGAGTGTTTTCATGATTATTATGGGTGAGGTGGCTTAGGTGACTCCGGCCTCCATGTTGGCCAAGGAATTTCTATGACTTCCTTAGGTTAAAGCGGCACAAACTGTACCGACTCTGGATTGCGAGGGTTTCAGGTATGTGCTTGAATCCTGAATGCATTCCTGTTAGCCTCGCTGCTAAACTTTCTGCCTTCAGAATGGTGTAGTTACAGCATCCACCAGCAGGAGGATAACTAAAGTTAAAGGCACAATATGTAAGATTTTTGGATTTAAATATCCAAAAACTGCTAGAACAATGTTATATATTGTGTTGACTTGTGTACTTGCATTATCCCAAATGTTTACAAGAATGTTTAAATCCAGAGACATAAGTGATTTTAACCAGGACACGGACCGTGTGTGTGCGTCGCTTATCAATGACATCAAACCCGCGTTAACCTTGTTTTCCGGTTTTATTTTGTAGAAACCATGGAAACACCAAAGACGCTTTAATATATGATGTGTTTTATTAGACGGGTGAGCAACTGTTTGGATCATTCATGGACAGAAACTAATCATTGTTCTCCAGCTCAACACAGTTAGTCTTATTGTTTAAATCTGGTTTTCTTGATTTACCGCGAGTACCATGTTTTACCATGTCTAATATCGATCTCTTACTGCAGTGTGAACAAGTGTCTCATAGTAGCGCCGAGCGAACGCACAGAGTAGCATTATAACATAACTTTCAACACACTCAAATGTGTGTAATATGATAAAGCAGCACTGCTTTACCCCACATACGCATGAGCGGAAGAAGCAGAAGCGCTCGTCTGCGGCAAAATAAAAGCTCTGCGAAATCAAGGCGTCATCAAGCTATACCTTTATTTTGAATAAGCGACCTCGAGCGGCGAAAAAATTACATATTGTGGCTTTAACTAGCCAAACCTCAAGTTTGCACCAGCTTACACACTACTAAATATTCTCTTGTTGCACCATTAAACTTAGCTGAAACATAACTTTATGAATATACTAAATATGGAAGCCTCCAGCCATGAAGTAATGCTTGGAATAAAACAGCAGATTGATTAAATTGCATCAATAGTCGTCATATTGGATATAACACTGATAAAAACAAGGCTGTGAGGGATAGACACATTTACATTACATGGTTCAAGTGACCCAATTCCAATTTTTTTCTCCCATGTGGCACACATCAGATATGACCTACAGAGGTGTAAGCCGAAAAAAAAAGCACATGGATACAACCCAAACACATCACAGTGTAAATCATTACTCTGATTTATCAAGAATAAAGTAAAAACTTCACTGAGCTGATTTGGCATATTATAAACATCATTAGTGCTATTGCAACCATTATAGTCTGTATGATTATGTTGTGATAGCAATCTGATAACACATTTAAAGAGATAGTTCACCCAAAAATGAAAATTAGCCCATGATTTACTCCCCCCTCAATTCATCCTAGGTGTTTATGACATTCTTCTTTCAGACGAATAAAATCAGAGTTATATTAAAAAATGTCCTGGCTATTCCAAGCTTTATAATGGCAGTGAATGGCAGCCCAAAATTTTAAGCCCAAAAAAGTGCATCCATCCATTATAAAAGTGCTCCACACGTCTCCGGGGGTTAATAAAGACCTTCTGAAGCAAAGCCATGCGTTTGTGTGAGAAAAATATCCATATTTAACACGTTATAAAGTAAAATATCTAGCTTCCGGCGGACCGCCTTCCGCATTCAACTTATGCAGAAAGTGTAATGCCTCTCGCAGTTCATAGCGCTTACGCTACGTCTGACGTCATCGTCGCGCCAGTTACGCTTTTTTCTTCATGTACGTATTAAGTTGCTCCCTGATATCACATGCGCAAACACATAATCTATATATAACCTATATATAACAGTTAGGTCAGGTCGAACGATTTATTCATTCAATTAATTAAATTCTGATTTAAATGTGAAATTAAAACTGCCAGTAGGTGGCAGCAAGTCACTGTTAATGAGTGAGTCATTCAGATTCAACCGATTCATTCAAACGGCTGACTCATTCAGGAACGAAGCATTTGACTGTCTTAATGAGTGAGTCATTGAATCATTCATTCAACCGATTCATTCAAACGGCTGACTCATTCAGGAACGAAGCATTTGACTGTCTTAATGAGTGAGTCATTGAATCATTCATTCAACCGATTCATTCAAAAAGTTGATTCTTTCAGTAACGAAACACCACGGCATGTTGCTCAGAGATGCAAAACAGTCCCTTGGCTTGTTTCAAAATTGTGTCTAAAATGTAAGTCACTTAAAATTAACTTCTTGTTTATTGAACTTGCATAAAATCAATATCACATTTGTAATCATGCTGATATTTGGAGAAAAAAATGGCACTCTTCGTGTGATATTAACTATAATAAATGATATAAATATAAAAGACATACAGGGGCATTTTTGCCCCTTATCTTAAATTTTGGGGAAATTATAAATGCATTTTAATAGACTAAAGCACGCAGTGTATGCGTGCGCTCTCTGGGTGTGTTTTTGTAAAGTGAGGGATATACTTGATAATGTCAGATCGCATATCATTAAAACAACAATTACGATATTATCGTAGACGATATATACATCCCTAACACACACTACCAGATTTTAAGTAATTCCGAACACAGCAAATGCACACAGAAACGTGTGGCTCGTTGATGGCAGACGCGTGACAAATGAAAACAATGTGTTCTAAAACTAGTTTGATATCCTCCGACTGCATGGAACCAAGTCTGTCATACACTGTGCGATTTTCTGTGAAAACCGTCAACACCGACTGCCCAAAATCTGCAAAATAGCGCAGACTTTTGGCAACTAGCGTCGACTCATTCAGACTGCAAATCGGGGGAAAAACTGTACGAAAGTCGTGTAGTGTATTCCAGCCTTTAAGATCAAATGGTGCAACCAAATTAAGTACATACTTAGTTAGAAACTAACTAGTAGTTAAGCTTCTAGTGTGGACTTTACGTTCCAATTTAAGTAAGAACTTGCTGGTGCAACCCTACCCAGATCTCTAGAAAGTGGTGGCAGTAGTTTATACAAGCACAAGCAGTCCGTTTGTTTGCTTTAGTCTGACTTGGAGCGTGATGAAATGCAACTCCTCGCTTTCATCCGATTCCTAAACAAGACAGTGAGATATAGAGGAGTGGAGAGACTGAAAAGCGAAGAGAAGTCATGCCTCTGTGCAGAGAAATAAACACACCCAGGGATAGGAACGATAAAGCCACACGCTCGCTAATTAGTCCCTCGTTTGGAGGAAAAGACTATCAGGTGTAATCAGAAACCCTCCTCTTCATATCTGATTAGGCGCTGACCTCAGTCATGCCATAATATGTCAATATGTGGTCAGAAATGACATGCCAAGCCTCACCATGTATATTTTCAGATGAGCGCCCAAATATACACAACGGAGTAAAAGCCGTGCCAGCTCTTACTTATGAGCTCTGCAGGCTCATGTGCAGTGGTTGAGGTGAAGATCAAGTCAAGACATGGAAACTTCACTTTCCTCATGTTCCATGTGCTGCAGGCTTTATTCTTTGGCGGAACCTCACCTGTGGATAAATAACATGACATTTCTTCACAACAGCGAGGGTAGGCACTTTCGGAAACTTTTAGAAGTGTCCTGGAGTGAGGGGAGAGGAAAACCCACAGGCTTTATCTGCCCTATATTACTGCAAGACAAGTGCTGTCTCCCTCCATTTCCCTCTGTCCATTCCCGGGGAACAGCTGCATGCATGGTTTTCTCCTCATTTGCTGTGAAAAGTGGGAGCTGTGGTTCAGGCATGATTGGAGCTCGACCCAATGGCTCCTCATCTGAGAGTTTCCATGGTACAGGCACGTTTGCTGTAACCAAAACACCATGTGAGGTTCAGCCAGTGCACTCAATGGCCGGCTATCTTCCGCCCCACTGTCCTTGTCGACTGCTTGGATCCCTCAAAAAAGTAAAAAATGCCAATACTAATTATGTTAAATGGATGCTGTAAAGTGGAATATGCTCTACTTACTAGTGAGGGAATATGTATTGTGAGAATTAGCATTGTGCTATTTTCCACCTGATCAATATAAATGCAAGACAAACAGACACTGGGCCTTATTATACACCCGACGCAATGCGACGCCAGCCTGTCGCAGTTATCATTTTCACGTCCAGCGTCACGTTGTTTAAATATCAAATGCACTGGCGCATCTGTTCACCCATGGGCGTCTGGTCTAAACCAGGTGTGTTCAGGAGCATTGTTGGAGCGTTGCTATTTTGAGGAACTGAAAACGACTGCGCCATTGACCAACACAAACCTGCTCTAAAGTCAATAGCGCAGTATTTTTTGTGTTATTTAAAGGGCGCGTTAGTAATATGGGCCTATAGGCGGGTCCACAACATGCGTACACTCTGCTTATTACACACACAGGGACGCGCAGCAGCACACACACATTTTTAAATATGAAAAATTAAAGGATTAAAATGTAAAAGATTATTATTGTGTACATAAATATAGAAATGCCTACGTCATAATGGATAGTCATTGCATGTATCAGAATTAGCCTACCTATTTGCAGTAATGACGTGCACGCAGACGTCATTGGACGAGCAGATCTGTTTCCTCGTTAGAGAAGCTTTCAGTTTTTTCGCTCGCAAATTCCACCATGTAAATAGCGAATCCGCCATGGCGCGAGCGCAACTGGCTTTTAAAGGGAATGGGAGATGAGACTCTGATTGGTTTATTGACTATTTATTGATTATTACAATTTTTCTACTGCTATTGCTGCTTCCTCTTTGCCTCTCTCTGTTAATCTCTCTGGTCCTGGTGAGATTCTCTCATTATATAACGAAGCTACATCTAATGTCTTGGGGGCTCTAGCCCCATTAAAGATCAGAACTGTTCCCTCAGCTCATTCTTCCCCTTGGTTCACCCCGGAGCTCAGATTAATGAAAGCAAAGACCAGGCGTCTTGAACGCCTCTATAAGAAGACTTGTCTTCCTGTTCGTGCTACACTCTACTTTGAATTCATATTGCAATATAAAAATGCCCTTAACACTGCACGCGCTACTTACTTATCTACTATTATCAACAGAGCAAAGTGTAAACCCAGGACCCTATTTTCTGAGATCAACAAACTTGTTAAACCACCATCTCCACTTCTTAATGGTTCTTCCGACCTTTGTGAAAAATTTTGACATTTTTTTTTTACACACAAAATTGACTATCTATCAATCATTTTCTTCATTTGTTCCTCCAGAAACTTCTACTTTCCAGATACTCTACCCACTTTCTAACTTTACTCTCACCAATACATCTGTGGTTGAACAGCTGATTATGAACTCTAACTCCTCTACCTGTCAGCTAGATCCTCTACCAACACACCTACTCAAAAACTTTCTCCCTTCCCTCATTATATCTATTATTCACATGATAAATAGTTCACTTATGATTGGTTATGTACCACCTGGACTGAAAATAGCCATGATCACCCCTATACTTAAAAAACCTGGCCTTGATGACACAGCCCTGAGTAACATTAGACCAATTTCAAACCTTCCTTTTTTGTCTAAAGTCCTAGAAAAGGTGGTCGCCACACAACTACAAACTCACCTGGACAAAAATAATCTGCAGGAACCATTTCAGTCTGGATTTCATCCTCTCCACAGTACAGAGACTGCTCTTCTAAGAGTAGTGAACGACCTCCTCCTCGCCTCTGATTCTGGTGTCCTTAACCTCCTGGTCCTCATGGACCTGAATGCAGCTTTTGATACCGTTTGCCATTCTATACTCCTATCCCGTTTATCTGCGATCGGCATTTCAGAAACAGTTTTACAATGGCTAAGTTCATTTCTCTCAGATAGGCAACAGTTCATTAGCATTGACAAATTCAACTCGCATTCTGTCACCTTTTCGCGTGGAGTGCCTCAAGGATCTGTCCTTGGTCCAGTTTTATTTTTAATCTACACACTTCCTCTGGGTCAGATCATCCGGCGCCATGGTTTTAATTTCCACAGTTACGCTGACAATACACAAATCTATTTTACTGTACAGCCTAATTCTGTTTTTCCTCCCTCCTCTTTAACATCTTGCTTACACGATCTCAAAATATGGATGGCTCAAAATTACTTAAAGTTGAATACGGAAAAAAATGAAATTCTGCTAGTAGGCCCTAAATCCCTTGATTCCTCCCAACTTGACTTCTCCATTAACATTGACGGTGTTCTGGTTCATCCCTCCTCCACTATACGCAACCTTGGTGTATTTGATTCTAGGCTATGTTTTGAACCCCATATCAATCAGCTTGTCAAGTCCTGTTTCTTCCATCTTCGCAATATTGTCCGGTTGAGACCCTCACTAAATTGCAAAGATGCTGAAACCGTTGTCCATGCTTTTATAACTTCACATCTTGATTATTGCAACTCCTTGTTTTATGGTCTACCCAAAAAAGTCCTAAATCGCTTGCAGCTAATTCAGAATTCAGCTGCTCGGGCCCTCCTGTCTTACAGCAACTACATTGGCTCCCTGTTAGTTACCACATTCAGTTTAAGATTCTTGTTCTAGTTTTCAAGGCTCGTCGTTTAGCACCTTCTTATCTCTCTGAATTGATTCTCCCCTATGTCCCTGTTCGTACTCTGAGATCGAGCTCTGAAAATCTGCTTGCAGTTCCCAAATCTAGTGTGGGTGGTAGGGCTTTCAGCACTTCAGCTTCTAAGCTCTGGAACAAACTACCAGAAACCTTCGTATTGTCTCTTCACTCCAGACCCTTAAAACAGCTCTCAAAACACACTTATTCACATTATGTTTTGGTAATTGATTGTCTCCGCTCTATGCTTGCTTTTGTAACTTCTCTTGTATATTAACTATCTTTGACTGTTCCAATGGGTTGATCATGTGTTGTATACTGACTGTATACTTGTATATGTGTTCATGTTATCTATCAACTTCGTGTAAAGCGTCCTTGGGTTCTTGAAAGGTGCTATATAAATAAAACGTATTATTATTATTATTGCACGCTACGCCCAAAACACACCCATGACTCATTAAGAGACTAGGGACAACCCTTTTGGACCATGCGCCGGGTGCGCTGATCAGTTTTCCTGTTAAACTAGCAAAAGTGGATTCGGACACGCCCTAAGTGCACCTGCGCCATGAGCTTCAGACCATGTGCTCAGATCGTTAAAATAGGGCCCTTAGAGTCACTCAAACTCTTTTGATCAGCAAAACATTTGGGTAACACTTTTAGAATACTGTTCTGTCATTAATGAATAACATGAACAAATGCAGAACATCCTAGTAACTACTATTAACTAGCGAGAAACTCTGAATAAGGAATTAGTAAGTAATAGCACTCAGTCGAATGTGGCAGTTTACACCCACGGACCGTTGGCTGAACGTCTGATGCATATGGCACACTTTTCTGGAAACACTTCAGGAGTTTCGAAGTTGTCATCTGATTGGTTGAATCCTACAGGATGTCCGGCGAGACGTGTGTCGCGTTCTTTAACGGTCCGCCTGGAAACAAATGCCGTGATGCCAAACTCCCTTGTGCAAGTACGCCGTCGTGTTTACAACTGTGACAATGAGCGCTTACCAGGATCAACTCAACACTGGATTTTCAAAAGTTTGCGGATTTTCAAAACGTTCTTGAATAAATAATTTATAGACGCACGGACATCGACTTTACATTTTCACGCCCCTAAACATGACGCAGAACAAAACAAACTGTAATTGGTTGCGTTACATGACAGTGAAACGTCCTCTTGGGCGGTCCTTGACCAATGAAAGCTGCAAAAGAGTCCAGACCTTCTGCCGTCAGTCTGTTGAAAAATCCAGCATATGCTGGTTAGGTATGTTTTGAAGCATGGCAGCTGGTTTGAGCTGGTTTAAGCTGGTCCTAAGAAACTAGCTCCAGCTCAGGACCAGCATAAACCAGCTCAAACCAGCTGCCATGCTTCAAAACATACCTAACCAGCATATGCTGTTTTTTTCAACAGGGAAGTCATTGTAAGGTCTTGATGTTTTTCTAAGGTTTAGGACAGTAATGACTCAAGTGTTACTACATCATTCTAATGGAATTACTATCCAAAACCTTATAAAAAACAGTTTTCAAAGTTTATGAAAACGATACCTTTATTGTCTCCATGAAATTTGTGAATTTGTGAAAATGGTGACGTTGTGCACATGCGTATTACGTGCTTGGCCTATAGTGTTTCACCAACTTCTGGCCTGGCATGCATAATACAGCGATTTTAGTCGTTTTCGTGAATCCATGTCAACGGAAAAACTTTTCCGTTTTTAGTACATCGTTTTCATGTAAACGTACCCATAGATGGATCAAATAAGGGAGACATCAGAAATGTGCACTGCTGGTGTGTCTCCAGGAGCAGAGTTGGGAAACTGTAGGTGTTATAGCAGTACTAAACTCTCAAACAAGCACTGTTGTTAAAGGGTACACACACAGTTTCTGCCAGTCTCATGTTAATCTTGAGTATCTATAGAGTAGTATTGCATCCTTCATATCTCCCAAGAGTCTTTAGTTTTATCATATTTATAAGAGACAGATACGCTGTACCGATTCTTTCCGAAAACAGCCGAGCTTGTGAAGGCGTGCAGTGGGCGGAGTTAAAGAGTCACGCGCACACACACACACACACACACACACACACACACACACACACACCCTGGATAACTCTCAATTCACTATACGTTGGTGTTGTTCACATATGCACTTACATGCCGATTGCCAACAAAACACACACATTTGATGCAGTTTCACTCACCACCTGCGGTTTCCACTCATGACCGGGAACAAACACACACACTTGCAGAACTCCGGAAAAACAAACTGCATCCACTGTTCCCTTAACGCTGGGTTATTTGGGAAGCTGAAGAAAGTTATCTTTCCCTCACAACCAGAAACACACTTCTTTAGTGACATTGTTGATTTTGTGGTGTAAAAACACAATGACAGCGCTGCCGACGGCTCCCGTAACCCGAATGAAGCTCGTTGATGGACGCGCTCTTGCTCTCACTTTGGTTGATGTGTGTGTGTGTGTGTGTGCGTGCTCATCCAGGAGAAGTGCCCATACAAGGAATTCCGCCCTTTATGACATCATACAGGGCCATACTCGAAAAACACTTTCCGAAACTTGTTCGAATCCTGAAGGAGTGTATTTGGCACAGAAATACTCCATCATACGTCCAACTCATTTTTTGAAATGTTGGCCATGTTTAGCATGAGATTCAACTCTTTAACAGTGTAAATAAGTCAGAATGCATGAAATAGCATTAGACCCCTCCCCTTTAATATCATACTCCACAGCACAATCCTGAATCCCAGACAGCGAAAAATTGAAAAATTCCTGCTGTAATTGCATTCTCACTCCTGTGTTTTTTCATTGAGCATCAGAATCTGTGTTGTTGTGGTGGCTGCCAGGATCTCTCCACAGACGCTCACCAGCCTTTAATAAGGACACTCACCTAGAGTCGGTTCACACAGAGAGCGGGCACAAGGGGTCGGACATGCTGTTTTTGTAACTCTTTTAACCCAAACTGCACTGTGGGCTTGTATGGCGTTATCCGTTCTCATTATAGCACTCCTTATCCTCCCTCTTTTGCTGTCCTTCTCTCTTTGGGACTGATTAGCATCTTATTTTTTAAAATCTGTAGCTTTGGCTTCCTCTTAAAGGGACAGTCACCCAAACAAATGCAAATTCACCATTTACTCACCCTCATGTGATTCTGAACCCACATGACTTGCTTTCTTCAATAAGCACAAATAGATATAATAAATAGTTTGAAAATTAAAATAAGTTTAAATTTGTGTGCTTTCCATGCAAGATGGAAAGAAAAATGGATTTGGAGTGGCATGAAGTAACAATGACAGAATTTTCCTTTTTTGGGATACAGTTTTTCCAAATTGTTTGTTGATGGCTGTCTTGAAGGGAGGTTATTGTTTTGGCTAGTTAGTTTATCCCTCATACCATCCTCAATTCCCCTTTACACTCAAGGTCTTTGGGGTCCGTTTGGACTAGACAGATTTTTCAGTCCCGCTCCCGCAGGATTCTGTCCCGCTCCCGCAAAAATATACGTTACCTAAATATACGTGTGTTTGTGCCCGCAACATTACGTTTTGTCCCGCCTGCAAAAGCTATGCATAAAAGTATAAAAACAATTTTTTTCTGTACGTCCATGAAATAGTTTCAAGTAATTTAACATAAAAGCAAGCGCGTGCATGGTTTGGCATGGCAGAATGCGCACAAAGTGCGCTCCCTTAATAATTCCTAAAAAGTTGACATCTCAGTTCAGCGCGATCTCACAAAGCTCCGTTATTAATGAAGCTGACTGCACAATGAATCTTCCATAATCTACACATTTTCCTTGTTATAATCTCAGGATTTGCCAGCATGCAGAATTCAGCACTGAACAAAAAACTCACTTTGAGCGGTGAGTGGATGCATCTGATTGGCCATTGCGTTCAAGAAATCAACACATATGTCTGTGATTGGCTACACTGCACAACGCTGCAAAAACATGATATAAACAGAAACTCTGCCTATGCTTGTGTCTGTAAATCGTTTTATTTGTTTTATTTTATTATATATTGTTTTGTTTTATTATTTTAATTTTTTCTTGTTGCTTTTGTGCAATAGATGAATAACAATTTATTTGTTTTTAGATGTTAGATGGGAGTCCCGCGAATTGTTTTATTCTCCCGCAACCTGCACACACACGAGTACCTTACCGCCCACACTCAGCCATCAAATCTCGTCCCGCGCCGCACTCTATTGCATTGGGTCCCGCGAGTCCTGCTGGAGTGCAGGTCTCTAGTTTGGACCCCACACATTTACAGAGCGATTGTATGGATTTTTTTGTTCTGAAGAAATTACTTTAATGATGATATAAATTAAATATGAGTTGTTGATGGATATTGATCTAGGTGTTAGAGTCAGAATTCTGCCATCTGCTGGTTAGAAGAAAACCTGTAGGAATTACAGTTCTAGAAATAAAGTGTTTTATATACAAACCCGATTCCAAAAAAGTTGGGACACTGTACAAATTGTGAATAAAAACAATGCAATGATGTGGAAGTTTCAAATTTCAATGTTTTATTCAGAATACAACATAGATGACATATCAAATGTTTAAACTGAGAAAATGTATCATTTTAAGGGAAAAATAAGTTGATTTTAAATTTCATGGCATCAACACATCTCAAAAAGTTGGGACAAGGCCATGTTTACCACTGTGTGGCATCCCCTCTTCTTTTTATAACAGTCTGCAAACGTCTGGGGACTGAGGAGACAAGTTGCTCAAGTTTAGGAATAGGAATGTTGTCCCATTCTTGTCTAATACAGGCTTCTAGTTGCTCAACTGTCTTAGGTCTTCTTTGTCGCATCTTCCTCTTTATGATGCGTCAAATGTTTTCTATGGGTGAAAGATCTGGACTGCAGGCTGGCCATTTCAGTACCCGGATCCTTCTTCTACGCAGCCATGATGTTGTAATTGATGCAGTATGTGGTCTGGCATCGTCATGTTGGAAAATGCAAGGTCTTCCCTGAAAGAGACGACGTCTGGATGGGAGCATATGTTGTTCTAGAACTTGGATATACCTTTCAGCATTGATGGTGCCTTTCCAGATGTGTAAGCTGCCCATGCCACACGCACTCATGCAACCCCATACCATCAGAGATGCAGGCTTCTGAACTGAGCGCTGATAACAACTTGGGTTGTCCTTGTCCTCTTTAGACCGGATGACATGGCGTCCCAGTTTTCCAAAAAGAACTTCAAATTTTGATTCGTCTGACCACAGAACAGTTTTCCACTTTGCCACAGTCCATTTTAAATGAGACTTGGCCCAGAGAAAACGCCTGCGCTTCTGGATCATGTTTAGATATGGCTTCTTTTTTGACCTATAGAGTTTTAGCCGGCAACGGCGAATGGCACGGTGGATTGTGTTCACCGACAATGTTTTCTGGAAGTATTCCTGAGCCCATGTTGTGATTTCCATTACAGTAGCATTCCTGTATGTGATGCAGTGCCGTCTAAGGACCCGAAGATCACGGGCATCCAGTATGGTTTTCCGGCCTTGACCCTTACGCACAGAGATTGTTCCAGATTCTCTGAATCTTTGGATGATATTATGCACTGTAGATGATGATAACTTCAAACTCTTTGCAATTTTTCTCTGAGAAACTCCTTTCTGATATTGCTCCACTATTTTTCGCCACAGCATTGGGGGAATTGGTGATCCTCTGCCCATCTTGACTTCTGAGAGACACTGCCACTCTGAGAGGCTCTTTTTATACCCAATCATGTTGCCAATTGACCTAATAAGTTGCAAATTGGTCCTCCAGCTGTTCCTTATATGTACATTTAACTTTTCCGGCCTCTTATTGCTACCTGTCCCAACTTTTTTGGAATGTGTAGCTCTCATGAAATCCAAAATGAGCCAATATTTGGCATGACATTTCAAAATGTCTCACTTTCAACATTTGATATGTTATCTATATTCTATTGTGAATAAAATATAAGTTTATGAGATTTGTAAATTATTGCATTCCTTTTTTATTCACAATTTGTACAGTGTCCCAACTTTTTTGGAATCGGGTTTGTATATATATGTGTGTGTGTGTGTGTGTGTGTGTGTGTGTGAGAGCATGTGTGTGTGTGTGTGCGTGCGTGAGCATGTGTGTGTGTGTGTGTGCGTGTTTGTGCGAGTGTGAGCGTATGTGTGTGTGCGTGTGCTTGTGCATGTGTGAGCGTGTGTGTACGTGTGTGTGTGCGCATGTGTGTGTGCGTGTGTGTGTGTGTGCGCGTTTGTGCGCGTGTGTGTGTGTGTGTTTGTACGTGTGTGAGCATGTGTGTGTGTGTGTGTTAGCACGTGTGTTTTCATTTCATTTTCAGTATCAAAGACCCTGAGTGTGACTTTCTTCTTCTTTTTTTTTTTTACATACCTTCAGAACAACTGAATCAAGCCCAGTTTGTGTGTGTGTGTGTGTGTGTGTGTTTAGAAAGATAATGTAACAAAAGTCACAAAATCTCATGCCACCATCATTTTTTGTTTAATAAGGGAAACATCAAACGGGGTCTGAACAGGCCATATGAGGGTTAATGTCCAGAACCAAAATTTTGGTAATTCTTTTCTGTGTTTTTCTCTAATAAGTTTTCCCAAACTTATTTGCTTAAAGCGATTAGGCAGTGAACAATCCAGGCCTGTGTTTGAGAGCGCAGGGATGTATGACGGGGAAGTCAGAGCAGAAGTGCATATTTAGCGTTCATGTCTGCGTCACAGCATTGGAAAGCATATGCAAAGGCATGGGAGATTGGCAGTTTGTCTGGCGAGAAGTGCGTTACCCTTGGAACGTTGGGTTAACCGCACATGGGAGAGCGGTCCAAAAGAACCGCGTCTTGATTGGGACACTCGGGCCTGCCAGCGCTGGGAGTGACAAGCGGTGCCAGTGGATCAGAGCCGGCCTGCCACTGATGTTTAATGTTCACACATGCACTGGGAAGCACTGTCCAAGAAAACCAATTTGGAGAATACACTTTAAAAAGGGGCACTTTTCCATCTGCCTTCTGTCCCTCGTCTTCGTCCAAGAGAAAGGCAACAGAGAGAGGGGAAAAAGACAGTATGAAGAAGTGGAGTGCTTAAGTTCATAATCAGTTACAATTGAGTTTGTTTATTGACAGCACTGAAAGAACCTCTTGGCAACACAGTGTGTGTAAGTACAACAATAAAAGCCTCAGTTAATTCTGTTAGTAGTCAAAAACTCCAAACTCATCTCAACGGCCTCCTTTACATTTGGCACTAACAAGCAAAATGGAAAACAGCACTTACGTATTACTTCAGAGGTCATGTTAACCGAGCATTTCCGTCATTTATCAAGTTTTAAAACACGTTTTCTGTCATTTTGACAGATAAAAAATAAGGTATCTGGTCAATTGCGTTTTCCACAGTAAAGGATGCTAATGCAGATTAGAAGTGAAGGGGAGAAATAGACATTTTAAAGCTCCCCTGCGAATACAGACTGAGAGAGAGACGCCAGTGAGGATTTGAGGAGAGGAACGAGAGATTCTAGGTGTATTCCAGTCGCATAATCCGTGGAATATCCATTGAGTGATGTTGGGAAATTTACAGCGCAGTCCATCATAGTAACTGTAGTGGAAAATGATTGTTGTGCAAGGTCTGTTATCACTTAGTCGTGCTGCATGTCGATAATGAAACGCATTAGCATTTACACCTTCACTGAATGTGGTCGAGTGTGATGCTGTGGTGATATGTGATCTGGAAACGCATGTTAATTCTAGGTGTCAAGTCTGTGCTTGCTGCGTTTATCACCCGTTTAATAAACTCCATTACTGCTCAATGGTGTTTGGTTAATTAGGGCTTTAAATCAATTGCAAACTGTAATGAACAAATGACACTACATGCACTGAAAAGAATTTAGTTTAGAAACCATTTTACACCAGTTTTTCAAATAATTACAAAGAAATGGCAAGTAATACATTGACTTAAACGTGAACTTTTGAAGTAGAAAGACTGAAATAGTATTTACATGTAAAACATACTCCAGTAAAGCTTTTTGCTTTGCATGCAAATGAATCACATATTAATATTGAAGATCAGTGGCGTGCACAGACCTCCGCGGGGGCAGGGTCAACTGCGTTCCGGGGGGTGGGTGGGGGGGGGGGGGGGGGGGGTATTGGGTTGTTTGGTTGTTGGGGGGAGTTTCTTGTGTTGGTAAGAATCGCATTCCGGATGGGGTCCCCCTCGGTAAAAATCGCGTTAGCGGGGGCACCGCGGCGCGATGAGAAGGGCACTTTCACTTTCACTTTCAAAGGGGCAGGGGCTCAAGCCCCCCCGGCCCCCCCGGCCCCCCCCTTGTGCACGCCACTGTTGAAGATAAGAAAAAAAGATAATTGCATTGTGGAAAACGAAAGCGCTGAATACACATTACAAAAAGTAAATGTATAGCTTGTTGTATTTCTAAATCATTGGTGAGTATAAGTCTGTCTCTGGCCTACAGTCCACAGCAATCCATGTTGAGGTTAGTTGTCTGATGTGTTTTGTGATATTGTTTAGTTGTCGTCCATGTACCCGTGCAGACTGACGTCTTTGGCTGTTGCGTCACATCTCACTTACTCATGCTGTGCTGCTCTAAGTGTGGTTTGGCAAAAGGGATGGACTGAAACTGAAAAACAGCTCAGGCCCTATACTGGCCAATCACAACCACAGCATACAGTTGTGTTCAAAATAATAGCAGTGTGTTTAAAAAAGTGAGTAAAGCTCAAAATCCTTATAATAACTTTTATTTCAATACACGCAAATGCATTGGGAACACTGCACGTTCTATTCTAAATCAAAACATGAAGAAAAAAAGATCAAATTTATTACTACTTTACAGAAAGTGAAGAAAAAGGAATATTAGGCTGTTCAAAAAAATAGCAGTGTCTGCATTTTTCTTTACAAAGTCAAACATTTACTGTATAAACTGAAAAATGCTTGAAGATTTAGCTTTCTTGTGAATCACTGAACTAATATTTAGTTGTATAACCACAGTTTCTGAGAACTGCTTCACATCTGTGTTGCGTGGAGTCCACCAACTTCTGGCACCTGTGAACAGGTATTCCAGCCCAGGACGATTGCACTACATGCCACAATTCCTCTGCATTTCTTGGTTTTGCCTCAGAAGCGGCATTTTTGATGTCACCCCACACGTTTTCTATTGGATTAAGGTCTGGGGATTGGGCTGGCCACTCCATAACGTTAATCTTGTTGGTGTGGAACCAAGACGCTGCTCGCTTACTGGTGTGTTTGGGGTCGTTGTCTTGTTGAAACACCCATTTCAAGGGCATAAGGCAACATGACCTCTTTAATATTCTGATGTACTCAAACTGAGCCATGATCCCTGGAATGCGATAAATAGGCCCAACACCATAGTATGAGAAACATCCCCATGTCATGATGCTTGCGCCACCATGCTTCACTGTCTTCACAGTGTACTGTGGCTTGAATTCAGTGTTTGGGGGTCTGTCTGCGGCAAAAAGAACAATCTTGCTTTCATCAGTCCACAAAATTGCACCATTTCTCTTTAGGCCAGTCAATGTGTTCTTTGGCAAATCGTAACCTCTTCAGCACGTGTCGTTTTTTTTAACAATGGGACTTTGCGGGGGCTTCTTGCTGATAGCTTGGCTTCACATAGGCGTCTTCTAATTGTTACAGTACTCACAGGTAACTTTAGACTTTCTTTGATCACCCTGGAGCTGATCATTGGCTGAGTCTTTGCCATTTTGGCTATTCTTTGATCCATTCGAATGGTAGTTTTCCATTTTCTTCCACTTCCTTTGGTTGCCATTTTAAAGCATTTGATATCATTTTAGCTGAGCTGCCTATCATTTTCTGCACTTCTTCATATGGTTTCCCCTCTCTAATCAACTTTTTAATCAAAGTACGCTGTTCTTCTGAACAATGTCTGGAACGACCCTTTTACTCAGATTTTCAGAGAGAAATGCACAGTACAACATTTGCTGCCTTTGTCCTTAAATAAGGGCCACTTGTTTGACAGCAGTTTTTTCACAGAATGAATAACCTCTAATTGATCACTAATTGAACTATTATTTTGAACACGCCCTTTTCAATTAATTCAATTACACAAAATCAGCAGCATGCATGTCATGACTTTTGGGTCTGTTGGTTTTCTATTACTCTACTGCACCTACTAGTAAAATATTTGCAATGTAGAAATATAATTTCTACCAAAAACAGTGACTGATCTGGTTAGTGATGTTGGACTGCTATTATTTTGAACACAACTGTATAATCCCCCACTGTTTCACATGCACATGAGATGCAAACTATTGCCAGCTGTATTGCCTGATTTGATATATGTTGGATTTTAAATTAGGCAATAGCTGACATTAGACAATAATGTAAAACATCAATAGCACTTGAGCTTTTCAATGATTTAATTTAATTTAATTTTTTTATTTTAATATTTCATTTTTTTATTTCATTTTATTTATTTTAATACTTTATTTTATTATTTTATTATTGTATTAATTTTTTTGTTTTATTTAATTTTTTGTATTTAATTTTTTAATTTTTTAATTTTTACTTTTTTTACTATTTTACTTTCTTTTATTATTTTTATATATTTTTGTATTTTATTTTATTTTATTATAATTAATTTTTATTTTACATTAATATATTATAATATATATATTTTTTATTTTTTTTATTTTATTTTACTATATTTATATTATATTATTTTTTGTTGTTGTTGTTGTTTTGTTTTGTTTTATTAATTTAATTTAATTTTATTATTTATATTAATACTTTATTTTATTTTATTATTTTAATTTATTAATTTATTTAATTGATTTTTTATTTTATTTATTTTACTTTTTACTTTATTTTATTATTTTATTTTTATATATTTTTGTATTTTATTTTATTATAATTCATTTATTTACTTTACTTTACTTTAATATATTATATTATTTATTTTTATTTTTTGTATTTTATTTTATTTTACTATATTATTTATATTATATTATATTTTTTGTTGTTTTTTGTTTATTTTATTTTATTATAATTCATTTATTTACTTTACTTTAATATATTATATTATTTATTATTTATTTTTATTTTTTGTATTTTATTTTATTTTACTATATTATTTATATTATATTATATTTTTGTTGTTTTTATTTTATTTTATTTTATTATAATTCATTTATTTACTTTGATATATTATATATATTTTTTATTTTATTTTAAATGTATTTATTTTACTTTACTATTTTACTTTATTTTATTATTTTATTTTGATATTTTTTGGTATTTTATTTTATTATAATTCATTTATTTACTTTATTTTAATATATTATATTATATTATTTTATTTATTTTTGTATTTTATTTTATTTGTACCCAAGCATCTGCAGCTTACTTGGGCCGTTTAAACGAAAATCTGCACCAAACAAACAAACAAACAGACAAACAAACAAACATTGTTTATTTATTTATTCCTACCTAAATAAATAAACAAATACATTTAGCTGCACATTTTCTTTTAAACTGCCCAGGTAAGTTGCACATATAGCAGTGTTTACAGTGATTTAGTCCGTAATTAGATAAAGTAGCCTTGAGACACGGATGTTTCTTATCCTCAGTTGCAGCCTTGTGATGTCAGGCTTTTTGTTTCCAGTATATTTTGAGGTGTGAGAACTGAAGTGTGAGAGAGTGTAGGACTAAGAGATACAGTCTGGCACTGCATTTTGTGCCCACAAGAGAAACATTGCATGGGAAAAGGGGAACATGCAAAATGTATCCATCTGCACTGCCATCCACCCACACGTACATACATCGACATTTGAATTTCCCACTGGCCGCCATGATACTCAATCATTAATACACCCAGTCTGACAGACAGAAGGGGGGATTTCCACGAGAACTCTGTGAAAATCCATATGCAAACCAATGGTTTTGTAAAATGTCAAAACTGGAGATCAAACCAAATCAAACAAGTGGTATAAAGAATTTGCTTGGGATTTGCGCAGTAGTGGTCACATTGGTTGTCATTTTTGGGAGGGGAATAATTGGCATCATTTGGTAATAATAGAGTAAGAGGGGAAAAAAATATATAAGCGAAGCTTATTATGGCAAATTAAGCCACCAACGTCTGAGTTACATGTGATACAGCTCGCCACAAATTTGCCTTACGTTATATGTGATGTATATTATATGAATTATGCGGTTGCATATGAATGTTTGGGTGTGTAACATGGTTCCATTTCTTAGTGTATCTATCGTCCTGATATACTACAACATTTAGTGCATGATAGGAAAATGAATTTGAGTGATGATTCCCAATCCCATATGTGCAATTGCACTTATAAAAATCAGATGTATCATGTACTGTACATATTTTATTAAAGATCAAATGTGAGGTAGAACTAATGCAGCAGTCATGTGAACAGATCTGCAAACTATAGTAATTTGTCTCTGGTCTGCAAATTACAGCTGGCAGCAAATTTAGGGATTGTTCAACTTTAATCAGTGTATTGCATTGTAGGAACCCATACAGTGTGTTCAAGTATACACTACTTGATTTAATTGATTTATAAAAACCACCTGGAAATGGTTTTTATGTATCATTTGAAATTTTTTAAACACCGAGTCGACAAATTTGTTGAACTAGCATGTGGATGTGTTAGTTTTGTTGCAGAAAGTGCATCATCAGCATGAACAAATAATAGGAAAGCTGCCTAGTTAGAATAATGACTGCTTGTTTTTCCTCAGGTTCTCCTAGTGCTCCTAATCAACGATGTTATCAATGCTGTGGAATCTGGCCTGCTTGCATCATGTGCGCTAACAGTGGAACCTCAATGGAGACAGCTCCTATTTCCCAGACCTTTCCTTCATGACAGAGCGGGCCCGTGAACAATGCGTCTCTGTGCAGTTTGTTTTCTCCAGCGATCAACTTGTTTTTAACATCCTCTGCGTTGAGCGGTGGCAATGGAAAGAGTGGGCCGGGCCCTGGCCATACTCTGGGTTTCAGTTCTGCTGCTTGAGCCCAGTGGACAAGCCTGACACTTCTGAGGGAGTCCCGTAGCCACGGGCACCTACGCCAAGCTTTGAGCTCACTGTTTTGACTGGGTATGTGTCGGGTGAGGGGGCGAATGCTTGCTGTATGGGAAGTGGCAGAGTGCTAGCTGCCAGGCTGATTTGATCTGCCATTTCCCAAGACTCCCTATTCTAATGTCTTTCCGCCAAACCCTGGCCATAATGGTTTTTGCGTTCAATCAAGGGCAGCGGCAAGCATTGGACAAGGCGTGTTGGGAAAGTGGGCTTGGAAGAGCTCTAGGTGAAGTGCCAGGAAGTGATGACAACTGTGTGGTTTGTGGAGCGTCACACCACACAGACTCCTGAAGAAAAGGTACACTTTGCTCCTGCTTCGTCGCACAAAAAGAGTTGTTTTCTCCAAGAGGGGAAAATATGACAGCTAATGCATCTAAACTGCCATATGTGCACACACACACACCCCCTTCCCACCCACCCATGAAATTAGATGTTTTGCTAAAATATGGAACCCGTTTTTTTGGGGTGGAGCACATTGGGTTAGCTATTGGTAAGGGACACCGATGGTTTCCACTGTTCTTACACCATTTCAGCCATGTTTTATGATGCTCTCCACTTGAGTGGACACACATGCCTCCTTAAACACACTGCAGAGACCAAAGTGGCGAGAACACATCCCGGGAGAGCTGGATTTGCCTGATTCTTGCACAACGGACCTGTGCTCGGTCTGGAGGCACGCTAAGCGTACGCGTCAGAGTGTTTCCGTCGTTACCTCGTTAGCTAAGCCTCGTGTTGGGATTATGGGAAATGTCTTGGTGACCCTGGAAACAAAAGCATGACTTAATCAGCCTATAAAAACAGAGACAGTGGCCAAGACATTGGATTCAGCCAAGAGGCTTGCCATACACCGCACTGCTACATGCTAGAGCCGTAAACATTGAGGACGGAAAAAGTTATTGATAAATATTGGTTATTTGTACAGGCAGGTCTTAAAGGGATAGTTCACCCAAAAATGAAACCCTCACCCTCATGTTGTTCCAAACCTGTATGAGTTTCTTTCTTCTGTTGAACACAAAAGAAAACATTTTGAAGAATGTTGGTAATGACGGTAGCCATAGAGTGGTGCAGGTATGACATCACTTTGTAGGCCAAAACGCAGAAGCGAGTTAGCATTTTAGCACTTCCGGTTCCCTCGTCCCAATGTCAATGGGTTTTTTGAATGGGATTTGTTAAATGGCTGAAATAAGGTCTGTGGTGAACACAAGCTCAAGACACTTTCACGTTTTATTCTACGACATAAAATACATCAGTATTACCCCACTCGTGATTTTTTGAAGCTGTTACGTGTCTTGAAAAAGGCGGTTGCTAACAAGTGGGACTACAGAGGCTGTCGGGGACATTAAATGTCATCACGCCAAAAAGGTAAGCTCAGTCCGCTTTTACAGCCTCATTATGCTCATAATTGTGCTCTTATAAACTATATAACTCAAACGTTCTGGAAAAATGTTTTTAGACAAAGACTGAAAGAGTCGGAAGTTTAATGACGTTGAAATCATGGGACTGTGTTGTAGTCCGTTTATAGCCTGCCTTTAGTTTTTACGACTGCATTTAGGCTTCAAAATTAATAGAAGTTGTGGTCATCTGTGATCATTTTCTTGATGGACAAAACGTGCAAGTATCATAAACTTTTGTTGATCACAGAGCTTGTTTTTTGTGATAATCCAAAAGCCTATGGGAAGATCCTATAGAGACAGAGCGACACACGTCATAATCTGAAAACCACGCCCACCGGGGGGGAAACAATCAGACCGTCTCCATTGACTTTGTATTGCGTGAAGCGGCCTCCTTGTCATTTCTGACTTATAACAAAAAACAGAACAATGTCTAAAAGCTGATATGTGACAAGGTGTACAGCAAACAAGCTAAAAAACCCAGAACCAAAAACCCAGAAGTTTTTATAAGCTGTTGACCCAAAAAAAACGAGCGTTTAAGGACACAAAAGTGGATACAGGCAACTGAGACAGAGCGCGACATGTTGTTTTCTCCCCCCGGTGTGGGCGTGGCCTAAATGCTCTCTGTCTCTATCGGGTTTTTCTCAAGGGAACCAATGTGATGCTAACTGCTGGTTGGCCTATTGACTTCCATAATATTTTTTTACCCCTACTATGGAAGTCAGTGGCTACCGTCAACTGTTTGATTGCCAACATTCTTTAAAATAAACTAAATAATAAAAAAAACCCCTGAAAATTCTGTCATCATTTACTCATCCTCAAGTTGTTCCAAACCTGTATGAATTTCTTTCTTCTGCTGAACACGAAGGAAGATATTTAAAAAAATGTCAGTAACCAAACAGTTGATAGGCCCCATTGACTTCCATAGTATTTTTTTTCCCCATACTGTGGAAGTCGATGGCTAACGTCAACTGTCTGGCTACCAACATTCTTTCAAATATCTTCTTTTGTGATCAACAGAAGAAAGAAACTCATATAGGTTTAGAACAACGTGAGGCTAAGTGATAACATTTTATTTTTTGTGTGAACTATCCCCTAATGCTGCGCATTTCCGAAGCTCAGGTGAACAGGAAGTAGGAATTTGTTTACTATGCAGTGGAGTTGGAAGGTTTCATACTTGTGCTTATCAGAGTGTGCATACAAATTTGTTGCAAATTAATGTGTTCATACAAAAAGTGCCTGTTAATAATTTTCAGAATATTTCCTCTTAAGGCAAAGAACATCACAGAAATAAATGACACATTAGGGAGTGCCTTAGAGTTGTTTGGTAAAGTGCAATGACATCATTGTTCTATTTTTAAGACGTGACTTTGCACATTCACAAATTTGACTGAGCTAAGAAAATGCAATAGTTAATGTTTCAACTTTTTTCAGCCTGTCCCAACTGCTCTGTTACTCCAATTGCTATCACCACAACAGGAAATCTCCCAAGAGTTTGGAAATAATTAATAAAGGATCCTAAACATGGTCTGAGATGTAGTGCTTTACAATGACTTCTTGGCAATGGTGTGGCGGTAGCCAGCAGACCATTACTAGGACGCCAATTCAGTTACTGTCTGTGGCTGGGGCGGTGCTGTGTCTTCTGAGCATAGATCTGGCTTAGGCTAAAACTTGTGTGAAGTGGCTCCATATGGGCTGAGCCAACAGCGTCCAAAACCATTGAGGTTGCAGAGGCAGTCTGACGCACAACAGCAGCAAGGGGCAGTCAATTCTATTTTAGCAATTACGTACAGAAGAGCCTGGCACATAGAGGACCTGAGGAAATAGCAAAACAGTCTCACTACTGGTCAGTTTGTCAGTACATTCACTACTGTTAAGTGCCTTTTAAGATACAAAACATTCAGCACAAGAGAAGAGCCAAAAAATTATTCTCACAATAGAGTTGTAAGTTGAATGATGAATCATCCTGAAAGGCATGCAGGGTGTTCAGACCTTAGCATAATTATCTGTATTTTAGATGGTAAACCTCAAGTGTATCGTATTCATGCTGTTTTATTAGCTTCAAATGAATGGTGGTCTCAATAGAAGAACTGATGACACTACTATAAAGTCAAAGCATTAGTACAGATGTAGTTACATGCCATTAAATGTCATTACAACAATAGAAATATGATTGAGCCAATGAGTTGCAAACAAGCCAAAGCAAAGATAGTATGGGTTCTGACATGGTGGAAATGTGAAGCAGATGTACTCCCCTCATCCAAGATGCTGTCAGATGGCTTTATCAGCCCCAGCCCTCTGGGAACTGGCCTTTAACCCTGAACACTCCAAGAACTCTGATATTTAGACATTTGCCATTCTATTGCAATCTGAGGTAATTCACATTTTCTTTCTTTTCACCTAGTGTTGCTCGGTCCTCTTTGTGCACTTGTAACTATGCATTTTACTGATGTCCGATTTTGTAAACAAATTGCTCTAAGTCAGATCTTCTCGATGCTTCATTTCAACCGGTTCACAAAACTGATCTGGGCTGCGTTTCCCGAAAGCATCGTTAGCCAACCATGGTCGCAAATTCGGTCGTTATCAGCATAGTTCAACGAGTCCGAAACCGTAGTTCCAACAAACATTCACAAACAGCATTGCAAAGTTGTGTAGTTGGAACGACGACCTGTATTTAGAAGCATAGATTCTTGTTTGCATAATGCGGACTTAATAAATCCTTATCTTGAGCAAAATAAGCAAGCTGACATTCAGTACAATCTTTTACTTCGAATGTATAGAAATGTCATTTACGTCTTTTAGCTTGTCAAGAGATCTAAAGCGCCGTTTTTGAAGAGTGCGCATGTGTGTACCTGCTCTTGTACGTAAGAATTAGCCTCTGATTGAATCTGGAATTAAAGCAAAATGAGAATTAGTCTTCAGATGCCATGTGCGTATTTTTAAGGATTAGTTCACTTTAAAATGAAAATTACCGCATGATTTACTCACCCTCAAGCAATCCTAGGTGTATATGACTTTCTTCTTTCTGATGAACAAAGTCGGAGTTATATTAATAAATATCCTGACGCTTCCAAGCTTTATAATGGGAGTGAATGGGTCTCACGAGTTTGAAGCTCAAAAAAGTGCATCCATCCATCATAAACGTACTCCACACGGCTCCAGGGGTTAATAAAGGCCTTCTGAAGTGAATTGATGGGTTTTTGTGAGAAAAATATCCATATTTAAAACTTTATAAACTAAAATATCTAGCTTCCGCCAGACCGCCTTCCGTATTCAACTTTTAAAAAAAATCGTAACTGACGCAACTTATGATGTAGGACGTAGAGTAAGCGCTTTGAACTGCGAAGAGGCGTTACACTTTCTTCGTAAGTTGAAATGGAAGGTGGTCTGCCGGAAGCTAGATATTTTGTGTGTTAAATATGGATATTTTTCATACACAAACGCATCAATTCACTTCAGAAGGCCTTTATTAACCCCTCGGAGCTGTGTGGAGTATGTTTATGATGGATGGATGCACTTTTTTGAGCTTCAAACTCAATGGACCCCATCACTGCCATTATAAAGCTTGGAAACACCAGGATATTTATTAATATAACTCTGATTGTGTTCATCAGAAAGAAGAAAGTCATATACACCTAGAATGGCTTGAGGGTGAGTAAATCATCTAATCCATTAATTCAATCTCAAATGTATTCATTAAAAGAAGTTATTACTCCACCACCTGCGTGACATCAAACAACGTGGTTGAACGACAAAATTGCGACTCGACTTTCGGGAAACAGTCATGACTAGCTAGTTGACTTCTTCAACGATGCATCGTACTATATGTTAGTTAAGCAGCGAGTTATGTCGTTGTATGGGAAACGAGAGGTTCACATCTGGAAAGATGTTATTTCAGAGAAGATCAGGCAATAGTACCAAGGAAAAACAGCGCGCTTCCATATGACATGGATATTTGCATGGTGATCTGCAACTTTTCCTCATTTGCACCTTTATTATGAGGAGCTTGCAGGTAAGGAAGAACTGTTATAGTGGACCCCCCACACCATCAAACTTATTACCAGGCAGAGCCCATATTCTGCTCTTAAGCCCCTACGGCCTTTGGATCCGGATCAACTGCAGATCAGAGAGTAAGTGTCAGGGCTGCAGTCCAATGCTAATGGCAAATAGAACCATATGACGAGCCCAAAACCCTCAGTTCTTCTGCCACACACCTGGGGAGAAGTGAGGACTCATGGATTGGAGTCATGGATAACAGAGCACCAGATCCGGCTTCAGCACTACAGAACGTCAATGCGCCATTTCTGGACCATGAAACTTCACAAGGTGAGAGGACACTGGAGAATGACATCATCTGAGATGGTTTTTGGGGTCTTAACCTTGTCTTTGCTCACAAGTCTCTTTCCAACCTAGTCTTCACATCTTTTTCACATCTTCATGTAAAAGGGCTTTTATATGTTGGACTCTTTCACAGCTTTTTTTCCTACAAAATGGCATTTGTTTCCCTTTGCTCTTTATTATTCTCAAGACATCCATTTCAAATTCTTTTATAGGCTGTTCAGAATGGTAATGATGTGAGATCCCAAACCGCCGACTGATTTAGAGGACTTGGAACCTGGCTGGGGAGTGCAGACTGGGTTGTACAGAACATCCAAAGCCACTAAGGTACACTAACCGACCCAAGTGTACGCTTGGCCTTTCTTTATCTACAAGCTCTTCATCAACTCTCTCTAACTTTGCTACCCTCTGCTTCTTTCAGCACCCCTCCAGTCAGTGTATTTCTCTCCCACATCATCCTGCATGCTTCGGAAACACAGCAGCCCTCCCCGAACTAAGAATTCACATTTGTGATTCGACACAAGCTCTTTCTCTACCTTCCTAATCGCACTATTGCTCAAGACAATGATTTCAAAACAGGGCAATTAGTGTAATGTTGGTGAACGGCTGGCATATGCGGATGTTTCCTATTAAAATCATTGTTGGCTTCAGCATCTAACTCAACTACTTTCTCTCTTGGCAGCGGAACCTCTCTTGCAAATGAGCTCTGTGAAACCTTATCCCCCACTGGATTCAAAGATGTTGTATCACTGTATGCAGAGTAAGTCCAGATGAGTTGATTCCTCAATATGGAGGCGATTGCCAGACCACTGAACTGTGGTGAAGGTCTGGTATTAAGGACCGTAACAAGTGACTGGCTTTCACCTCTGATACTCTGAGCCAATTTGAAAGATCTCCATCGTATGAAGTCTCCACATGATGTGAGGTTCCTCCAAAACTGAGATGATTCATTAGGAGGGCACAATCCAGGTCAGTCATTTTTATTGGAGCACAGTTGACTTTATGACTTTACACAGTTTGTATACTTCAGTTTGATAAGGTAGCACTGGGTGTGAACCAGCATAATTTTAGACTCTAAAGTTAATCTCTGCCGTTTGCGAGCCAGCAATGTCTTCGGTTGTTTCCAGGCAAAGCTTCACAAATCATGCCAGGGTACTTTGCGACTGCTGACGCAAGAGCTCAAAATAAAAGGGTCTTTTCCCTGCTATTCTCAGTCAGAATATAACTCAGGCACAACATGGTCAAATGGTTAGATGAAAGGCTGTGGTGGTGGCTGCTACCCAAGATTTGCTCGTAATCATAATCTGACAGTGATAAACCTTGAAATTTATGTCTGCTGCATAAGAGTGAAATCAAGAGGCCAAAAGAGGTGCTGCTGTGCAGATACGCTTGAGAAAAGAATGAACTGTTGGGTGGAGATTTTCTTCATACAAACCTTCATAATTACAGGTGGATTTGGTGGCCTGGGGGATATGCGTCTTTGTTTCCATGTCCTCAATCTCTGTTTCATCTGAATATAAAAAATGCTGGAATCATCAGGAGGGTGTGCCGTGGTTTCTCAATACAGACGAGTCGCCATTCCTTCTTAAAACCAACACATGGAATTCTCTCAGTCTCCTTTGATAATCCTCAGTCGTGCTCCCCCCACCGTTAACTTTTCTCTCAAAGCCTGGAGTAGTGGGGTGTCCTCTAAGCAAGCAGGGATCTACCATTGTCAATCTGTAGGGGTGTTTTGATTAAGGGTGAGGTGTATGGTGGTGATTATTTGCCGTCATGGGGAGCTTGAGCAGAAGCAGGCGAAGGCCTCTCTGTTTGTTTGCATAAGGAATATTGGTGTTTTGTCCTGGGAAAGACCGTCTTGGATTAAGACTTAGTGCTGAGGCGGCAGATAAAGTTTCTTTTGATGAATATCCACTGTACATACTTGATAATCTCAATAATGGAAACAAAACATCCACGATAATGACCTCAGCCACAAGGCAGCCCTCAACTGTTGGGGCTCTCCTAAATAGCCTTCATCCATAGTAGGAGAGAGTATGAAGTGCAGAGGGAGTCCTCTTATTTCCATTGGCGTGTGGTGAAAGGGGGATGAGGAGTGTGTATGTGTGTGTGTGTGGAAGTATCCATGAGCGCAAGTCAGAAGGAAAGGGGCACGTCTGGGTCCAACCTGACAACAAGCGCATATGGAAGTGATCAGTTGGATGTTGGCTGGCATGACGTCTCCCGCACAGGGGCATTTTTGAAGAAGTGATGGAGTTGGGGGTACACATATCCTACATGGCTTGTGATGGTTTCTGAACCCGACTCAATTGGATGGGAATGGAATTCTTGGAGAATGGAGGAAACGATCAGTGTTCGCTCCCGGTAGTTCCCTGCAGTAATCCCCTGCAGTAATCCCCTGCAGGAGTGCTGGAGGCAGCCCACTTATGAACAAAGACACTGCTCAAGAGTTTATGAAGAAAGTGACAAGAGAACAGCAATATGATTGGACAATGGCAGGAAGTGGGCTATGCAGAAATCCAACTCCAACTCCTAAAGTTACAGTACAATATTCAAACAAGGCACATAATCTGCAACAATTACAGGTGTGTGAGAGATTTTGAGGGCAGTTTTGAAAATGAGATAATGTGGAAGCGTCAGGGCACAGCGTAAAGCAGTAATCACATACTAGCAGATGGGAGTGATCACGCTTGACTGAACAGAATATACTGTCATCCGGACTCACTATTAAGCTACAAAACAACCACACACCATAATCATATTGCCATCATCATTATGATAGAAAAAACAGTAGGGTATTGACCTCATTTCCCCTCTAATGGTTTTCCAATTGTTTTCTGACCATCTCACTGATTGTTTGGATAGATTATCTGTGTGTTTTAGGCTGAGAGAGAAGAAAAGGCCTTTTAACCAAGAGGTACATTTTCAAAACTTTATCATGTGATAAACTACGTTCTATTAAAGTCTCCCTGTGGTGAAAATCAAGTTTTTAATGTTGTTTGTATGTCTATGTGGTGTTTTTTTTAAATTATGCTTCCAGACAAACCATGTGCAAATTCATAAGTCAACACCATTGCTGAGTAGTTTATCCTTAAAACTGCAGTGAACCAAAAACGCGGTTTAAAATCATTGGGTTTTCTTATGTCACAAACTACCTTGTATCCAATATAGCGGGTGAATTATGTATATGATGTATATTATGATGTTATGATGAACTATATGCCTTTCTCCACTGACGTTCTATGATGTTCAAAGCGTTTTTAAGGATGCTGGTTTTTAGATTGCAGACTGAGATAGCGAACGGGAACATGGTTTGTGTAACATTAGCAACACATTATTAGCGGTTTGATAACGTAGTCAAGCCAAAGGATAATCATATTAATTACTGTTTGTGTCCGATGTTGTAAAGAGCGATAACATTGTGCAGCGTTTACTACAGTAAAGTTGGCCGAGTGGATCTCTGAGCTCATGCGAGTGAGTGGAGGCGGGGATAATTTGCATACTCATCGATCCGCATATACTAAATGAAACAAGGGTGTTGAGTTACATTCAAGCTATTTTAAGGCATGAAAAACAAATTCACAGGAGTTTTAAGGGTTAAAATTATTGACTACAGGGGTATCAGAAAACATGCATGCTCTTAAGGCAAGACACTACAGGTGAATAGGGAATTTTTTTAAATTAGAAGAGATCACTGTGAAACTTCTCCAGTTTATTACTGGCATAAACATAGGAAAAAAAATGTATTACAAGTTTTGTGTAAATTAATTTAATATGCAAATGAGGCCTTATATACTTAAATATACACTCATTTGCATACATTTCCAAAAACAAAATCTGGAAATTGGAAAGGACCAGGTTTAAAATTCTTGGTTCTATTTGTTGACATATTAGATGAAAGGGCTTTTACAGAGGGGATTCTGGATATCTTATTTTGTGCTTTAGTAAATTAGAGAATACTGACAATAGCCTTAAAAAAAATCAATTTTCGCCATGTTTTTTGGAGTAAAAGGTCCTATAACTCAGGATAGGAATGATATATCAATAAATCCCTCTTTAAAAGCCTTCAGAATATAGTTAAGTATAAGACTGAAAAAGTTGGTGCTTGTAGGTGCTACTGAAGTGGATATATCTGACTCTGAGTGTGAGAAAAAACTCAGAAAACGGCCATTAAAGTTTTATATTGTATAATTTCATACATTTCTATTGAAACCCCCAACCTACAAACAAAATATATATTCAGGTAATTAATATCAGTAGTGTATAACATGTAAAACACATGGAAATTGATAAATGAATAAATTATTAATAGCAATAGCCTTAAGCTGAATAGAACTACCTTAACAAACACACATAACAACAGTCACAAAAACTGCAAACGAACTGTCCCTGTTTGTTGTATGTCCATCTATAACTAATTTAATCTAATTCTCTGACAGGGTTTCATTGTCAAATCTGTTGTTGTTTACTTTCTTTTTACTAGCTCTTTCAAGTGACAGCTGTTCTTTTCTGTGAGCACGTATCACGTGACGCGTGAGAACCAATCACGTAATCGGAAATTCACATGACCAATCAGATGTGGTTTTCGGCTGTAGATTTCCTGGCAAACTTTCGCAGTTGGTTATTTCTATAAAGGAAATTCCCATATATTCTGTGAATGGAGACGGCACAGGAGCTCGCGTTAGAGTGCTAACTTTTGGTGATTTCCGGTAAAAATCTAAAGGCGCAAGTTGACAAAATATAATGAAATAACCACCTTAACGTGTAATGTTGACATATTTTTTATTTTGAAAATGAAAGCTTACATGTTAAGGGAGCAAACTGGCCCAAAATCTCAAAATTGACCACTGCATGAAAAAACGATGAAAGAATGGTTTTAATATTTTAAGTATTAACAGTAAGCATTGTCTTTAATAGTCTATCAAAAAGGATAAATGCTGCACATCTTAGACCATCTGTTTTGAAGACAGTAGCTGATCTGACTAAAGTGCATCTGTTGTTATGTCTGGAGTGATGATGCCATGCTATAAAAGCCAATTATGATGGATATGACCATAATTGAGAGGGTTGCTGCTGAGGTCATTTCCTGTCAATACTGTGGCCCGCCTCTCTGAGGGTGGTCAGTGAGAATGTGGGCCTCAGCATGTGGGCCTGTCTGGACTGTCTGGGGCCCTGATGGATCAACTCCTCATTCATCACGTGAAACACCATTTCACAAACACACACATATAGGAAAATTCTCTGCTGGTGCTTAGAGGTCTGTCTTGTAATTTCTTCTGACATGTGAAATTGTCACTCATTTCATCCAAATGTTTTTTTTCTTAGCGTGTAGGAGTTCCACTATCACATCATTGACAAGCGTGTGCATTTAGCAAAGCTGACAATGATGAATGTGAGATCAGTGGGAGGTGATACAGCATTGTGCCTAATATTCTGTCAAATTCAATAACTAGTTGTGGACAGTGCAACACATAAGGGAGAAGTTGAGTTTGATGGATGCGGAATGGACGGTTGGACTGATGAATTGACAGAGATCAGTGAGATGTGATTTTGATTAATGACCACTCAGAGCACATTCTTTCTTATTACTGATGATGGGTGTGAAATCTTCAGATCCTCTTTCTGGTCCTTTACGTTAACCCCTATGACGGATCGCTGTCGTCCATTTGCATTGTTCTTCCTACTCACTATAGCAACCATACGCACCGAATGTCACATAGCTTTAGGTGGCCTTCATAACTCATACTAGAATCTGACATTTGACAAATGGTGTCACAGACTCTTCAGGGAACACTACCTGTCAAACTATGATGTGTGAAACAATCTGTAAGGACATTCACACAGTGTATGAGTTTACATTCAAGATGCATCTGTGAGACTTTCTAACCTGTAGATGCTAAGAGACTCTCTGTCATGTCATCGTCATAGTATCTTCTCTGAAGTAAATCTCTATGTTGCGTACACACTATAAATTAGCATTTGGCACAATCGAAACCACAGATTATTTCAAGATGAAACTGATCACCACAGTGTTTTCAAACACCTTTGAGGCATTTAATGTGTTAATGTGGAACAGATGTATGTGCATATGTGCATGAGTGAGAGAAAGAGTCTTGCTGAGTCTCACAGCAGTCTGTTTGCCAGGTCTTCACTATGTCCATCATGTTCATACTAGTTGCAATTTGCAATCTAGATGGATAACTAGTCCACACACACAGCTTCATCTTTTCTGTTGGTGCACAATGGAAATTGTATGCATGACAATTCTGTACAGACGACATGGGGCCATAGAAACTTCTGGATTGCATTATTTCTTTAAATATCAGAAACACTTTCCTCAAAGTAATGGTTTATCGGTGAACCAGATGCAACAGAATATTCCTTTACATTCTTCTCAAAATATTTAGGAAGATATTTCATGCTTGGTGTTGTATTCATCCTTCCCCAGTCTTCTGTCAGCCACATGTCAGGCTTTTGGATCATGTCTCATTTTGTAAGTCAGAAGCAGATGACCTTTTTCTCACCCTCTCTCACTGGACTGAAAGGACCCCCTAACTCTCCTTTTCACTGACTGATGGATGAATTGGGACTGGCATCCACCCCCTACCCAGATGGGCGATGTCCTGTTAGAAGGTTTGGGAGGGGGGTTGTAGACGTGAGGCGAAACTGAACCGGGGGAAACGAGTGATTGTCACTCATCCCGAACTCCCTCTTACCTGTCAATCATCATGACTAATGAGAATTGCATCATCAGGCGTCTTGAGGGAAAGAATCCTTGGGGGTGCCACGGATTCACATGCATATGCATGTGTTTGGGTGTGTGCTCGCCTGTGTGGGTTTGTGTACTTAAAGGGATAGTTCACCCAAAAATGAAAATTCTGTCATCATTTGTTGTTCCAAACTTGTATGAAGTTCTTTCTTCTGCTGCACACATAATTTTTTCCATTGTATGGGAAAAAGTACTATGGAAAATCAATGGGGCGTATCAACTGTTTGGTTACCCATATTCTTCAAAATATCTTCTTTTGTGTTCAGTTCAGTTTTGTGTCTGGAACAACTTGAGGGTGAGTAACTATCCCTTTAAGACCTCTACCTGCTGGCAGATGTTGGAACTACACCATAGGGCTTTACACACTGCACTTAACCCAGGGTTATCGTCAATCTAAACACCTCTGTTAACCCCGGCCAAAGGAGCGTTTCACACTTGTGATTTAGAAGCAGGGTTAGCACCGCTTTTTACCCTGGGTTATGAGACCCTGCTCCGGAGCAGCTTTTGTGGTGTTACTCCTGTATTGCGGTGCCAAATTTGTACAGTGTGAAACAAAGCGGTGTTAGAATGTTATGACTCGATGCTTAGCAACCGACAACCAATAGCGTGCCTCATATTCACGTGCTTTGGAAGCACAGTAGCTTCAGCGTTGAGGGGAAAAATATCAAACGGCGACAGAAAACGTGGCAATTGGAGTGAGGAAGAGAGTTTCATTCTTACCTTTCATAGTCCGAAAAGTCCATTCAGGACAAACTTAATAGTACAGTCGGCAAATTCACCAGTCATAAGTCTCACGGGTATATTTGTGGCAATAGCCAACAATACATTGTATGGGTCAAAATGATCGATTTTTCTTTTATGCCAAAAATCATTAGGATATTAAATAAAGATCATGTTCCATGAAGATATTTTGTAAATTTCCTACCGTAAATATATAAAAAAAATATTATTATTAGTAATATGCATTGCTAAGGACTTCATTTGGACAACTTTAAAGGCAATTTTCTCAATATTTAGATTTTTTTGTACCCTCAGATTCCAGATTTTCCAATAGTTGTATCTCGACCAAATATTGTCCAATCCTAACAAACCATACATCAATGGAAAGCTTATTTATTCAGCTTTCATATGATGTATAAATTGTGGTCCAGGGTCACATATAATATGAGGATGCACATTGCTAGAACCCCTTATGTAAGTATATTGCGTGCAGCATTCGTCCAATTGGTGACACTGACACTGCAAATATGCAAATAAGGACGTTAACCCAGGGTTTATGAATGTACAGTGTGAAACAGCAGCGTATGAATACCCAGGATTAATAGTTAACCATGGATAAATTATGAGCAGTGTGAAACATGAATCAAGATAACCCAGGATTCCGTTAGAATGACCCAGGGTTAACTATTTCAAGTGCGAAAAGCTTTCAAAAAAAATCGTTCTCCTTTGATGCCATTCAGAAGTTTTTCCCACATAATATATAGTATATTGGCTGTTGCAAATGTTTTATTATGTTGTAGAAGTTGTTTTATCAGTGGCCTAATCTTACGGTGTGAAATGCAATCATATTTTTTCTCGGACTGCCTGCTTTGATGCCAGAGCTCAGGATAGTTAGTTTGGAATTTGCACGTTATTGTGACATCATCGGCTAATCAATGAGAACATTCTTTTTCTGCTGGTCACATGACAATCAAGCAATTGGCTGAAAAAAAATTAGCGAAGATGGCAAATTTCATATCTTGGGGTTTCTGCACCAGCCGAGCAACTGCCATTGAGATGAATGGGAATGCTAACGGATATCTTTCTGCTATAATTATTAACACTGCATGATTATTTTTAGTCACAAAATGTCTTTTGGTTTTAGTCAATATTTCAAATATGATATTCATTATTTTACTTAAAAAATGCCATCTAATTTTAGTCAACCAGCATCACGTGAATGTGTAAATACGAGTTGTAATATTAAGTTATGAATATTGTTTAATCCTCATCCCTCTCTCGCACTTTGTAACAAATCCTTCCCTCGCGGGTCAAAATGACCCGAAGCCCTAAAATGATACTTTTTTTTTGTCCAGAAAGCTTATTTCATTTCATTTTGATAATATTTTTTCTATTTTTTCATGCTATTTATTTGGAGATTTTTTTCTTATTTAGCTTTAAATTACTAGATTGTATCAATAAATAACAAATAAATAATAATTTAAGCACATTCTTTCAACTTAAATTTAAAATAACTCACAATTTCATGCATAACCCTTTTAATTCAGCCCAAAATATCTTAAAGTGGGTGTCTCTGCCAACGGCTTGTAGAAAAAGGGGGTCAAATTGACCCGCGAGTGAAGGATTTGTTACTTTTTTAAATTTCAACCACAAAACTCCTTGAATCCAGTAAATTTTTTTTTTGTGTGTGTGTGTGTGTGTGTGTGTGTGTGTGTGTGTATTCGTGGTTCAAGTACAACAAAAGTCCTAGGGTCTTGGACCACTCCGATGAACGCTCAATTTTTAAAAGTTTCAAAATGACCCGAGGGAAGATCATAATGGACTTTTTTGTCTTGTCTTTATCCTTGGCAAAATTTAAAAAAACCTTTCATGAACATATTTCTGCAGTAATTTCATTGGCAACATTAACATTACTTGTGTGTTTTCCCTATAGTTGCATGTATGTGACATCAACCATAGAGTGTGATTTTTGTTCCTGTTTTGTGTTTTGTCACCCCCCTTTTTTAAGAATAGACGTGAAAATGCACTATCCAAACTTAAATGGCTGTGATTCAAGAATGCTTTGGAATATATATACCTAAATTTGGTCTCGTTTTAAAGATGACACTCGGCAGATTATGCTTGATTATTGATTGAAAGTATGAAAATGTTATGGATGTTTAAATTTACTGTAAATTAAACATACTGTACCAAATATTTTTTTTATTTTATATAAAATATATATTTTACAACAACAAAGAAAATACTCTAAAATTACTATAAAATCAAAGCCATATGTCTAACCAAGATGTGTTCCAAATTTGAAGTTGTTATCACATTGATTTTGATTTTGTTTAGGCGCTATACCAAAAATAGCCACCGGCACCTGTAACAAATTACACAAGTCCTGTCCAAATATCACTTCTATCACAAAACAGTCACCGAATATGGAACCTTGAGACTCAGACCTTTCCGACGATATGTGTTTTGTCAAGATTAGAAAAGGTTTTGATTATAAAGTAGTTGAAACCTGACACCGCCCACTAGGGGAGGAGCCCGCTAGAAGAATTTTGAGTACCGTTTCCATGGTAATGCAAATGTTCGATTTCAAAACGATTTTCACAGGATTAATTTTGAGTTCATAACCTTTCGAATGATAACTAATTTATGATAATTACTAAAATATATGATACGGAAAAAAGGCGATCAAAAAAAAGAGTGCCAAGCGCCCCCCCAGCGGGACGGTGACAGTTAAAGGGTTTTAAACACCTTCCTTTCAGCATTAAAAATGAAAATATGATAGCATATCTGATAGACCGCTGGAATAAAAACAGGACTGCATAACGAGAGTGTGTGAATTATTCCAAAGTAAATACAACTTCAGCACATTTCACACAGGAGCAAAATATGACAAAGCTTAAAATTCAAAATTAATGACTCTGTTTATGGAGTCAATCAGAGAATGAGTGATTAAATATTATTCTGACATGCTTGTCATTATGATCAAGTTACGGTCGTTGATTAGAATACTTTTCTTCATGGAGCGGGTCAGTTTTCTGCTCGTGAAGCACAAGAAGTTCTTATTATCTCAGTCTCAAACACGTTCAACTTTTTTCCACTGCTGCTTTATTACTATCAGATGCTTTCTGATTGTGGTGTCTGTTCTTAAATGAGATTTAATAACATAGCAGATTTTGCCAGCTTTAAAGCACTGACCTGTGGAAGGATATCCCTTTCCATGCGCAACTGCTTGTCGTTGAGTAATCGTCTTCTCTCCAATTTCTCAAGCGTTCCTTGGTTGCTCTTTTTTTTCAGTGGTGTTCAAGCATGGACGAGATAATCAAGGAGGCGCTCTGACGTTGGAGAGCCACGGGTTGGAGAGGCTGTGGATGAGAAAATCGTAAGGGAGGTAAATCTGGAGACCAAATGTTGTTTTGGACTTGTTGTGCTTGTAAAGAGGTGAAATTACAAACATAAGAAAGCAAGACTGAGGTCAGAAATGGGAGTCCGTTGGTCTGGGTGAGAACGAGGGTGAAAAGCAGCGAGGAAGGAGAAGGATGGAAAATGGAGAAAGTTCATGCAGATTGATGCAGATCAGGTAATTTCATGGAAGTAAGATTCCTGCTCATTTTCTCCATGGAGCAATTGATTTTGCAATAATGAATACACTTTTCAAGACAGATTTAATATGTGCTCCAGTTTCATTTTTAAAAAAGTGTGTAATTGACAAATTCCCAGTGAAGAACTACACTACCCATAATCCTCAAGAGCGATGCATTAATCAGAATTCTTATTACCACCCACTCCCATAAAACATTTGTGTGTCCGAATGGATTTGAGCCTAAAATATATTGTATTTTATTTACAGATAATTAATTATTAATGATCTGTTTTGCAGTGCTCCTTGGGATTCATCCTCACATTCTCCATCTCATTCCTTTGTCTTTTTTCAGATTTTTTTATATGTTTTTTGAATGTTTTCATTTTTTTATACTTTCTTGCTTTAAATAAAAGTTTGCGATGTTTTGATTCATTTGTAATGCCATTGGAGAAAATTAATAGGGCATTAATGTTCAACAGATTTATTGTGTTGATATATAATTTATTGGATCAAAAATACAGTAAAATCAGTAAAAATTGTAAAATATTATTCCAATTTAAAACAGCTGTTTTCTATGTGAATGTATTGTAAAATGTAATTTATTCCTGTGATCAAAGCTGAATTTTCAGCATCATTACTCTATTCTTCAGTGTCACATGATCCTTCAGAAATCATTCTAATATGATGATTTGATGCTCAAGAAACATGATTTTTATCAGTGTTGAAAACAGTTGTGCTGCTTCATATTTTGGTGTAAACCGTGATACATTTTATTTTGCAGGATTCTTTGATGAATAGAAAGTTCAAAAGAACAGCATTTATTTGAAATAGAATCTTTTGTAACATTATAAATGTCTTTACTGTCGCTTTTGATCAATTGAATGCATCTTTGCTGAATAAAAGTATTTATTCCTTTAAAAAAATCTTACTGATCCCCAAACTTTTCGGTAGTGTATTTCACTAAAGTTACTGAAATGTGTTTAATAATATCACTGCCCACATTTTCTTCCGAAAATATAAAAGTCTAGTTGTTATTTATTAATATTTATTAAACCAGAAGGGCAATTTCATAATGTGGAATGAGGGGCAGGAGTAAAAGAGAAATAGGATTAGGTACACTGATAAAAATGATTTTGTGCTGAAGTAAATACAGAAAAAACGAAGTAATTTCCACATGAAAGAGTATGTTAAGGCAAGAATTTAAAAACATTCTAGTAAATTCTATATTAGTACTCAATTCAAGCTTGTAGAAATTAAAGAGTAAATATCAACATTATAAAATTAAGTAAAAGTACTCAACTTTTCTGATACTGGTGTTCCCATCATGCACTGGGGTTTGAATAATTAATAAGGTGGATTTTTCACTGTTTTCCAGCTGTATTTACACTGTTTTTTTACACTGGTAGGTTTGGTAACTCGCATTACTAAATGTTACTTTGTGACATTTGGAGTTCATTTTCTACTCAAAATGACACATTCATACTCAAAAACGATGTGTTTTGTGTACCAAGGAGAGGTCTCTGTGTTCAGGTGGATACTGAGATTACTATTATAGATATTTACTGTGTTATTTACTTAGATGTGTCTAAGTGAAGGATACACTTTAAAAGCGTGGTTTAATTCAGTGTTATATTGTTTGAGTAGAGTATTGCAAAGGAAACTTCAGCTAAGTAGAAATAACTCAACCTGTTACTGGCCAAGTTAAAATTACTTCTTTTCTTTGTTAATTTTAATTAACTTTGTTGAGTAGAGTTTACTCAATTCCATATGTGAAATGTACTTAAAAATATGTGTGCAAAAACGTGAAAAATTAAGTAAAGTTTTTTTTTTTTTTTCAGTGTACAGTAAAATTTCAGGCCAGATCACATTTGTTGCTTCGCAGGCAATCAGTTGTTCAGCATGAGTTAGAGATGGGCAGTATCATGTGCTCGTGTGTGTATCTGCCAAGGGCACGAGAGCAAACACACGTCCGCCGCCATGCAGTTCCCAGCGGTTCTGTGCTCAGAAAGACAGTTACCGCCGTAGACAGATGAGTTTGTGGGGTTAACGTTCTCAGTCAGGACTGCTTGCTTAATTTGTGGAATGATTTTGAAGTAAATGAGGATTACAACTAAAAATAGGTAGAAAAATCAATGCTTGCTTTAGTACTCTCTAAAAAGAAACTGCATGGGCGCAAGTTCACACATTCTGTATTAGTCTAGGGTCCAATTCTCACTAACTAGTTGCTTATTAGCATGCATATTACTAGGATATTGGCTGTTTATTAGTGCTTATAAAGCACATATTAATGTGTTATTCTGCATGATCATATTCTACATCCCTTAATCACCCAATACCTAAACTCAACAACTACCTTACTAACTATTAATAAGCAGTAATTAGGAGTTTATTGAGGGAAAAGTCATAGTTAATAGCTAATAGTGAGAATTGGACCCTAATCTTAAAGTGTGCCCAACAATTCCAATTTATTGATTTATTGAAGTTGCAAACATTATTTGGTGAGTTATGTTGATATAATGATTTTGATCATCACATTAACTTATTATTGTGTGTAATTTAAACTGTTAATGGATTAAAAAAGGTTATTTCATGAAATTGCCTTGATAACACTGAAAATTAGGGAGTGGATTTCTGGATAACTTCAGGATAAATGTGGAAATTAAGTGCTATTTTACGTGTTTTTAGTAAAGTGAAAGACATGTTAGTGTTTAGTGCTCTTAAATTTGCCTTTTACAAGTGTTTTTACTATGTTGATTTTGATTGGTTAGGTTGTAGGTGGCACTACTTTATGAGCAATGACTGTGCTAATGCCAGTATTAAATAATATCTTACTTGTTCATTAAGTTTACATGCTAAATAAGTTACAATCAACATGTGCTATGTTAACTGTTCATTTGAACTGAAGTAAATAAGATGAATTGGTTCCAATGCCACCTCTCATTTATGTTAAAATTAGTTGGCTAGTAAAATTTTCGACTATTTCATTTATTTATTTATTGAGTAATCAATTTTGTTTATGCTACACATTAGTAATTATAATTAATCATGTAAATTGGTAACGGTCACACTTTAGTTTAGGATCCAATTCTCACTATTAACTACGACTTTTGCCTCAATAAACTCCTAATTATTGCATATTAATAGCTATTAAGGTAGTTGTTAAGTTTAGGTATTGGGTGATTAAGGGATGTAGAATATGATCATGCACAATAAGGCATTAATATGTGCTTTATAAGTATTAATAAACAGCCAATATCCTAGTAATATGCATGATAATAAGCAACTAGTTAATAGTGAGAATTGAACCCTAAACTAAAGTGTTACCAGGCATTCTACTAACTATAAGTAACTTTGCAATGTCAGCTTATTTTACTAAGACGAACTTTAACACCTACAGTGGGGAGAACAAGTATTTGATACACTGCCGATTTTGCAGGTTTTCCTACTTACAAAGCATGTAGAAGTCTGTAATTTTTATCATAGGTACACTTCAACTGTGAGTGACGGAATATAAAACCAAAATCCAGAAAGTCACATTGTATGATTTTTAAATAATTAATTTGCATTTGATTGCATGACATAAGTATTTGATCACCTACCAACCAGTAAGAATTCCAGCTCTCACAGACCTGTTAGTTTTTCTTTAAGAAGCCCTCCTGTTCTCCACTCATTACCTGTATTAACTGCACCTGTTTGAACTTGTTACCTGTATAAAAGACACCTGTCCACACACTCAATCAAACAGACTCCAACCTCTCCACAATGGCCAAGACCAGAGAGCTGTGTAAGGACATCAGGGATAAAATTGTAGACCTGCACAAGGCTGGGATGGGCTACAGGACAATAGGCAAGCAGCTTGGTGAGAAGGCAACAACTGTTGGCGCAATTATTAGAAAATGGAAGAAGTTCAAGATGACGGTCAATCTCCCTCGGTCTGGGGCACCATGCAAGATCTCATCTCGTGGGGCATCAATGATCATGAGGAAGGTGAGGGATCAGCCCAGAACTACACGGCAGGACCTGGTCAATGACCTAAAGAGAGCTGGGACCACAGTCTCAAAGAAAACCATTAGTAACACACTACGCCGTCATGGATTAAAATCCTGCAGCGCACGCAAGGTCCCCCTGCTCAAGCCAGCGCATGTCCAGGCCCGTCTGAAGTTTGCCAATGACCATCTGGATGATCCAGAGGAGGAATGGGAGAAGGTCATGTGGTCTGATGAGACAAAAATAGAGCTTTTTGGTCTAAACTCCACTCGCCGTGTTTGGAGGAAGAAGAAGGATGAGTACAACCCCAAGAACACCATCCCAACCGTGAAGCATGGAGGTGGAAACATCATTCTTTGGGGATGCTTTTCTGCAAAGGGGACAGGATGACTGCACCGTATTGAGGGGAGGATGGATGGGGCCATGTATCATGAGATCTTGGCCAGCAACCTCCTTCCCTCAGTAGGAGCATTGAAGATGGGTCGTGGCTGGGTCTTCCAGCATGACAACGAGCCGAAACACACAGCCAGGGCAACTAAGGAGTGGCTCCGTAAGAAGCATCTCAAGGTCCTGGAGTGGCCTAGCCAGTCTCCAGACCTGAACCCAATAGAAAATCTTTGGAGCTGAAAGTCCGTATTGCCCAGCGACAGCCCCGAAACCTGAAGGATCTGGAGAAGGTCTGTATGGAGGAGTGGGCCAAAATCCCTGCTGCAGTGTGTGCAAACCTGGTCAAGAACTACAGGAAACGTATGATCTCTGTAATTGCAAACAAAGGTTTCTGTACCAAATATTAAGTTCTGCTTTTCTGATGTATCAAATACTTATGTCATGCAATAAAATGCAAATGAATTACTTAAAAATCATACAATGTGATTTTCTGGATTTTTGTTTTAGATTCCGTCTCTCACAGTTGAAGAGTACCTATGATAAAAATTACTTCTACATGCTTTGTAAGTGGGCAAACCTGCAAAATCGGCAGTGTATCAAATATTTGTTCTCCCCACTGTAACAGTCTGTTAATACTCTGAGAGTTAGTTGACATGTAGTTGCAAAGTTACTTATAGTTAGTAAAATATCTAAAAATAAAGTGTAACCTTAATTGGTTCCTCTAACTAGTCTAGTTAAGTATAATTTCATTAGACGTTGTCATTACTTAAAAAGACTGATGCAACATTGCATGAATTGTTTTGTTGAGCCAAAGCCTTCTTTTTTAGAGAGCAGTAAATGACTTTCTCTCCTGCTGTCCTTCTCATTGTCAGTGAGCTACAGAAACCAGTGCTGAATGTCAAAAACAGGCCTGGACGGATGTGCTCACCTGGCGTCTTGTCTTTCTTTGTTCAGCTGTTGTGTCTGCACTGATATTTTAAGCCCATGTTTTTAGCGCCGCACTGAAGACACTCAGAGGAAGACCTTCCTTATAACTGAATGTGACAAATATATGCTTTTCTCCATGCTTGTTTTTTGTGTGTGTGTGTGTGGATATTTTGCATATGTTTTATATCATATTTGATACATCAGTTTTTTATGGCTCATACAGTCTGATATAGTGAGAGAGGATACTTGAGGAGGAAAACCTCAGTTTTATTCAGAGGCACAAACTGAGCAAAAATATGGAATTTGGTGCAGATGCGGATATTTATATGGACAAAAAGTGATGAAATTCTGATGCTTGTAATGTAAATCAATGAGATCTTTAAAACAGTAGCAGATACTTACATAAAATGCATATAAATATCAATATCTGCCAATAATATGTCTTAGTAAGTTATTTAAATGCTTAGATTTATGATCAAAGCCCTGCAGTTTTAAAACATATAATGCAATGCAAACAATGATGAACAAATAAACCTTCCTCAAAAGCCTGATGATCATATTTGATACTCACATTAAACATTATTTTTCTAAAAAATGATGTATGGATAATCAAGTAAACCAAGTTGCATTAGTCCGGTAAGTGTTCATCTTGAAACATTACTAACAATATAAGTTATTCAGTAACATTTTATTTTACAGTGTTACATATGTTACATGTAGTTACTATAGTTATAACTATAAATTATGCATAGTTAAATGCAACTAACCCTTAACCAAACCCTCATCCTAACCCTATAGTAAGTACATGTAGTTACTTAATATTACTCAGTACTTACAGTGTAACAAAGACACCTTAAAATAAAGTGTAACCAGTTATTCTTGTTTACTTTATTAAAATCAGTAAAGATTTCACAGCTAAAAAAAAGGATGAACTATCAATCAGACGACAGAAGGCGTGTAGTAGATTGTGTGCAACAGGTTTATCAGCAAACTTTTGATCATGTTGATCATTTAGAGGAGAGCAGGTTTTACAGGGTTAAGGGCGAGTGAAAGAGCGGCCAAAGATCCTCAGGTGAAAGCAGATCGAGTGCATGCGTGGGAGATCCAGCCGTCTGGTTAACTGTTACTCACAGAGATGTTAGAGGCTATAATCAGTGTCAGCTCATCTTCCAGGGAGGCCAACAGTGTGTGTCTTGGTGGTCTCTGATCTCTGCGATACCATGTTGTGGTTTATGAAATAAAAAAAAAAAGAGAGTTATTTTTGCTCCACCCCTTGCATGCACAAACACACACTCGTCCTCAAGCACATAAAGTTCACGCAGTGCATCAGGTGGTGAAAGTGTTTGGAATTGTGTGTGTGTGTGTGTGTTAGGAAGAGATAAAAAGTGACGAATTGCTGCATCTGTTGGCTATGCAGTGCATGCCTCTGCTAATCTCTAGTGATATATGCACCGTCAAGACATAAAGCCCAGCAACATGTGGGGTTGCAGAGTTGTGTGAGTGTGTGTTTGTGCATTCGCACATTTTACACTGCAAAAAAAAAACGTTTTACACTGTTTTCCGGTACAAACATCTAAACATTCTTAAATCAAGATACTTTTACTTGGGAAGCATAAACAGTCTCGTTTCCTGAAAAAACATGTATTAAAATTAAGTGCGTTTAAGCTTAAAACAAGACAAAATATCTGCCGATGTGGTAAGAAAAATAAACTTGTAAAACTTTTAAATCATTTTGCTTCCCAAGTAAATGTATCTTGATTTAAGAATGATTAGATATTTGTATTAGAAAACAAGACAAAAATACTGTTGAAGACAATCATTTTTGTAGTGTATTTATTAAGTAGGTCACTATTCTACGAGGTCTGTGTCCGTATGTCTCTGTCTGTCAGAAGAAAACAGCTTACATTATATTTTGCTGTGTTTTGTGCAAGTCATCAAGACTGGGGAGACTACAAAGAGCGTTTGCTCTGATGATAGGGGATTATGGGTAACGTTTGCATCTGTCAGGGCTGCAGTGAGTCAGTGGCCTCACCAGCTGTGCAAGCAACTGGTTTTCTGCATATGGAGGTCAGGGTGAGATAACCCTCATGCGGATGATTTATGTTTGCATACACGTGTTTTCCTGTGTGTGTGTGTGTGTGTGTGTGTGTGTGTTTCTTCCTGATTGTCGGATGTCTTCCTGGTTGTGTGGCTCCACAACTGTGAAGTTCTTCAGAAGCAACATTTGTTTCTGTCAGACATCTTGCTCATGTTGTTGGGTCAGGGGGGCGTTCTCTCCGAGGAGGAAACGGAGGGAGAGTCTATGGCACAATCCACAAAACAAACTTAGGCGTATAGTATGTATTTTCGTATCAAAGTCGCAACAGGTCAAAATTACATTGTTGAGAGAAAAAAAAAAGCACATTGGCTCTTAAGTCACATTTTTACTATTACATTCAGAAAAAAATGTAAATACTGGTACATGAAACAAAACATATACAAGCATGTATTTTTAGTTCCCCTCACTTTGCTAACAAATCCTTTAAATTTATCATTATTCAAAGCAGAGCAGAAATGAAAAATGTAAATATAAAACAAACATAAATTATAGTGGAATTCATTATAAACAAAGTTTATTATAAACGGCAAGCCTAAACAAATGTATTTATTTATTTAAAGCATATATATATATATATAATTTCACACATGCCTGTAGTGTCTGTTTCACTTTAAAGGGTACTTAACACACACCGTTTCTGCCAGTCTCATGTTAATCTTGAGTATCTATAAAGTAGTATTGCAGCCTTCATATCTCAGTCTTTAGTTTTATCATATTTATAAAAGAGAGATACGCTGTACCGATTCTTTCCAAAAACAGCCGAGCTCATGGAGGCGTGCAGTGGGCGGAGCTAAAGAGTCACGAGCACACACACACACACTCCCTAGATAACTTTCGATTCACTATATGTTCGTGTTGTTCAAATTATATGCACTTACACGCCGACTGCCAACAAAACACACACATTTGATGCAGTTTCGACTCGTGACCGGGAACAAACACACACACTTGCAGAACTCTGGGAAAACAAACTACATCCACTGTTCCCTTAACGCTGGGTTATTTGAGAAGCTGAAGAAGGTGATCTTTCCCTCACAACCAGAAACACACTTCTTTAGTGACATTGTTGATTTTGTGGTGTAAAAACACAATGACAGCGCTGCCGACGGCTCCCGTAACCCGAACGAAGCTCATTGTTGACGCTCTTGCTCTAGTTCTGGTTGATGTGCGCACACTCATATCCGGGAGAAGTGCCCATACGTCCAACTCATTTTTTTAAATTTTGGCCATGTGTAGCATGAGATTCAACTCTTTAACAGTGTAAATAAGTCAGAATGCATGAAATAGCATTAGACCCCCCCCCCCCCCCCCTTTTAAATAAATAAATAAATTTTCTGGTTTTTGATCTGATTGGCTGAGAGCCTTCCATGCGATATTCCCCCAGTATCAGCACTGGAACCGTTTCACCGTTTGTATCACTCCGCTTGCGGCGACTGTCATGGCGGTTGAGCAAATCCACCATATTTTTTACAAATACTACTATTGTTGTGTCACGAAATGTAGTTTTCAGAGTTTTTTAGGCGAGAATGTAGTTATTTAGACCTAAAATATGTGACTCATATATGAACATAGCTCCTATTTTATGACTTTTTAGACTCTTTCTCAGATGTGAGCTCCAGGCCCTCAGCGGTCGTTTAGCGCTCGTGTACCCGCAGAGAACAGCTTCATCTCGGACAGTCCTTCAGGAATTTGCCGCTGGCTCTTACTGTATGTAGATAGAGGTTAAACATGAGATATAATTCATTTGGGGTATCAAACAGGCAATCTTTGGATTATTAATCTATTACTTGTTCCAGAGCAAACTGATTTGGCTAAGTTTGGCATAGTTTCATAACGTTATATTTTTATTTAACTGAAATCTGTAGGCTACTAAAGCTGATTTTGCTTGTGTTTATTTCCTATTGTACAAACGTTTTATACTTTTATAATGGCTAATATTGTTTATTTAAATGTTATTGATAAGTAATATTTTATATAAATAACATGCCGTATTTTGTATTGAAAAAGGGTCCGTTTGTGATTGTAATTTCAACTTCAGTGAAAGTTACATTATTACACCATTAGATGGCAGGTCTTTATGAGTGAGTAGCAAAGACTTTTATATTGAAATGGAAAGAAACAAGGAAACAAGAACATCAGTTTTTACTTTAAACAACTCCTTAAGATGCAAATTACAAATGCGACTAGCGCTGTCATGGGAAATCACCTTAACTGATAAAAGGACAAATTCAGAGACATCGCTTTCCTCAATGGACATTCAATATATATTCAACTTCAATATAGTTTAATATAATTTTGTTAATATATAGTATATGTAGCTTTACATGATTATAGTGTATGTATGCCGATAAAGTTGAATATATAATATATCTGACTTTTAATGGGCGATAATATAGTTTGCATTTTAGCAATAATACAAACAATCATGCATTCAAGATTTGCTATATAGTATCTACCTACCACTTTACTCAAGTTTGTGACTTATGAACTAATTAGACCAAGTATAAAAATATAATAAATGATTATGAATCATTTCTCTGTGGAATGTGTGTGGAAGTCCTTTGTGTTAGTAATGGGTGCTGCCACACATTTTCAGTAATCTCCAGGCATGTGTATCAGATGGAAGCTTTGCTTCTGCCCCCAAAAGACCATAAAAAACCCCACACTCGTCATGGTAAAAGCCCCTAGTCCAAACAACTTTCCTCCCATATTCAGTGTCCACACCTTTCCATGTCGCCTCGCTAGAGCCTGCCAAACCTCTCTCGCTCCTTTATCTCTCCGGACAGCTCAGGTCATCATCGCTACATTTAGACACGGCATATTTTCTCAAAGTGCAGACGTGCACTTTTCTATCCAAACTTCCAGCGAAGTCGCTAAACCCTGAACCTGAACCTGAACCCAGACGCACAGATCAGTTGTTTGAAACCGGCCTCTCAATGTAAACTCCTTCCAGCCTCTGAATCGGGCTGGGTTACAGAGGAGGTGCGGACTGTGTGCTGTGTGTATTTACCCTGGTTAAAGATGTTATTTCTACCACATGAGCCGACGCTGGGAGAGCCTGCGTTTAAATGTAATCATACTTAGTGAACTGATCATAGGCGTTCTACCGTAACGGGATACGTGTGTAGCCGGTTAAAGATGCTCGGCACTCCGGAGGAGTCGAATGGGAAGATATGGTGGATGGCTGGGCTTTATTTGTGTTGAGATATGAGATGTTGTCCGTGTCACATGTGTGATGTCTTCCTCCGCATATCATCTGCTCTGCTCAGACCATGTGGTTTTTAACCAACCCTCACAGCTGGGTTACTCTTGAATCATTTGAATTTGTATGTATTAATGCACTGGAAAAGCTGGCCGACATCAGGTGAAGCAACAACACATGACATGGTTTTGCCTTCGACTATTTGGTTTCGTTTTGAGATAACACACTTCATTCATTTGCATTATTCCTGTGGACTGCAGCAGTTAAATGCCAAATAGATAAAAAGAAGTGTCCTCTAACCTTGAAACCACTTCCTTTTCAGGATTCCTTTGCATAATGAGCCTTTGATAAGGTGCTTTGGGGAATGGGAGGGGAAGTGAATGCAGTACAACACCATTAAAAACACACATTTTGCCACAGTTTAAAGGATTATTTCATTCAGAAATGAAAATTCTGTTCCAAACGTCCATGGAACATAAACTGTTGTAGCTGTCAATCTCATTTGAATATGCACATTTGGCGCGTCACGATTGGTTACACGACACCAATGGTGTTCTTGCTAATGTGTGTTTAATGCCAGACCTGGTGATTCTCTTGTTTAATATGATATATAACATTTACTCAAAACTAAAACCTAAAATAAAACAAACTGAGAAGGTTGTATACCATTTTTTTTTTTTTTGTGCGTTTTAGCTTTTGTCCTCGTGAAAAAGAAGTACATGTTAGCATAATTTTAAAAATAGTAAATCATTTAAAAGAATATACTTAAGTGCAAACTGAATGTAATGATTTTGGACACCTAATTGCATGTAATGTCCTCACAGCCGGTTGAAAAGAATCGGGATAGGACTCGGGCAGAAATCATGTTAATGGATGTGATTATTAACATTACTGTAGTATGAAGCAGAGCAGGACCGAGTGTTGTGGGAGCTGAGCAAGGCCGCTGGAGCGATTGTTAATGAGATGAACGCAACACACGCCTCGCGAGCAGCGGGACTTTTATTATGCCACAGTCGCGGGCGCCATTTCCGCTTTTCCGGTCATGAGTATGAGGTAACGCAGCTCTGTTTATCATATTAGATACGTTTGAGTGTGTTGAAAATGATGTTATGGCGTTACTCTGTGCGTTCGCTCGGCGGCTGCTATGACACATGTTGCACACTGCAGTAAGAGTAAAGCATTTCTGCAAAATAAAACCGGAAACTGAGGGTAACGCGGATATGACGCATTTGACAGGCGACTCCCTCACACCTGCTCAGACGTCCCGGTTCCCTGGTTAAAATCGCAATTTTCTCACAATTTACAAATAGTTGGAAACATTTTGGATATTGTAAGCACTCAACTGAACAAAATATATAACACTGGCCTAGTGGTTTTTGGATATTTTACTGCAAAAATCCTACATAGTGCACCTTTAAGAGTGCTTACTTATTGTAATTTCATAATTACTTGTATTGTCTTTAAAATATGATTAAAGTGTATTGCTGAGTGTACTAACAAGCATTTATGGTAAACTAAAATATACTTGAATGTCATTTTTATTGGAACTTGAATGTCACAAATTAAAATATATTTGTAATTACACTTTTGTAATCATTGGGTTGCAATTTATTACATGTGCAGGATATTAACTTTAAATGTAATGTCAAATAACACACTACATTTAAAATTGTAATCCAGTACTGTACTTTACATGTGCTAGTAATATGTTAGTCAACATATCAAAATTAGTGCACTTCTTTAAAGAATGAAAAAACATCATTTAAAGGAGTGGTTGATTATGATTTGACTTTTTTTAACTTTAGTGAGTGTGTAATGTTGCTGTTTGAGCATAAACAACATCTGCAAAGTTACGACGCTCAAAGTTCAAAGCAAAGGGAGATATTTTCTTTAACAGAAATCTCTTTTTAAGGACTACAACAAATGGCTGGTAGGGACTACAACGAGCTTCTTCACGGGTTAGTGACATCACTAACCCTAAAATTTACATAAACCCCGCCCCCGGGAACATGTTGAGAAGAGTTGTTGTAGTCGAGCACATTTGGGAGTCGCTCAAGCTGTCATCCGTCTTTCACATTTATTGCGATACAGTACGAACACAAATGCAATAGCATGTCATAAAGCAAGATGACAACATAAGTTATAACCATAATTAAACTAAACTATACCTGTTCTCTCTTCATGCAGCAGATATTCTCTGGCTCTGTGTGTCTGACAACAGTCCCCACACCAGCGATTTATAGATTATCATGACAGAATATGCTAATCAATGACTTGAAGATCGTTAACTCATAAATTCATCAACTATCCATTCAGAAACGTCCTGTCTCATTCTACATGTTGTCTCTTCTTCTTGAGTCTCTCCATCATTGTCAGACTCCGGTTTGATCATAAAAGGCTGAACAGTTTCGGACATTTTCAGTGCATTTCTGATTGAGGTAATCGGAGCTGCTAACACGAGCTCTTGAAGCTCCGCCTTCTTCTAGAAAGGGGGCGGGAGCAGCAGCTCATTTGCATTTAAAGGGACACAAACAAAAACGGTGCGTTTTTGCTCACCCTCAAAATGTGACAATTTTAACATGATATAAAAATAATCTGTGGGGTATTTTGAGCTAAAACTTCACATACACACTCTGGGGACATCAGAGACTTATTTTACATCTTGTAAAAAGGGCATTATAGGACGCCTTTAAACATAATGATTTACTTTAAAGTAAAACTTTTAATTTGCCATTATTACAAAGGATTCTTAAGTGTGTCCAAAAACATAATCATGAAAGTGTACTCTAAGTACGCTTGAGTGGCTTTTTATCTAATTTCATTCTAATAACTGGTTAAAATAGCTTATTTCTCTGGATTTAAACATTGTTGGAAACATTTGGGATAATTTAAGTACACTAGTCAACAAAATATACAGTATACCATTGTTCTAGTGGTTTTGGGATATTGTAATCCCAAAATCGTGCATATTGTGCTTTTAATCCATGACATTTCAAAGTGTAAATGCCATTAAAAGTAGTTCCAATAATAAAAGGATGTGACCTTGTGCATCTATTCAACTCAGAGGTCCGAGGGAGTCCGGCCACACCAAACTGAACTGTGAACTTGCAACTTCCTGTGCTGTAGGCGTCTGTTGCTAGGAAGCAAGTGGCCCACTCTGTCAATTTCAGCTGGGGTGAAATGCGAGTGCTTTTCTTCACTTTTTTTTCTATGAGGTTTGGCTGGCCATCTTTTATTGATGTACAGTTTCCTTTGAGTCGCAATGAGACTTTCAGTGGGCCAGGACACTTTCAAAAGAGAGGAAATGGGGGTGTGTTCGGAGGTCAAACGGTCCCTTTTGTGGAGCTCCTGGGGGACAATGACAGCGGGGTGATGCTATGTGGAGGCGCAGGGGTGAGATCCTTCGGGACCCACAGGGGTATAGCAGGACTGCATGCTGCCAGAGTTGAGGTGGAAAAGTCCAGTTATACAGTGGAGACATGCATTTGTAACCAAGCTTCGTACTGTATTCTGTTTAGCGCAGCATAAGCAAACAAGTTCGCCCCAGGGGCTGAAATTTGAATAGGCAAATTCTTGCTCCTGATGTTTTTAATGAGTTCAATGCAGATGCAACCGAGTAGACTGGCTTTTTATGGCAACGAAAAATGAGGCCACAAAATAATTACTTTTCTCGTCAATAGAATAGTTGCATGTTTACGGGAGAGCAGGGATGACTGTAATGCTAAATAAATCACTCATAACAGGGTTATTACTTTCCTCACAAAAAATGGAGATATTTTAGTAACACTCAGTAATGTTCCACCTATGTTAACATGAACTAACAATGAAAAAGTTAACATTGCAGTGCATTATACATTTAAGTACTGAGTAATAATAATTAATTACTATAGAGTTAGGGTTAGGGTTTAGTTTAGGGTTAGTTACTTGTAATTATGCATAATTTACATAATTTAATTTATTACTATGTAACATATGTAACAATGACTAAAAAAGTGGGTTACACTTTATTTTAATGTTTCATTGTTACAGTGTACTTATATATTTAAGTACTGAGTAATATTAATTAACTACATGTACTTACTATAGGGTTAGGGTAGGATTTAGGGTTTGTTACATGTAATTATGCATCATTTACTGTTATTACTATGGAAAGTACATGTAACATATGTAACAACGACACATAACAAAAAGTGTTACCCTTTATTTTAAGGTGTCGCAGTTACATTGTAGTTACGTTACTCAAAAAAGTACTGAGTAATATTAATTACATGTACTTACTATAGGGTTAGGATTACGATGAGGGTTTGCTTTAGGGTTAATTATATAAATAATTATGCATATATATAGTTATTACTATAGTAACTACATGTAACGTGTAACAATGACATGGTAAAATAAAGTGTTACCCAAAAAAGATTACAGGGCTAATTTGAACAACATATATTTGAAAAGACATATTTGTACAATGTAGCAGTCTTTATTGTCACTAATTTAAATAAAAGTGTTAATTTTCCCAAGATTATTACTTCTAACATTGAAGACTTTTAAGGAAAAATTTCAAATCTTGAGGCTGAACATTTTCAGAATAAAGTGACAAAAACCACAAAGTGTTACAGTTCCCCTGACTCTCCCTACATTGTAATTCAGTGTGTGTTTTTGCAATGATGAATCAAACAAGCTTATGTTAATCAAATTCTGTATTTTCTCCTCACATGTGATACTGCAGTCCACCTGCTTTGGTCATGTGTGCATGCATTTATTTTTATGCTTGAGTTTTTTTTCATGGTCGCTTTGTTAGAGTGAAGTGGGAAGTTGCCAGATTCCTCTTTTTCATCCTTATTTTGTGTTCTTATTTTGCATTTGAAAGGACCACCCATTGGGCTCGGAGGAGAGAGATTCCCTGCACGCCGTCTCTCTGGAATATTAATGGGCTTCTCCTGGGAAAACTGCCCACAGAATGGGCCACTCCATCGCTGTCTCTGTTTCCGCTCAGCTGTCCTGAGGGTACGTGAGGGTCTGCGCTCCTTCGGTACAATCCGGTCTGGACAAACCTCAAGTGTGCCTCAAACTTGTGTTTGGATGTTTCATTAAGAACTCTTGAAGTGAAGTTTTTTTCCAGAATGTCAGTAAAATATATTGCCGTTTTTATTGCTCAATAAAAAACTCAGGAACGGCTACATTTATTACGTTAAATTCCTCAGTCTCAACTTTATTACCGTAATCAATAATAGGACATATTGATTGAAATGAGGGGGCCATTAGCACATTTAGGATAGGGGAACGGCCCGTTTGAGCATTGAGAGAGGTGACAATGATGGTTTTCATCACCGGAGCTGTATAGTTCTTTCCCACCCGATGGCAGAATCCGCAGCTCGCGAGACTGTTTTGGCGTTGTGAGAGTGACCATCCTAATGGCTTCTACAGATGCAGAGCTCGCTGAAGTCATAGCTCTTTCCCTTCAATCCCTTTCACATTCTTTATCTGTATTTGACTCTCTGTCACTTGCTTTCAGTCATTCCACCCTTTCCTCAGCCCCAGTCTGGGGCTCTGAGGTGAGCGTTGAGTTTTCTGCACAGAAAACGAGTCCAGTCTTTACCAGCATGCCAAGCTGTGAATAAAATATGAATTTTGAATGGCAGGGAACGGCAATTACAAATTGTGTTGGAATTACAAATGCACACACACAACCATTTAAAAGTTTGGAGTATGATTTTCTTTTTTTCTTTTTTTTTTTTTTTAATGTTTTTGCAAGAAGTCTCTTCTGCTCACCAAGGCTGCATTTATTTAAGCAAAAATAACAGTAATACTGTGAAATATTATTATAATTTATAAATAAATGTTTTATATTGCGATATACTTTTAAACTGTAATGATCAAAGCTGAATTTTCAGCATCATTACTAGTCTTCAGTGTCACATGATCCTTCTAATATGATGATTTGCTGCTCAAGAAACATTTATGATTATTATCATTGTTGAAAACAGTTGTGCTGCTTCAGATTTTTGTGGAAACCGTACATTTTTTTTTCAAGATTCATTGAATTTTACAATACAAAAGTTTACAGGGTTAATTTGAACAGCATATATTTGAAAAGACATATTTGTAACAATTTAACAGTCTTTGTTGTCACTTAATTAGTTTAAATAAAAGTATTAACTTTCCCAAACTTTTGAACAGTTATAGACGGATGGATGGATGGATGGATGGATGGATGGATGGATGGATGGATGGATGGATGGATGGATGGATGGATGATTGATTGATTGATTGATTGATTGATTGATTGATTGATTGATTGATTGATTGATTGGATGGATGGAACGATAGATAGAACAATGGATGGATGGATTAAATGACAAATAGATAGATAGATAGAGCGAATGACAGACGGCTGGATGGATGGATGGATGGATGGAAGGATGAAGGATGGATGATAGATCAAATGACAGACAGACAGACAGACAGACAGACAGATAGACAGATAGACAGATAGATAGATAGATAGATAGATAGATAGATAGATAGATAGATAGATAGATCTAGAATTATTTCAATCTAGGGAGATTTGAGCAGATAATTTAGCAGTTTGTGCATGTCTTGAAAGAAATGTCTCATCTCATATCCCGGGCAAATGTTAGTTTTGTAGGCATAATAATTTCTGTGCGTATGGTAACATTAATATCTGCCCTGTATTGAAACAGCTGCGATCGATGGCCCTCCACTGATCGCTATGGGCTGCTGTTTCTGCCGTCTCTCCTTCACATACGAATCAGATGTTTATTAATACTATCCCATATTTACAAAGGGATCTGGCCATATGTGCTGCATAATGAAAAGTCATGAACGCATGTTCAGCATCATAATCCCTGTTACTTTATCATCTGTAAATGTGTGTGAAACATTTTGATTCTTGTGGTAAATGATGTTTAAAACCAGCAGATGTTTGTTGTTTCTGGTCTTGTGTTTACGAACTGGTAGAGATGACTCCATCACAAAAAAGTGATGAAAATAACAATAAATCAGTAGAACATGATGTCTTTGGCATGACGGACTTTGCCGACCGTTTTGAGGAGCAAACATCGGGAAGCACACAGGAAAACGAAATGCTGTTTTTCTTTGCTTTTTACGCCAACAGTGCGAGTGTTATAATGTTCTGAGTGTACAGCCCTCCTGCTGCTTCATCAGTGAGAGCGAGGCCGTGCTTACGTAACACAACTAAAGCTCGGCATTCCGGATAAACTCAAAACATACACACGTTAGGGCACAATAAACAGTCGTAGGTGTCTATTTTATGTTTTATTCTCACTTTTATTGCAAATATAATACAAAAGATGAGCTTCTTCAAAGGCAGTAAAATGTTAAACTTTTTAAAGACAAAAACAACTTGTTCAGTCTTGTGTAAAAAAGTCTCAACATCAGATCGCTGACGCTGAGCAAAGCACAAAAGTGGAAAGGGAAAAATCTAGAAGCCAACTAACGAACTAATCGTAAAAACACTACTCTTCCAGTTTAATCAGCCTTGTTTTAGAAACCGCAACAGTATTTTGTGCATTACACAACTGGTTAGAAATAAGGACAAATAAACATTTAAAATAGAAAAATCTACATACGATAAATAAACATGATGAATACAGAATTAAGTACCAGCCCTCTGTCTAAATGGCCCGTTGGATTATATGTCACCATATTCAGAGGCGCAAAAATAACAATTCATTTTTTTGTATAAAGTATTAAAGAATAAAATGCAAATAATTTCTTTGAAATAAAATTAATACTAATAAATAAATTAAAGGGGTTAAGATGGGATACGAAGGGAGGGGGCTGTAATATGACACTGGCAGCTAATGACAAGCAGGGGTCAAAGGGCACTTCCTGGAGCTGCGACACATGCTGTTAGACACTCAGGAAATTCTCAGCTGCCGCTGCCACGTAGATATTCCCGCTAATTCGCTTCCAGCGTTTGACAGGCACTGATGTTGGGGGATAAAGACGTGAGCCGGTGGCACCTTTAAAAAACGGCTGGATGGGGGACGGTATTTTACAGGAGCATAAATAAAGGGTACGAACGCAAACTATGAAATATAAAATGCACCGCATGAGGACAATAAAGGGTGTTATTAGTGGGAAGAGGAAAAAGAAAAACAAAGCCAAGAGTGGTTTAGTAAAAATAGACTTTTCTACAAGAAACACAAAAGGCCGGAAATACAAAAAAAGAACATGTTAAGAAAACATACACAGTACATATTAAAGTATCAATAATCAATAAGTCCTCACAGAGGAATCATTTCTCAAAAATGTTTCTCTTCTTGCAATCAAGGCTAAAAATATATATATTCTAATCACGATTTCAGGCGATTAAAAAGGCACGTTGGGAGCCGTTTTTCTCAAAGTCCAGCTTTCTTTCCTACATTGTTTTGTGTGTGTGTGTGTGTGTGTGTGTGTGTAAATTCAAGTGTGTGTTTAAAGAGAGTGGAATGATGCGTAACGAGTATCTGCTCGGCGGTGACGGTGTGTCCTCAGGGTCTTGACAGCTGTGTGTAGACCGGCTGCTGGTCCCAATGCTGAGGACTGTGGTTGGACTGAGGGATGGAAGGAACCCCTGTAGAGTCAGCGATGGGCGTGTACATGGGCCTCTGGCTGGAGCTCATGTAGCTGAAGGTGGAGTACAAGCCGGAGCTCTGACCGCCGGCGTGGCTGTAATAGGAGGTGGCGCCGCCCTGGTGGTCAGAGTAGTCGTACTGCGCCCGGGTGATGGACGGGAACGAAGTGCTGTAGTGCTGTAGGTGCTGGACGTTGAATGATCCGTAGCTGACGTGCTGCGGTGAGCCCTGCTGCTCGTTGTAGTGGCTGGGACTGAGCTGTTCGGTCTTGATGTGCGTCGTTCTTGGCTGCTCCTGTTCTCCGGCGCCGAGCGGGGTCAGCTGGCCACTCTGAGGGCTGCCGTTCTTCCCCATCCAGGTCCCGTAGCCGCCCGCGTAGGGCGCGGCGGCGTGGCCGTTCGGTGGCAGGTACTGGTCGAACTCGTTGACGTCGAACGTCTCGATGACGTCGCTGCTGAGCTCGCCGATGTCCACGTCGCGGAAGTCGATGTTGAGCGGACGTCCCGTGCTTTCCTGAAGTGGACGGGCCTCCCGCTTCAGATCCGCTTTGCCTGGCTGCACGTCAGTTTTTGGGGTGGTGGGAGGAGTGGGCGGCCCCTGGGACTGGCCTGTTTGGAAACGGAGGAGGAGGGGAGAGAAAGTTAAGCACTGCACAGATGACCAGTGCTGGGTGGACTACTTACTCAACGCAAACCGCATGAGACAAAATGCACTCTCAGAAAAAAAGCTACAAAAGCTGTCACTTTTGTTCCTTTACGGTATCAATACGCACCCTTTTCAGTGACAGCTTTTGTACCTTTTTTTCTGAGAGTGTGTAGTTTGTAACAATCTGTTAAATTACACATAATCAAACTACTTTTGAACAGGATAATCTCGTAGCATATATAAAAATACAAGCAGAATGATAACTTATTCCATTACGCATTTTGGGAATCCCAGCATTACGTAAATACAAAAGAGTGTGAATTTGAAAGACAAAGGTCTCCCAAAGGCATAATAATACATGGTTACATTAGGGAGAATCAGTGAATTATGATTAAGACATTTGGTGAATAATATGTAATCACGTTACAATCAATAAAAAGTAACTGTAGTCTGATTATGAGTATTCTAAAATCGAATTACAAGTGTTCCATTATTCGAATCGGATTACGTAATCTCGCACAGCAGCAAAAACACTCGAATTCTTAAATTGATTTCGCTCACCTGAGTGCTCGCTGGGCGAGTGCACTTCTCCCATGCTGGATGCGGGCGAGTCGGCTTGCTGGAGCGCTTTGAAGATCGCGTTCGGCGAGATGTGCGTCTGCTCGCTCCCGTCCTCCGACTCGCTCTGCCCGTTCTTCACCGACTTCCTCCGCCGAGGCTGATACTTGTAGTCGGGGTGATCTTTCTTGTGCTGAACCCTGAGGCGCTCAGCCTCCTCCACGAAGGGACGCTTTTCACCCTCGTTCAGTAATCTACCCAGAGCAGAACAATGAACATTCCCATATCTCCACACAGATACATGCAACTACTATGCCCATGCATTAATGCTTTTAACTATTGCAAATGGTTTCTATTTTCGTTTTAAATGAGTTAATTTACCTCCAAAGTTTGCCCAGAGTTTTGCTGAGCTCGGCGTTGTGGAGGTGCGGGTATTGATCCGCGAGCTTCCTGCGCGCCGCCTGCGCCCACACCATAAACGCGTTCATCGGTCTCTTCACGTGCGGCTTGTTTTTGCTCGAGCCGTTCACTCGGACAGGCATGGGCACGAGCGTCCAGTCGTAGCCCTTCAGCACCTGAGACACCGCCTCTCGGATGCACACCGGGAACTTGTCGTCTTCGTCCTTCTTGAATTCGCCGAGCGTCCCATCCGGAGCCATGAGGCTGTTCTCGGCCGGGCGGGTGTTCTCCGTGTCGGAGCCCGAGGCGGACGGGCACGGGGAGCCCGCGGAGTCCTCGGACATGCTCGGACTGGGGGCATCAGACAGACACTTCTCTTGCTCATCTGTCATTTTCAGGTAGGGGTCTAGTAGATTCATGCGAAGACTGTAGATGGACGATCTCAGAGAATTCGGTTGCAAAACAAAAATACTTTCCAACTTTGAATCCCTGCAAATCCAATGCGCGCTCGCTCTCAGATGGCAAGCACTGGAGTGTTTCTGCTGGTGTCTGCAAAAGCAAAGCGCTCCCTGTGCGCTCCCGTGTAGTATTTCCAAGAGAGGGACGAACTTTGGTTTGTCAGCTGAGCGCGCACGGGCTTTTAAACATCACGCGCAGTGACGAAAAGGAAAACGATGCCTCCTCTTGCCCACCCCTCCCTCACTCTCAATAATTATCACTCACAATTTAGCATTTGCATTTTAGAAATCTGCTTTAAGTTAGTTTCAAAAAGGTTTCATGCTGTACCTCGTATAATAAGCGTGCCAACGCTCGATTGCGCAGCTTGAAACTTTTGATTCAACATAGTGCATATACCACCAAAGATTGCAAACAGTCTTACGAGCTTAATATTCAAACTACGGGTTTAATGCGTTTATTTAGTGACTGATTTAGCAAAGCTTGGCTCAAGGAAGTGTATTACTCAGTCAGTGACTCAGCAAAGTTAAAGCTTTCCACGCGCACTAATTGCTTCTTTTCGACAGCTTTAAAGAAGTTGCAAATATTGTTGTATGAATTCATCAAGTCATGCAGTCCAGAGATGGATGGTGTCGGTAGTGATTCTCTGAAACTGACCGATAGGGGGAGACAGAGTTCTGTGCTCAGTTCACTACAGTCCATTAGTTCTGTTCAGACTTTGTCTGTGTATAATAAATTTGCATTATATGACCGGCTATGAATTATTGATTAAAAACAGATAATGCCTCTGTATTTACTGTCACACAGCATTTATATAGTGGATTTGTCATGCATTTTGTTTAGATGTCCAAGTTGTATTTATTATTTTAATTTTGGTTACACTTTATTTTAAGTTGCCCATGTAGTAGTACTGAGAAATATTAAGTAACTACATGTACTTACTGTAGGGTTAGGGTTAGGATGAGGGTTTGGTTGAGGGTTAGTTGCATGTAGTTGTGCATAATTTACAGTTATTACTACAGTAACTACATGTAACGTGTAATAAGGACACATAACACTTTATTTTACAGTGTCCTTGTTACATATGTTACAAATAGTAATAACAGTACATTTTGCATAATTACATGCAAATAACTCTCAACCCTATGGTAAGTACATGTAGTTAATGAATATTACTCAGTAGTTAAATATATAATTACACTGTAACAATGACACCTTAAAATAAAGTGTAACCAAATAAAGTGTTACCTTATTTTTTATACCTTATACCTAACATTGCAAAATTTTATGATAATGTCCTCATATTTGTATGCTAAATTTGTAAATCTACAGATTAATTGCTGTCAAGTACATAATGATATTGCAAACTAAATAGTTTTATTTATTTTATGCATGAATTTATTGTGATAATCAAATTGACTTTAGAACCGGCCCATCCTCTTTTCATCTTAAAACTCTAAATAGATATAGAAATTCATAAAACACATTTTAACAAATGAAGTAAAACACTTGTTAATGTGCTTTATAGTGATTAGTGATTTCACCCTGGAAACTCATTTCTAATTGGTTAAAACTCATGGATTTACTCTCCCTATTGGTTGAAAGAGGTTCAGCATCCTTTTTTGTGCAAACTTTAGGTTTTAAAAGCAATTGAGGAGTGTTTTGTAGCATGCATGAAGATGTCTCGTTCTCTCAGGCTCCTGGATGTTGTAAAGCTGTGTGTTTGTGTTATGTCAAGCTCTCGCGATACACAACCAGTCAGTAATCCTATCTGCCCCGCAGTTTAATTAAGGCTTCGAAAGTGAACTGTGAGCGTTTTGATTCCTCCTCGCTCCGACACACAGCGTTTATTTTCACTGGACGTGTTTATTTAAATTATTCACTTCAAGCATAAACATAACAGAACTCTCAGGACCTTCGTCAATAGCACGTCCTCTCTTCTGTTAACAGCACGTTGCTAATAGGAAGGAGAGGCTTGGTTTATTTATTGTAATGCGGACGTAAGCCAATGCAGGAGTGAATGACAGCTTTTCAACTTTGCATACTCTTATCAACCAATCTTTTAACAACTGCTTGTGAGCTTGAATCGCATTAAACTCCTGTTAGCTGCTGCCGTGACGATAATCTCAGATGCAGCCAATTAGATAAGTGCTACCACATTTGCACAATAACTGCTCCTTTAAAAGTTTCACTAACCACTAAGGTGTTCAAGTAATAAAATGTTATAGGAGTGCAACTTGCATTCTGATGAACTTATACCACCTGTTAAGCAGAACTCACATCTGATTGCAGTCAAACGAGACAGTGATTTCACGTGAGATACACCTACACCACATCCTGTCAAAAACTAAAATGTTTTAGCAACAGATGGCAAAAGCTGTGTGTGTTTTTCGAACTTGCCCCTTTATGTTAATTTAATCTGTTTTGTCTTACCGTATTTTAGTTTTGCTGGCGTTATTCAACTGTTGTATCAGTCGCCTTTGTTACATTAAAGCATTAACCATGAACAGGGCATATCCTACAAAAGGCCTTGGGAAACTTCTCATCTTTTCTTAGAGTGATGGTGTGAAGATTTTGTGCAAACATTGGAGGTAAACTGGCAAATGATGTTTGCCATTTCTTGGTCTCGGAGGTGTTTAAGGAGCATCTCGTTCTCTCCGTGCTATTCAGAAGTTTTGTTTTTGGCACAAATTGTACCACAGCTAATTAGACTTTAGAAACAAACTGGCTTATGCTGTAAAGTCATGCACTAGTTTGGTAAACGTGACTTTATCTAGTATTTCTTCAAGAATGTAGAAATCCAAAAGACCTTCCTGTCGCTGCCATCTTGACCTGCTCTGCAACAGACAAAAAGACTAGAAGGATAGAAACTTCTGAAAGCCTCTGTCAAACATAGTAAAACCATAGTAAAAAAATCACATTTTGTGTTGCATGGAAGAAATAAAGACATATGAGTTTGGATCTGCATTTTGAATCCATTCTTGTGTTTTGTTTTCCTCAAATTCTCTAACATCTCACAAAATGTAAGATTTTTAGAAAAAGTTATTCATAAAGGTCCACCCCTAAACTAACCGTCACTGGGGCGTAAGCAGATCACATGTGACCCTGGAGCACAAAACCAGTCATGCGTCTCACGGGTATATTTGTGGCAATAGCAACAATACATTATATGGGTCAAAATTATCCATTTTTCTTTTATGCCAAAAATCATTAGGATATGAAATAAAGATCATTGTAAATTTCCTACCGTAAATATATTAAAAATGTATTATTATTAGTAATATGCATTGCTAAGGACTTCATTTGGACAACTTTAAAGGCGATTTTCTCAATATTTAGATTTTTTTGCACCCTCAGATTCCAGATTTTCAAATAGTTGTATCTCAGCCAAATATTGTCCAATCCTAACAAACCATATATCAACGCAAAGTTTATTTATTCAGATGTATAAATCTCAATTTCAAAAAATTGACCCTTATGACTGGTTTCGTGGTCCAGGGTCACATATACAAATTCATATGAATCAGCTACCAATTTGCCAAAACATAAATAGTTATGAATTTCCATGAGATTGTGTTGGAGGAATAGACCAAAAGTTCAAGCATTAAAACTTGGAAGAAGAGCCATTTGGAGCAGTTTAATAATATTTTATTGGTGCTTTTCTGTCATTTTGTAGCTTGACTGTCCTAGTCCTCATTCACTTGCATTATGTTGAAAAGTACAGCCAGAATGTTCTTCAAAAAAATCACATTTAAGGAAAAAAAAGAAAGAAAAAAAAAACACGTTTGTGTTCTTTGCGAGAGAACGCAAAAGCATTGCCAAATAATTTTTTCTTCCATCTCATATTTTTCTTCTTCTTCACCATGTCCCTTTAGAGGCTCCATACATCGTCGTTATTGACAGAAATACAATTGTAATTGTGAGATATAAAGTCTCGTTGTGAGATACAAATTCACATTTTATGATATAAAATAGCAATTTCAAGAAATAGTCACAATTGTACGCAATATAAAATCTCAGCTTTAAATAATAGTCGCAATTGTGAGATATACAGTAGTCACATTGCAAGAAATAGCTGCAATTGTGAGATATAAAGTGACTTTGTGAGATATAAATTCACATTTTATGATATAAAATAGCAATTTCAAGAAATAGTCACAATTGTGATGAATTGTGAGATATACATTGTGAGAAATAGTCGTAATTGTGAGATATCAAGCCGCACTGTGATATATACATTTAAAGAAATAGACATCAAATATAAAGTATTCTGAGATATAATTTCTCATTGCATGAAATACTTGCAATTAAAACAAAACAAAAAAAGTCACAGTTGTGAGATAAGAAGTCACATTGTGAGAAATAGTCGTAATTGTGAGATATAAAATCATGTTGTGAGATATAAATGAACATTATGGAAAATAAAACTGCATTGTCAAGAAAGTCACAATTGTGAGATATACAGTAAAGTCACATGCATGGCAAGCAATAGTTGCAATTGTGAAACATAAAGTCACATTGTGAGATGTAAATTCACATTACACAATTTAAAATAGTCACAATTGTGAAACATTCATAATGCGAGAAATAGAAAGTCATAATTGTGAGAAATACAGCAAAGTCAGATTGCAAGAAATATTGTAATTGTGAAGCATAAAGTCACATTGTGAGATATAAATTCACTTTACGCAAAAAAAGTTGCGATTGCGAGATATAGTCACATTGTGATATATAAATAATACAAGAAATAAAGTTGCAGCTGCATCTTTTTATTTCTTTTTATTCTGCCACAGAAATGCATGTGTGATCTGTGTGTCAGGGTTGTGTTGAGGTCAGAGGTTCATCCCGGCACTCGGTCGTTATCTGTGATTTACAACAAACTAACTGGTTTCAGCAGATCAGAGGCTGTTTGCTAACATGCGTCATCCTGCTAAAGTAAAGTCTGAATGGGTTTAGTCTGATCCAGATGTTTGAGAAGTGTCACTGTTATCATTTAAATTTAGCCTGATTCCACAGCCACCACAACATATTACTGTAAGTCACGAGATGATTTTCAGCTGCGTTGACCAGCCGAGCTGATTAAACATGCGCAGCCCCTCAGCAGTCGGCAGGGGAAGCGGACACAGGCGCAAAGCCACGGGAATCCGCACGCGCTCCAAAGATACAGCTGGCTCTTAAAAATAACAATGTGCTTTTGCGCCAAGCTAAATGTGCTAATGACAGATCCACACCTTTAAGGACTCTTTTGGGCTTTTAAGGGGGTGGCGGTGGCTGGGCTTGAGGCTTAAGAAATTGGTTTGTCAGCGGGAGGGCCGAGCCAGTGGAAACGCAGACGTTAGCCGTGCCCGCGATTTTCACAGTTCGAGAATTCTCTGATGCAGCGAAACGCTAGTCGGTCTGGATCCTGGTCCAGTCAAAGCACAGCACATTTTTAATTGAATTGTGCCTCGCAGACAGAGGCAAATATAGTTTTCATATTCAGACAGCTGGAGGACTGATAGTAACCTTTGCAGTATTTAATATATTGTTATTGTTTACAGCATTATACTACACCATATCAGTATTTTGACACTTTTGTTTGTACCATCACTGAAAATCACAGTGACAAGTTGATTAAAAATGGCTGAGAAAAATTAGCACTGAGGAAATGTCATTGCCATATATATATAGTTTAGGGTTAAATTCTCACTATTAATTAGTTGCTTATTATCATGCATATTACTAGGATATTGGCTGTTTATTAGTACTTATAAAGCACATATTAATGCCTTATTCTGCATGATCATATTCTACATCCCTTAATCACCCAATACCTAAACTTAACAATTACCTTACTAACTATTAATAAGCAGTAATTCGGAGTTTATTGAGGCAAAACTCAGAATTGGACCCTAAACTAAAGTGTGACCATATATTCTAATATAATGCAATGGCATACATGCTTTACAATAATTTCATTTGTTAACTACACTAGTAAACATGAAATGAACAATACTTCTACAGCATTTGTTAATCTTAGTTCATATTAATTTCTACATTTACTAATGCATTTTTAAAAGCAAACGTTGTGTCTGTTAACATGATTAGTCAATGCACTACATGAACAGTGAACAACTGTATTTTTATTAACATTAATAAATGCAGTAAAAATGCATTGCTCATAGTTCATGTTAACTAGTACATTAATAAAATGTTAACATCTATTGTATAGTGTTACCTATGCGTTTAAAAAATTCAGACTTAAGTTCAATTCAATTCACATTTATTTGTATAGCGCTTTTCACAATACATATCGTTTCAAAGCAGCTTTACAGAAAATGCATGCATCTTTGCCATTGACCGACACAAACCTGCTCTAAAGTCAATAGCGCAGTATTTTTTGTGTTATTTAAAGGGCGTGTTAGTAATATGAGCCTTTAGGCGGTGCACAATGCGCTTATTACACACACGGGTGTATGATACTTGTGTGCAGCAGCACACACACATTTTGAAATATTAAAAATAAAAGGATTCCTCTCTGGAGAAGTGTTCAGTGTTTCCGCTCGCATGTAAATAGCGAATCCGCCATGACGCGAGCGCAACTGGCTTTTAAAGGGAAAGGGAGATGAGACTCTGATTGGTTTATTGCACGTTACGCCCAAAACACACCCATGACTCATTAAGAGACTACAACCCTTTTGGACCATGCGCCGGATGTGCCGACCGTTTTTCCCATCGTTAAACTAGCAAAAGTGGATTCGGACACCATAAGAGCACCTGCGCCATGCACTTCGGTAAAATAGGGCCCGTAGTCTTAAGTATCATGTATCTTCTGCATGTTGCATGCTTTAAAAATGCTTTTTCATGTCTGTATCCCAGGCTGAATCAGCTCCTTTTGTTGTGTTGTCTGATTCATAACCTGATCTGACCGGTTCATCAGCTTCTGATGTCATCGCTGGTCTCGGTGACATTCATTCAGACATGCTCAAGTGTTACCTATGAAACCGCAGACTAAATATAGCTGTTCATGTCATAGCGCATGGGTTAAGCGGGTTAATTCTTAACCATTTCCTGTCCCAGTGACGTTTTCTGTATCTGAGGTACAGATAACACTGCATGTGTTTTAATGATCAGACTCAGACAGACTAGGTTTTCTGTGCATATGTGTAAACCCTAACGCTTAAAATAATGAATTAGTTTGAGTAGAGCCAACTCAAATAAAACAAATTAGTTCAATCAAATTAACTTTTATTTAGAACTCTCTTTTTCATTTGAGTTCTCAAAACTGACACATTTTAAGTAATCTGAATTGTTTCACTGTTTTGAGTTTTATGAACTTGTTTCTTTTAATTTAGACTAACTTAAATTTAACCGAAACTGGGCTGGGATTTCTATTTCCCAGCATGCTTTGCTAGGACACTCAAGGGAGAGTAAATGCTAAAATTAAGTGTTATATAATGTTTTTGGTGCAAGATTGATGCTAAGTGGGAGATTTAGTAGTGGATAATGTTTTGTTATGCTAATTTAGAAGAGTTTCTCTTATGTCGTTTTTTTGTAGGGTTTCCATCATGGTGACGAGTGGAGCATGAGCTTAGTTTGAGAACAGATTTACGTTAAATGTTTTATATTGCTGTCCTCATTCAGCAAGTGCTATGCTATGCTAATGCTATCAAAGCATTGTGTTACCAATTAGCAAGGTAGCATTTATTGAATCAGCTAGTTAAAGCTAGCCAAGTTTCCACTACTAAACATATTTAAATTGAGATTAAATTATAATTTTAAGTTAAATGTGTGAATTAGCTTACTCAAATATGTCAAGTAAAGAGCAATTAAAATGTATGAGTACAAAATAAAAATCTGCAAGTCCTGCTTACTTAAACTTTAAATTTAAGTAATGAAGAAATAATGTTTTTTTTTTTTTTTTTTTTAGTTTTGCCAACTTATTCGGGTTTACAGTGTGGGAAAGTTATGGAAACATCTCTGAGAGAAGCATTGGAAAACATATTTAAAATTAGAATTTACACATGTTAAAAGTTGATAAAAATTTGATTTTGAGATTAACTGCATTGTTTTATCTGCAAAACACACCCATGGGGGAATTTATGCTGTTCCTTGCATAATTTATAGCATTATCTGAGTGAGAATGAAATAAATCACATCAAAATCAAAGGCTTGTGAATCAGAATCTATCAAGCCCTATGAAGTCCACTGCATTTTTCCCAAATTTCATTTTATTTCTTTTCTCAAAATTTTTCCATTTTAGTTTTTCTCGATTCTGTTTTTAATTTGATTCAAAAAGTATGTCTAATAAATATTTTCATAAAATTTTTGCAGTTAATTAGAATTTTAACAATAAGGGGAGCCTTTGAAATCTGTTTATTTTTTTTCCCCAAATTCTGTGTTGTCTGTTTTAATGTTTTCTGGATTCTGTGTTTTATGATTATGAGTACAAAATAAAAGTATCATCAAAATGCAAGATTTAATCAACTCAGTTTAATCTTTTATCATGAAATAATGCTGCATGTTTAGTGTATAAATGAAAACATGGATGAAAATATTTCTTGATTGTGTGATATTCCTTAAATGCTGATGTTTAAATGAATTTCATAATTATTATTAGTATTAGTATTGTTGTCGTGCTTGAGCCAGACTGCATATTTCAATAGTTTTAGCGGTTTAATATTCACAAACACTAGTCCATATCATGATATGATTAATTGTACAGACCTACTCTTGATATATTCATCCAAAATGTATGCAATTCCATGACTTTTTGCATTGTAGAGTATTTTTATGGCTGGTTTCCGTCCGCGTTTTTTGCATCGGGAATCATAGGAATCCGAATGTGTATTTCTGTATAGACACCCAGCCATGTGCCCAGCTCTTTCAGTCTGTTGTATCTCTCTCTCACTGTGAGTCTCTCTCGCTGACCCTCCCTCTCTTCCCTGCAGGCCATGCTAAATGAAAGAGCCTATTCTTTTTGCCGAGTCAGTTTGATTCCTGGGCATGCCAACGTAATGAAGGAGTGATGAGATCCAATGGCTCTGCCCAACTCGCTCGGATTCCTGCCTCCAGCTCTTTCCACCTCAGACACACAGGTAACTATATGCACAAACGGCAAGAAACTCGGTTGAAAAATGAAGGCAGGAGGAATGACTGCATAGATAAACACTCGCTGGCTAAAAATCACTTTTCAGACCAGAACTAGTAAAACTCGACCACAACAGGACCTCAGAGGAGCTGTGCACGCTCAAAATAAGAGCCTATTTCTTTCCCTTTTCTTATTTGACATAGTAATTAGAAGGAAACTGAGACGCCTGTACGCTAAGGTTATGTCCTCGTCAGTGTTACTGAAGATGTTTTAGGAGCGCTGAGTTTAAAGCGTTGTGTGTAAATCACAGAGGAAAGTAAGAAGAGGTCAGACGAAACGTAGGATGAAGCATTCACTTACACACACATACACACGTGTCCGGTTTAGGCCTGGGAAATTGAACTGGCACAGCAAGACAGGAACCTTCTAGAAACAGAAACAGCCACTTTAGACGCCATACATGCACACGTAGACATGCATGCATAATAATATGCGTCATCTGCACGAGTGTTTCATGAGATTGCAGCAACCCTGCCGACTCTCCTCGCTTCTGCTGGATTCTAATATTACACTCGGAGGAAATTGTCGAGCTTTATTTCCTGAAATCTCTTCCATCAGGATGCACGAGTGTGACTCAAATTGAAGGGAGAGGGAGAGAGGAAAAAAAGGAGAGGAGAGGTTTGAAGTGAGAACAGAAAAAAAAACAATGCTACTGTGAAATACTGTGGGGTGTAACACTATCTGTATGCGTTTCAGATTAGAGCTCCAAATACCAGGATATCTCCATCCCTCTCGCTCACTTTCCCCATTCATGTCACTTTCTCAAGGATTCTTTCTAACAAGTTTATGATACTTTGGAAATTTGCTGAAGTTCACAGAATTTCATAACTTCAGGAGTTGATATGGAAAAAGTTAAATATTAAACAGTGTAATGTTGTATATATATATTACATAAAACTTTAACACTTTAACAATATACATATAATAATATAATATTTAACTGTTAAATTTATGATGAATATTATATATATATTTAAAATCTGACCGTAACATTTTTTGATCTAAAATGACTGAAGACAGTTAAAACATGAATAGCCTATCCAAGAACATTCATATATTAACTAACATGAAAACATTTACTTTTATTTAACATTTATTTATTTATTAACATTTATTTATTCATTTAATAAGTAATGTCAAATAGCCTGAATTACAACAAAAATAATTCTTTAGTTTCATATTTTTGAGGATAATAATGTAGCAAGTTTGCAAAATTCCATTCCAGAATTCCATAACTTCAGGAGTTGATATATATATATATATATATATATGATAAAAAAGTTAAATATTAAAAGTAAATATGAACACATATATATATATATTAACTATCATGAAAACATGTAATTTATTTGTATTTAACATTCATTTATAATTCATGTCAAATAGCCTTAATTGCAAAATCTTTTAGATTTTTTTTCTTTGGTTTATATTTTTGAGGATAATAATGTAGCAAGTTTGCAAAATGTAGACTTTGTTTTTTTATCAGTGTTTTTATTAATGTTTCATATTTTCAATTTAGAATGATCTCTATACATATTGACAGTGCAGGTATAATTTGTTTGACTGATGTCTTCACACACTATCTTAGGGAAGCTTGTTTGTGCCACAGAATAAAAATAAAAAAAGGTAATTCTGACTTTTTGTTTCTCAGAATTGCTTGATATATACTCGCAATTGTTAGATAAAAAGTCACAATTATCTTTAAATTGTTTTATTTCATGGCGGAAACAAGCTTTCTTACTATCTTGTGTTCATGTAAGCTTAAATGTTTTGGCTGTTGACGGCTGACTGAAGGTCATTGTTTGCATCATGTCTGTTTATGCATGATTGCTCATATTATTCAGGACCAAATCCCAACTTTTTGTCTGTTTGGAAGAGCCTACATGTGTGCATGCATATGTGCGCATAGCATTTATATATGGGGGTGTGTGTGTGTGTGTGTGTGTGTGTGTACAACATCTCTCCACCCTAATCCCGTCCCTTGGCGCTGCATTGTACCGCATATTAGACTTGTCATGCAACTAAGTTTGAATTTCGAATAAAAAAATCCAGACTCTGAGCTTTTCAAAACAAAACCTTTTAGCAAGCGCTCCGGTATCACCTGACAGGGCAAATAAACACAGATGAATGTCACTCTATTCCCGAACAGAACTGATGCTGTTTCCAACCCAAAACACCGGCCGCTTTCGCCTGATCGGCCTGCTCTCTAACATGAATGTAAAATAACTCGCTGACACAAACAGCTCACATCAAAGCCCTCAACACGGACTCCTTTATTGCTAATAATTGATGTTTGCTTGGAATTAACACTTTTTAATAAGCCCATTTCTGACTGTACACTCAAGCTAATGTTCATGGTAAATATTAACAGAGGATCGGTGACGTCTGCCGAGCTAATATGGAGTTTAGCAGACTTAGATTTCCTTTCCTTTCCACAATACAGAAGTGTACAAGGCCTCCTCACACAGGACGGCAGGGTTAGCATGTGTTGACTAGCGCATGAGTCTAGTGATGGGAAAGATGGCTAAACGCTTTGACGGTCACACTCGGGAAACAGTCACCTACCTCAAGCACAAACAAACAAGACAATAAACAGACTTTTGATGAGGTTCCTGTAAACTTGAATTGTGCAGAGTGATTCGAAAAGTATCAGCATGTTCTCATGATCATAATTGTTTTCAGTAATCGCATATTTGATTATAGTATATGTTATGTCATTACTCAGTTTTCACATACTATATATATATTATTATTATTTTTTTTAATAACATTTTACTTATTATGTAAATTACATACTTAAGTGCAAACTGAATATGCTTTCAGACACTTAATTGCATGTTAATTGCAATTGAATGAAATTTTAAAATTTACATGAAAAAAGCAATTAGTGTTAGTGTTTTTGACCCAAACATCTTTTTATGTAATTTCTTAATTCTATTGTCATTGAAATTAAAGTGTACTGCACTTTAAAGTTGTTTCAGCTGAAACATGTATGCCATTTAAATATATTTGTAATTACACATTTGCAATGATGAAGTTGGAATTGAAAGTCCCCCGCAGTCAATAATTGTATCCCTTAAAAATAATTTTGCTCACCAAAATGACATATTTAAAAGTTTGTTCCTGTGAAAAAAAATTTCTTCATGCCTTAAAATAGCTTGAATGTAACTCCACACCCGTGCTTCATTTAGTATACGCGGATTCATGAATATGCAAATTATCCCCGCCTCCACTCACTCACACCAGCTCAGAGAATTTTAACTCAAGTTACTGTAGTAAACGCAGCACAAAGGTATTGCTCTTTACAACTTATGACACATGCGGTAATTAATATGATTATCCTTTTGCTTGACTATTTTATCAAACAGCTAATGATAATGTTGCTAATGTTACACGAACCATGTTCCCGTTCGCCATCTCAGTCTGACTTCTAAAAATCAGCATCCTTAGAAACGCTTTGAACATCTTAGAACGTCAGTGGAGAAAGGCATATAGTTCATCATAACATCATAATATACATCATATACATAATTCACCCGCTATATTGCTAAATGTACCTGATTTTTCATATCAACAGAAAAATATACCGGGATAACCTGCTTCCCTTGAGACTCGCCTGCTTCAGAGAATAGTTAATGATATGCTAAAGCCCCGCCCCCCTCGTGACATGATTGGTTACAAGGTCGTTTGTGACATCAGAAACACCAGCGATTTCAAACCGTGTTTTTGAGACTGTCTTTGCTTCACTGCAGTTTTAAAGAGAAAATACTCAACAATGGTGTTGACATGAATTTGCACATGGTTTGTCTTAAAGCATATTAAAAACAGCGCACAGACATGCAAACAACATTAAAAACTTGATTTTCACCACAGGGACTTTAATATATTTACTGTGGATATAATGTTGAATAACACACTACAGTTAAAATTATAATGAAGTTATTTACATGTGCTTTAGTATGTTATTCAACACATCAAAATAAGTGTACTACTTTAAAGCATGACAAAAGATTATTTAAAACACGATGATTTAAAACATGTTAAAGTAAAACTTAATTTGACATTATTACAAAGTGCACTTTTTGAAAGTGTGTGAAGAATTGTACTCTCTTAAATGGTCTTTTATTCCATTAATATTATCTGCAAGTAGTACAGTTTTCTCAAATGCACTTTTAAGATTTTAAGCACACTACAATGCACAATTAAGTGCACTTCTTTTTCACAAGGGTTTGCTATTGGGTTGCACTTTATTTTACAGTACGTGCACTAACGTAAGAAAGTACTGGGTAATATAAGGTAACTACACGGGGGGTAGGTTCAGGGTTAGTATCTAGTTATTACCCAGGTATTATAACTATAGTATGTACATGAGTAACTGTAAAATAAAGTGAGATACATGAGAAGCATTACTAGCTTTCTCTAGGGACTGTATTATGGACCGTCTTAATGCTCAACGATGCAAATGAGGATTTCAACACAAGAACATCTCAAATATGCTGACAGAACTTGAGCAGTAATCTGATGGGAAATGAATGCCAGTGGAGGATGTAGCGTGTTAGCATGTTCCCCTGTCACTCATGTTCGTCCCTCCCTCTCTGTTTGTGGTCTGTTGGCCTCTTCTCTGTGTTCAGACGGAGGGCCGGTCCTGTGGGCTTCTCACTGAGTGCCAGCCGATGCTATCGCTCTTTCAAAACAGTCTCTTTCCCAGTCCTAGCATATTTCACACTCGCACGGCATGCAGGTATAACGTTCGACTGGAAGTTTTACTATCCCATGTTTTACTTTATAAACTGCATGTTTGCATACACTTATCCATGTGCAGTGGGATCCAAGTGTCTGGAAAGCTTGGGTTGCACGTGTCTGTGTTACAGTGTAGGCCTAATTATGCATTTAAGTACTGAGTAATAATAATTAACTACATGTACTTACTATAGGGTTAGGGGTTACACTTTATTTTAATGTGTCATTGTTACAGTGTAATTATATATTTAAGTACTGAGTAATTAGGGTTAGGGTAGGATTAGGGTTTGGTTGAGGGTTAGTTTCATGTAATTATGCATAATTTACTGTTATTACTACAGTAACTACATGCAACATATATAACAAGGTAAAATAAAGTGTTACCTAAATCAGAAATAAATCAGACCCAATTACATTTAGTATATGCACATATTTTATATATAATGTTTTTATTATGTCTAACATTTATTATGATTATTTTCAAGGAGGAAACTATGAGCGTCATAATTTAATCTTGTGTTTTATTTTTTTTTTATTTTAACATTAAGAGCTCATTTAAAGTGTGTTTGTTCTGCCTTCCATAAAATGTTGTTTTTTTGGTAGGTTTATGACTGAGCATATTGCTCCCATTTTACAGTGACATTTTCATCTGGAGTGAGAAATGAGGGAATTTGTGTTTCTGTCCCATGCGTGTTCACGAGAAACCACACGCACTCGTTTCTAATGGGAGTCTTCCTGGCTAGCGCCAGCTCATGAACATGGAAACGTGGTTGCCCTCGTCAATCCAAAAGCTACAATGCATCTCTCTCAAAGCAGAGCGAGCCAGAGGAAAGCGCCGCGTCCAATACGCTCTCCTCGGCAAGTGCCATGTTTGTTTTATTTCGTGATTTTATTTTCCTAGCCTAACTCCCCCTGCTTTTCGGACTATTGAATGCTGAGGCGTAAGTGTTTATCTTGAAATTTTTTGCAAAACGTCTCGCAAAATGAAAATAAAGGTAATGTCACACTGATAATATTTAGAGTGGCAAGTGGGTTGTTTTCCTTTTATTAAATGCTGATTAATATTCAGTGGTAGAGAGGTTAATACTGGCCGTTATTCCCCTGTATCCTGCAGAAAGCTTGCTTTTCTGGGTCTGGGGGCCGAAACACCGAATGCACGGATGTCTGGTTTAAATTACTGAATAAGCTCAGTTTCATTCACATTTTTGCACTTCACTTTTTGCTGTTTTTCAGGGTAGTTGTAATTGTCAAAATTAGGTGTCTTTCACAGACTGGGAAAACCTTAAACGGAGAAAAAGAGGCCTCATTACTTGAGTCAGATTTCCTTTGGGAAGAACTGTTTAATTAGCGGGGAAACAGAAGTATAGATGGTGAGACACACACTTTCACAGTCTCAGACGTTCCATGGCACGTTGGTGTTGCATGATGATTAAGACTGTGATGATTAGACTGAAATTAAGGCAACCCCTCTGATTCACATGTATTTATTCTGTGGTGTCGCTGGGCTTGCCAGGCTGGCCTCCACTCCTCCCACAATGAATCATACGGACCCATTACCAGAGCAGGGAGTGGGTGGGGTTGCCAGTTCAGAGGCTTTTTCATTTCCAAAACTGTGATCAACCATGTTAACCATCTCCACATTGCACATAATGCCACTGCTCCATGCGGCACACAGCTTCCATGTTTGGCTGGTATAGCCGACCTCCATATTTTTTCCTCCAAAGGAAATTGATTTTTAAGGATAACTTACAAAAGACAGTTTATGAGCTATATGAGGTTGTTAATCAATGGTGTGTGCTTGTGTTGACTGCATCCGTTCACGTTATTTCAACTTATTTTTAAAAATAATTGTAAATAATAAATCTATCGGTCCATCCGTCCATCTATCCATCTATGCATATTCTGCAATAAACTTAAAAATCCGTCCGTCCGTTTGTCCATCCACATCCATCCATCCATCCATCCATTCACATCCATATCCACATCCACATCCATCCATCCATCCATATCCATATCCATATCCACATCCATCCATCCATCCATCCATCCATCCATCCATCCATTCATCCATCATACACATCTATCCATCCATCCATCCATCCATCCATCCACATCCACATCCATCCATATCCATATCCATATCCATATCCACATCCATCCATCCATCCATCCATATATTCTGCAATAACCTTAAAATATATTGTTTCTATAGATGTGATCAACAACTTTAAATTAATAGTATGTCGTTGTTCGATTTTCAAATACTTTTTTGCTTCTCTGCTTCTGCACTTCATTTCATGGATGCTGTTCTTCAAATTGGTGGGCAAGAAAATACTTTGAAAATGTCATCTCAGGGTCTGTGGGCACAATCTTCCATCATAAGAGCACACGGCTGTGGTTCTGACTCACTGGTGACCATATAGTGAGAAGTTGGAGGTGTCCTGGAAGAACTCTGTAACCAGAACCCTGTATTTTGACAGCTTTTCTAAGACGGTTCTGGTTTCCTGAAGGAAAAACTGATAAATCCCAGCTTTCATCAGAGTCATTTACAAAAGCATGATTCTGTAAAAATGGCGGTAACAAGCCCTTCATGGGTAAGAGTCAAGCACAGATGTGTCTTATCAGCTGCAAAATGTGTGCTTCGTGAGTTTTATTTATTTTTCTGCAATGTTGTTTATAAAAGCTGCTTGTCGGACTACCATTAAACAGTGAGATTACTTGACGGGAATAATTGATCAAGCCCTGAACTGCATACTTACTATTGGCAAGGAACAAGATTATGAATTCTAAATACTGAAATTGAATACTAAACTATTTATTTTCAAATGCTGTCATTTATGTGCATCCAAATGGATGGATGGATGGGTGGGTGGATGGAATGGACGGACAGACAGATAGATGATGGATGGATGGATGGATGGATGGATGGATGGATGGATGGATGGATGGACAGACAGATAGATGGATGGATGGATGGATGGACGGATGGACAGACAGATAGATGATGGATGGATGGATGGATGGATGGATGGATGGATGGATGGATGGATGGACGGATGGACAGACAGATAGATGATGGATGGATGGATGGACGGATGGACAGACGGATAGATGAAGGAATGGATGGATGGATGGATGGATGGATGGGCAGATGGAAAGACGGATAGATGATGGATGGATGGATGGATGGGTGATGGATGGATGGATGGATGGATGGACGGACAGACGGACAGATGGACAGACAGATAGATGATGGATGGATGAATGGATGGATGGATGGATGGATGGATGGGCGGATAGATGGATGGATGGACAGACGGATGGATGGATGGGTGGGAGGATGGACGGACAGACAGATAGATGATGGATGAATGGATGGATGGATGGATGAATGGATGGGTGGACGGATGGACGGACAGACGGATAGATGATGGATGGATGGATGATAGATAGACAGACAGACGGATAGATAGATAGATAGATAGATAGATAGATAGATAGATAGATAGATAGATAGATAGATAGATAGATGGATAGACAGACAGACAGACAGACGGACGGACGGATGGATGGATGGGTGGGTGGATGGACGGACAGATGGATAGATGATGGATGGATGGATAGATAAACAGACAGACAGACAGATAGATAATAGATAGATAGATAGATAGATGGATGGATGGATGGATGGATGGATGGATGGATGGGTGAGTCATGTATTTGTAAAGTGAAATTGGACCAGCTGTCTGTGAGACCCATCACCCATATTTCCGTTTGTCAAGTCTCTTTATTCTCAGTCTTGTTGCCTGTAACCAGCTTTACACCCAAACGACTGTTTTTGCTCCTATGTGGAAACATGTTTGAGCTCTCTACAGGATTGAATGTAAGTAAACTAACTGCAGTGATGCATTTCTGCTGGCTGTAGCTTTGAAGGAACCATAGTCGCTGAAAGCATGAAAGCACCCGAGGCTTTTGCTGAATGTTTGTAAACATGTGGGTGGGGTGACCGTGAAAGTATATAGAAGCGCTGCTACTTTTTAAAGCTGTGCCTACTGTAGGACCACCTACACACTGGCATTTACTGAGATTGCTCTTTTTGGACTAAGGCAGTGTACCATATATGCAATTTCTGGATGAAACATTGGTCCAAACATACAGAAAAAACGTCCCTGCTGTGCTTTTCATGATTTCAGATTGTTTCAGTTCCCTTGTTTATGCATGTGTTGAAACATATTGGTCTGTATACAGCAAGTCAGTTCTGGTACCTGCATTCACAGGCAGTAAACATCTAATGCGTCATTTGGAGCTGTGGCCGCTTGTGGCATTTAAGTGAGTGTGAAATTGGAGGATTTAAAAATGATGCAAGTGTGTCACGAAGTGCTGAAATACAACTTTACGCCAAGTTATTTATTCCAAGTTTGGAAATGTATTGTCTTCTATTCTGTATGCCCTGAAGAGGCAAATTACATATTGAGATTCAAAAGTAAAAAAGATTAGATTAGATTTGTAAGTCTTGAACAGTTTATTTGTTTAAATATTCTTGAGAAATATGTTTTGTTATGATAATTCATGCATATGTATAGGACATATACACTCACAATTTACAAGTTTTTGCAATTTACAAGCTCATCAATGCTCATGATATTATTGCAATTTAAAAGAACTGTTTTCATCTTGAATATATTGTAAAATGTAATTTATTCCTGTGATCAAAGCTGAATTATCAGCATCATTACTCCAGTCTTCAGTGTCACATGATCTAACAACAATAGAAAGTTCATAAGAGCAGCTTTTATTTGAAATAGATATCTTTTGCAACATTACATATGTGACCCTGGAGCACAAAACCAGTCATGCGTCTCACGGGTATATTTGTGGCAATAGCCAACTATACATTATATGGGTCAAAATTATCCATTTTTCTTTTATGCCAAAAATCATTAGGATATTAAGATCATGTTCCATGAAGATATTTTATAAATTTCCTACCATAAATATATAAAAAAAATGTATTATTAGTAGTAATATGCATTGCTAAGGACTTCATTTGGACAACTTTAAAGGTGATTTTCTCAATATTTAGATTTTTTTGCACCCTCAGATTCCAGATTTTCTAATAGTTGTATCTCAGCCAAATATTGTCCTATCCCATACATCAATGGAAAGCTTATTTATTCAGACAAATTTGACCCTTATGACTGGTTTTGTTGTCCAGGGTCACAAATGTCTTTACTGTCACTTTCGATCATGATTTCGCTGAATAAAAGTATTATTTTTGTTTTAAATAAATCTTACTGACTTACCCCAATCTTTTAAACAGTAATGCATATTTGAAAATACAAACTTTGATGTACATTAACCGATCTATTTAACATTATATAAAGTAATAATGTGTAGTTTTTGCTGTTGTAAATATGCAAACTGTCCATGCGTTTGAATTTCTCTCTCACTAAGAGAGATTGTTTGTAAATATTTTATCTTCGTGACATCTTCCATCCCACACCGGCTAAAAATAACCTCCCAGAATGCTTTGCTTCAGACTGCAGGTATACAGCACCTGGCTTTCCAACCTCTCGTAAAGTTGCCACATTGTTGTTTTTTTTTTATATAAAAGCTAAAAGAAAACTAAATGCTGAAAGGGATACTTATGCAACCTTTATGCATTAGTGAACTTTATTTTTATGAGGTTTAAATAAGTTTCCCCGGGGCAGCTGTAATTTGTGGTTTATTTTCGGAACTTTCGCACATGTATTCTGATGTTTAACTTCTCGCCGTGCCGTTTCACCGTGAGGAAGGCTGCTGCTCATTTGGTTCACGACATATGGATTGGAACAGACGATCAGATGTGTCAGATGAGTGCTCTGGCACTCGAGTGCATTTAGGAGATGCCAAGTTGCCTCAGATTATTTTCTTAGCACTTATATTGCATCTTTTTAACTCAACTTTTCACACTCTTAATTACTGGAGCAAAAAACGGCGAACGAATGAAACCAAACTGAGACAAGAATTACCTAAGTGGCATGACCTGTGAGCTCCAGGATCACGTGTTCTCTGTACTTTACATATGTTCATGTCTTCCAGATTCACGGTCCTGGAGCACAACCTATCCCATCATTCCCCCCTCACCCAGCTGTCTGCTCACTGAGTCTGCAGGATTACCAAAATCACATCCATATGGAAGAGTGTGTGTGTGTGGAGAGAGAGAGATGTCCAAAAGAGTATATGCTTACCACGTTAAAGCCAATCAGCTTCATCCTGAGACAATGACATCATAAAACTGAAATTCCATAGCTTGCGGTCGCCCTCGTTCCATCGGCAGAACTTGTTTGTGACGTTTTCATGGGAATGGGTCAGACAGGTAAACCTGGCAGAGAAACTTTATCCGGCTGACCGAGTAAATGAACGGCAGCGACTTTCACACAGGTGTGCAGTAACGGTAGAATTAAGAGTAAATGGATTTCAGCCGTAATTGTTCGGAGTGCGTCGATCCCAAGATCAGATACGGCAAATCCGTGCTTGATTAACTCTGTGATATTTCGCTAGTGAAGTGGGATGCACACACCCGGAGATTTGTGCCAAAACATGAAAATCCACAGTATCAGTTATCTGTGGGAATGTTAAAAAAAAAAATCATTTGGCAGTTTCATGGATTTTTTTCTCAACTGAATGCTGAAAAAACATGAGACTGTGAAAACTCGGTGTCTGTTGTTACCATATTTGTTATATCTCTTTTCTATAACATATTACACAAATGTCAATTTAAAATCTCAATTTGGAGGAAAAAAGTTGCAATTACAAGAAATAACACCACATTGTGAGATTTAAAGTCACAATTGGGAATCGCAAAGTCGCAATTGACCTATTGGTAAGCCCCTCCCCTTGAACGCAGATGAGCCAATGGCAGTTGAGTATCAGGGACCGGAACTCGGACATCTTTAGGTTTCAGCGCCATAGAGAAACATTGGAAGATCTGAAGTTCTCATCAGTTTGATGGTGTTTATGCTACAAAAACGGTAAACCGATGTGCCTGGTGTACTGTAACACTGATTCCAGAGATCCTGAGAGGATTTTCTGGTTGTCATACTCTCATTAAGTTACGATTAAAGTTAGTGAGTCTATGCTAACGTACAAACTTAAATAGCATGTAACAGTGTAGGTCAAAAACACGTAAACAAAGGTCTACATTTCAGTGCCTCTCCATATTAAACTGGTTAAATGTAAATGAATCTTACCCTGCGGTACATGAACAGTGTTGATCCTGGATGTTGTCGTCTGTGATCGTGACGAGTGTAACATGAGGCTTCTCCCGCTTGCATTGTGATCTGCAAACCCTCGCTTCCAAATTAATCTTGTTACCCACCATATTTATTTTTAAATCTTTTATATATCCCTCCATGGCATATTTAAGTCCCACTTGGATGCTCCTCGACGAGAGGTGGTCCAAAAACATCTTGGGACAATATTTTCACACTGACAGCTGTCATTTTAAGACAGTTAGCAACTCTGTTTTTTTGTCCGAGTTAGCAACAGTAACTAAGGGGGGAGGGGCTTATCGATAGGTCAATTGTGATAAATTCGATATTATGAGACAAAGTTGCAAGAGTTAGTGACTCCGTTAGTCACACTTGAGTCGCATTTTAATAGACTTTACTCGACAAAAAAGACTCATGAATATTTTAAAAACAACTCAAGTCTTTTATCCTTACCTACTAATATCATTAAGAAGGAATAAGTGTTTTATTTGTATGGTTTTATAATATCTGTGTCACATATTTCCCTACGTGTCGTAGTAGATCCCCAGACAGCAACACTATAAGTTGCTGTCTGGGTCGGACCATCATCATAGTAGCTAATGATAAGTCACAATTTCTAGATACAAAGTCACATTGGGAGATTACGTATGTTCGTGTATTGCGCGTAAACTAATCAAGACTCAAAATATCACAAAAGTCCCATGAAACATGCTGGGAGCCACCGTGCCATATGTTCTCACATTTGGTTTATTAACATGTCAGATCAGCTAGATGCAAAGAATGTGGGAAAACAGTTAAAGATACTGGAACGACAACATCAAATTTTATTAGACATTGCATCAGGTTAGTCCCATTAACTCACATAACTAGTTATTATTATTATTATAATAAGAGACTCAACTCGGACTCGTGACAAAAGACTCCAGACTTGTGAACATCTCTGGTAGAAATACAGTCATATTTATAAGATATAAAGTTGCAATTATAAGAAAAATCACAATTATGAGATATAAAGTCACGTGGTGAGATGCCACAGTTATGATAAAGTCGGAATTATGAGGAAAAAGTGGCCATTATGTTAAATAAAGTCAGATTTATGAGACATAAAGTTAAAATAATGAGAAAGTCACAATTATGAGACATAAAGTCACACAATGTATTTAAGATGTAAAGTCACAATTGTGATAATTACGAGAATTTCACAACTGTTAGAAAAAGTCTCTATTATGACGTATAGTCACATTTTGAGATATAAAGTCACAATTGGGAATTGTGAAGTCACCATTACAAGAAATGAAGTCACAATTACAAGAAATAAAGTTGCAATTATGCAATTACTAGGCATACCATTTTTGTTATACCTCTTTTCTATAACATACTACACTAATATAAATATAAAATCACAACTGAGAGGAGAAAAAGTCACAATTACAAGAAATAATTTCACATTGTGAGATGTAGTCACAAAATCACAGTTGTGATATATTCAGAATTTCAACAAAGTTGAAAGTAGTAGAAATACAGTCATATTTGTAAGATATAAAGTTGCAATTATATGAAAATTCACAATTATGAAATATAAAGTCACATGGTGAGATGCCACAGTTATGATAAAGTTGGAATTATGAGAAATAAAGGCGGAATTGTGAGAAATAAAATTATAATAATGAGAAAGTTACAATTACAAGACATAAAGTCACATTGTGAGATGTAAAGTCACAAATGTGATAATTACAAGAATTTCGCAATTGTTAGAAAAAGTCTTTTTTATGATATATAAAGTCGCAATTACAAGAAATAAAGTTGCAATTATGAGAAAAAGTCACAATTTCTAGATATAAAGTCACATTGTGAGATGTAGTCGTATGGAAGCTTGTTTCCGCCACAGAATAAAAATTAAAAATAGGTAATTGCTACATTTATCTCACAATTCTGACATGCACTCAGAATATCTCACAATTCACTCACTCTCCGTCGCAATTACGTGATATACACCGATCAGGCATAACATTATGACCACTGACAGGTGAAGTGAATAACACTGATTATCTCATCATGGCACCTGTTAGTGGGTGGGATATATTAGGCAGCAAGTGAACATTTTGTCCTCAAAGTTGATGTGTTAGAAGCAGGAAAAATGGGCAAGCGTAAGGATTTAAGCGAGTTTGACAAGGACCAAATTGTGATGGCTAGACGACTGGGTCAGAGCATCTCCAAAACTGCAGCTCTTGTGGGGTGTTCCCGGTCTGCAGTGGTCAGTATCTATCAAAAGTGCTCCAAGGAAAGAACAGTGGTCGACAGGGTCATGGGCGGCCAAGGCTCATTGATGCACGTGAGGAACGAAGGCTGGCCCGTGTGGTCCGATCAAACAGACAAGCTACTGTAGCTCAAATTGCTCAAGAAGTTAATGCTGGTTCTGATAGAAAGGTGTCAGAATACAGACGGGTACGACGGGTCAGGGCTGTTTTGGCAGCAAAAGGGGGACCAACACAATAATGTTATGCCTGTTCGGTGTAAACTCGCAATTCTGAGAAAAGAGTCTTTTTTTCCATCAGAATTGGACATTCTAACTCGCAATTGCGAGTTTATGTCACACAATTCTGAGAAAAAAGTCAGAACTGTCAGATAAAAAGTCGCAATTAATTTTTTTAAAAATTCAGTGGTGGAAACAAGCTTCCATAAAAGTCACAACTGAGAGTAAAGTGTAATGTTGGAAATTGCAAGAAATAAAGGTGCATATATTTTAATGCTAAAGAACAAAAACGACTGTTATGTTTTAAGTTAAAAGGTATATTTATCTATTTAAATGCTTAAATACAGATGACCAGAATGGCTTTTTTCCTCGCTTTTGAAGTGAAATTTTTTTATTATTATTATTATTATTTAAAGATACTTTTCTCATCTGCCTAACTTTTGCATATTCTTTGCAGTGACATACACACACAAACACACACACCGTCTGGTAGGCTGGTTTTGCAGATCTGCAGAGCTTTGCCAAATTCACCCTTGCCAAGAGGTAATTGTTTCCACATTGTTCAGTATATTACAGTCCTTATTTTGGCCTGAACAGTTAGTTGCGCCCTCTCCTCGCCAAACTACCCCATCTCTCTGTTCGCCAAACTTACCTAACGTATTAATATAATTCGGATAATACGCAAGTGTAAAACTGAGAATATATCGCTCATGGCGTTTAGCTGCGGGCACCACTACCTATCCCGCTTTTCCAAAACTAACAGACATCCTGGAATACTTCCTAATTGTTCCTTCATTCACGCCAGGGGTGTATTTCCATATTAACCTCCAGTCTGTGAATAAATAAATAATAATAAAAATCAAACATGATTCTTCTTCATTAGGATGCTTTCACAACGCACTCGGCTGAACATTTGGTAAATATGTTTTCTCTGTTGCGGAGGGAACAGGCACACCAGGTTCTGCTTGGCTGGGATCGGTTGGGTTTTGAAGAGCAGCTGGTGTAATAGAAACCAGGACGGTTCCACTGCAGCTGTCTGGCTCGGGAAGCGAAGTCTCGGCCCAACCCACTCTATCATTAACCAACCACAGCCCACTGATGTGGGGTTAACGGCGATGTCGCCGGCATACCGCCACGCCTACCGATGATGGAGGAGGATAGAGGCATACAGAAAGAGGAGGGGAAGCCCAAAAGGATTTGGGGTTGGATTTAGGAGCGAAACTCTTGGCATGTGCTATTGGACGGCATACATAACAATGCCTCTAAGTTGAGCTAGCACACACACACACACACACACACACAAAGATCTCTTCTCTCTTTACACACCGCTTGCTTCCAGGAAAGCCAACTTTCTCAACCGCTTCTAGAAGAGTTCTCACCTGTTCGAGTTTGTCAATGGCGTATTGAACATCCTCTCTAAATGAAAGATTTCTCTCCCACTGCAGTCAAAGGGCTCCACCAAACCAACCTGCCGCACTGCGTTCACATCTGCTGTCGTTCTTCTGATCATATGGTGGAATAAACAAAGAGTCTTTCAGCCATATGTGCTCCTGAGTCATCAAACTTAAATGTGCAGCATAACATATTCAAAAGTAATGCAAAAGTTGCAAACTAGAAGCAGGGTTTAATTACTTTGCAGCTGGCCAAATGTCGTCACATAAATAATTAAAATGAGCAAGATTTTCACTTTTAATGTTATGTAAAATAAAGAGAATGTAGCAATATTCATAAGTACTATAAAATGTGCCAGTGTTACCAATTACTATGGGTCATTCAAAACGAGTGCTATTTGTGTACCACATATACAAGTGTTAAAAATCACTTTTGCAATACTCATATGTACGCAACATAAATCCATGTTTGTTGATTATGATTTGACTTTTTTAACTTTAGTGAGTGTATAATGTTGCTGTTTGAGCATAAACAACATCTGCAAAGTTATGACGCTCAAAGTTCAAAGCAAAGGGAGATATTTTCTTTAACAGAAATGGCTTTTTAAGGACTACAACAAACGGCTGGTAGGGACTACAACGAGCTTCTTCACGGGTTAGTGACATCACTAACACTAAAATTTACATAAACCCCGCCCCCGGGAACATGTTGAGAAGAGTTGTTGTAGTCGAGCACATTTGGGAGTCGCTCAAGCTGTCATCCGTCTTTCACATTTATTGCGATACAGTACGAACACAAATGCAATAGCATGTCATAAAAGCAAGATGACAACATAAGTTATAACCGTAATTAAACTAAACTATACCTGTTCTCTCTTCATGCAGCAGATATTCTCTGGCTCTGTGCGTCTGACAACAGTTCCCACACCAGCGATTTATAGATTATCATGACAGAATATGCTAATCAATGACTTGAAGATAGTTAACTCATAAATTCATCAACTATCCATTCAGAAACGTCCTGTCTCATTCTACATGTTGTCTCTTCTTCTTGAGTCTCTCCATCATTGTCCGACTCCGGTTTGAACATAAAAGGCTAAACAGTTTCTGTCATTTTCAGTGTGTGTCTGCGTGAAGTAATCGGAGCTGCTAACACAAGCTCTTGAAGCTCCGCCCTCTTCTAGAAGAGGGCGGGAGCAGCAGCTCATTTGCATTTACAAAATGGCACAAAACGGCATGTTTTTGCTCACTCTCAAAAAGTGACAATTTTAACATGCTATAAAAAATAATCTGTGGGGTATTTTGAGCTAAAACTTCACATACACACTCTGGGGACTCACATACACACTCATCAGACTTTTTTTACATCTTGTAAAAAGGGACATTATAGGACTCCTTTAAATATTTTTTCCTCGTGACAGTGACTTGTATACTAACAATTTCATGACTAGCATTTTCTCTGTATTTTACTTGATATCATTTATTAAAATGACTTTTTTATTTTATTTATTTATTTTATTTTATTTATTCCTTTACCCAAGTTCTGCAGCAACCCTGTTTCAATCATTTTTTTCTCTAGGTAAAGTAACACGTTTTTTATGAAAATAAATGACGTTGTTATTCTTTCAGGAAGTGAACTCATAAAACTTTTCCTTTTTTTCTTCTTAAAAAACCAACAATGCAATTTATTGCACAAATTGTTTGTTTCATTGAATGTTTAAAACATCACAAAACACTGCTTTAAAATGCACCTTCTGAACTAGAAAAGCCACCCGTATCACAGAATGACCTATACTGTTTTGTTTGGTTTTTAATGACATGCCTTCATGCAGCCAAGCTAAAAATGAATCTCTGTGTCATCTCTCGACTACTTCCACACCATCTCACTTCCTGCGGTAATACCACACAATGTCCTGAGCCCAACACCTCATGCCACAATCCCCTTTACTACAATGAGCTAGCATCAAGCTGTAATCACTGGTTTGGTGGTAAATCTCTCAGGTTAATATGATTCACAGGCTGAATTTAGCCTGGTTATGTTCAGTGGTGGACTAATACATGCTTAATACATGTGGTGATTTAGCCCCTGTAGCCATTGGTGCTTCTTTAGAAAACCTTTTGTTGTGTAAACACTTCATTTACATCTTAGCATCCAAGGATAAGTGCAGATGCTTAAAAAAATGTATAAAAGTACCCTTAGAGAAGTGTGCATTGAATGAGTACTTGTGTTCTTCAAAACTTAAAAGTATATTTAAAAAAAAGAAAGTTGCTTTTGCAGATAATATAATGTTATTGAAATAAAGGCCAATTAAGTGTATACTTAACACACTTAAGCACACTTTTTTTAAAAGTGCACGATGTAATATCAAAGTTTTACTTTAAATCATTATGTTTTAATAATCTGTTTAAAGAAGTTCACTTATCTTGATATGTTGTCTAACATACTAAAGCACATGTTAAGTACTTGATTATAATTTTAACTGTGTGTTATTTAATATTACATTTATATCTTTGGTAACACTTTATTTTACAGTGTCCCTGTTACACATTTTACATGTAGTTACTAAAGTAATAACTGTAATTTATGCATAATTACATGCAGCTAACACTAAACCAAACCTTACCATAATTATACACGTAGTACATGCAGTTAATTAATATTACGCAGTACTTAATTTTATAATTACACTGTAACAAGGATTACACTTTATTTTAAGGTGTCCTTGTTACAGTGTAATTATATATTTAAGTACTGAGTAATATTAATGAACTACATGTACTTACTACATAATTAGGGTAAGATTTGGTTTAGGGTTAGTTGCATGTAATTATGCATAATTTACTGTTATTACTATGGTAAATACATGTAACATATGTAACAAGGGCACTGTAAAATAAAGTGTTACCAAATATTTTAAATGTACTCAATTGCAACTTCATCATTACAAATGTGTAATTACAAATATATTTGAATACATGACATACAAGTTTCAATATAAACGACATTGATTAAAGTATATTTTAGTCTCTATTTTTATTTAAATAACATGCAAATGAAGGCACAATATGTAATTTTTCGCCACTAGAGGTCTCTTAAAGGCGTGTCTTGATGACTTGATTTGGCGGAGCTTTTATTCTGCCGCAGACGAGCGCTTCCGCTTCTTCCGCTCATGTGTATGTGGGGGAACGCCAGTACCGTCGCAAGGGCTGTGCCAAGTCTGCGACCTCACAGGGCCTTGCGCAAAGTAAAGTGACAGCTGACTTGATGTATTAGGTAATATCTATGGTATTTTAGGTAATCTCTATGGTTTCTTAGCTAATCTCTATGGTTTCTTAGGTAATATCTATGGTTTCTTAGGTCATATCTATGGTTTCTTAGGTAATCTCTGTGGTTTCTTAGGTAATCTCTATGGTTTCTTAGGTAATCTCTGTGGTTTCTTAGGTAATCTCTATGGTTTCTTAGGTAATATCTATGGTTTCTTAGGTAATCTCTATGGTTTCTTAGGTAATCTCTATGGTTTCTTAGCTAATATCTACATAGTTCATGTTTTTGTCCTTCAAAATACTATAGTTAAAAGACATAGCTAAAAATGAGACTGTGTATTGTGATGCTGTATTATTCTGCTTGTTAAAAATTTATTATGCAGTAATTTACAATATTTCTCTGTGCGTGAGACTGTGCGTGTGACGTCATCAGCGCTGCATCGCACGTCAAGTTCGTAGAGAGCTTTTTTTCAGCCCATTCAAATTCTGATTTTGGCCATAGATAACCATAGATATTACCTAAGAAACCATAGAGATTAACTAAGAAACCATAGAAACCATAGAGATTACCTAAGAAACCATAGAGATTACCTAAGAAACCATAGAAACCATAGAGATTACCTAAGAAACCATACAGATTGCCTAAGAAACCACAGAGATTACCTAAGAAACCATAGAAACCATAGAGATTACCTAAAAAACCATAGAGATTACCTAAAAAACCATAGAAACCATAGAGATTACCTAAGAAACCATACAGATTGCCTAAGAAACCACAGAGATTACCTAAGAAACCATAGAAACCATAGAGATTACCTAAAAAACCATAGAGATTACCTAAGAAACCATAGAAACCATAGAGATTACCTAAGAAACCATACAGATTGCCTAAGAAACCACAGAGATTACCTAAGAAACCATAGAAACCATAGAGATTACCTAAAAAACCATAGAGATTACCTAAGAAACCATAGATATTACGAAACCATAGATATTACCTAAGAAACCATAGAGATGACATAAGAAACCATAGAGATTACCATAGAGATTACCTAAAAAACCATAGATATTACCTAAGAAACCATAGAGATTACCTAAAAAACCATAGATATTACCTAAGAAACCATAGATATTACCTAAGAAACCATAGAGATTACCTAAGAAACCATAGATATTACCTAAGAAACCATAGAGATTACCTAAGAAACCATAGAGATTACCTAAAAAACCATAGATATTACCTAAGAAACCATAGATATTACCTAAGAAACCATAGATATTACCTAAGAAACCATAGAGATTAGCTAAGAAACCATAGTTCCCTTTCAGTCGGTCACGTTCGACGTACGTCGGACGTCACCGACGAATTGGGATCACTTCTGGGAGCCCCTATTAGCTTCGAGTGTATAGAGAACGGGCCAATGGCCATTGGCGTGCGAGATTTGCATCTCGCGCTCCGCCCCGCATCGCGGGTATAAAGCGGAAGCGGATGCAGCGCACATTTGTCATTCACTTCGGAGCCAAACAAGCTCATGAAAGACTTCAAAAAGGCTGTTCAGCAAGAGAGAGAGAGAGAGCGAGAGAAGAGGCTTTTGTGCTGGGGAGAAGGCACGTGCAGTGACAACCGCGAGCTCACCGAAATCGGTGAAACAAACTGCTGTTTTTACAGCATCCCGGTTGGTTCGGTGGGGGCGTTCCACGGTGAGTGCAAACACAGGCTGCACTATCCCCTGTGTTTGCCGCGGTTGTTCCTGGGTGCTTCAGCACGTTAAGAGCTTCTTCTAAAAGAGCAACACGGGTGTGAAATTGCGTCTTTTTCAAGATGTCATTCCACCCGTGCGTTTCTGGATGCGGTCGTTCCCTGTCACCAGCTGACGGTCACAATCGCTGCCTGACATGTCTGGGTATTCAACATGCCGAGGCAGCGTTTGTGGATAGTTCGTGTTCCCATTGCGGGAACATGACTATCTCGGCGCTAAGGTCGAGACTCGCCTACCTTCGGGAGGGTGGAGTCCCCTTACCTATGCCCCGATCTAGTGCTATCCCTGCCCAGCAGGATAGACCTACTTCGGCGAATAGCCAGGGTGACCTGAGGATCACGTTTAGGGCACACCCGCCGAGCCAGCCTCCGTGGGCCCCTAAACCCTCTGTAGTGCCGCAGCCGGTTGAGCTTTCGGAGGAAGTCGCTGGCCCCTCTCGAGGTGGTCCAACGGTGACCTTTGGAGCTCCAGCAGAGGATAGGATGTCGATCGCTGCATCAGAGGGGGAGTTTCAGTCCTCGGGGGATGAAGACCCGGCTGCGTTGCCTCCCTCTGGGAGAGTGGCGTTGTCCGAGACGGACCCCGAGCTGACGGCTATGCTTTCCCGGGCCGCCGAAAAGGTCGGGCTCGTGTGGAACCCTCCATCGTGTCCCGAGCCTTCTAGGCTGGATGATTGGTTTCTCGGGGCGGCTCGCGCTGGTTCTCAGCGTCCCGCCCCGGTGCCCTTCTTCCCGGAAGTGCATGAGGAGCTCACGAGGTCGTGGACGGCACCTTTTTCTGCCAGAAACCGGCCGAGTGGCTCCTCCCTCCTCACTACTCTCGACGGCGGGCCAGCCAAGGGGTACGTGGGGATCCTGCCGGTGGAACGGGCGGTCGCGATGCAACTGTGTCCGGCGTCCGCTTCCACCTGGCGCGGAGACCCACGCCACCCATCCAAGGCCTGTAAGTTCTCCTCCAGTCTAACTGGGAAGGCTTACAAGGCTTGTGGACAGGCTGCGTCCGCCTTGCATGCCATGGCGTTGCTCCAGGTGCACCAGGCCCAGGCACTCATGGACATGCACGAGGGTAGACCTGACCCAGAGCTCCTCCGGGAGCTCCGGACGGCGACGGACCTCGCCCTCCGGGCGACGAAAGTCACCGCCCGTTCCATTGGTCAGGCGATGTCCACTCTTGTGGTCCAGGAGCGACATCTCTGGCTCAACCTGGCCGATATGAGGGAGACTGATAAGTATCGGTTCCTGGACTCCCCCATTTCCCAGGTTGGGCTGTTCGGCGACGCGGTCGAGAGCTTTGCCCAGCAGTTCTCGACTGTCCAGAAGCAGACGGAGGCCATCAAACACATCCTGCCCCGGCGGTCAGCTGCTGCCCAGCCGCCGGCCGCAGCTCCTCCGCCTGCTCGTCGCCGAGGGCGGCCGCCCGCCGCCGCCCCCGCTCCCGCCCCAGCCCAGCAGCAGCCTCCACCAGGGCAACGGCGTGGAGCCGGCCGCGGGAAGGCCGTCCAGCCCGCTCAGGCCGCTGCCAAGCCAGGTGGCAAGCGTCGTCGTAAGAGACCCTGAGACGGGCCACCCAGAGATGGAGGAGACAGCTCTTCAGGAGGTGGTGACAGCACCGCTCCTTCTCCCGCTGGAGGGCCGGGAGAGAATTTTATGTTCTTGTTTGGTTTCTGTTCCCAAAACTTCAAAAAAAGAGCTGTTTCTAAAATCTCTGGGTGCCAAGAGAGCGCGCTTGGCGGTGTACGACGCTCCCATGCCTTGTCACCCTCCGGTGCCTCTCTTATCGCCAGCAGGGGGTGCTGGCTGTGTCCAGGACGCACACAAGAGGCCTCCGCACACTCGTGCACCCCCTCAGCGGAAGCAGGTAAGTGTTGCATTGCGCACTCAGACCCCACTTCGGGCCGCAATGCCGTCCGAGTCGGGTCCCTGCACTCCGCTGCGGGTACGTCTGTGGTGCCGTTGGTCCCGCTGGTTCGGTCGCTGGGAGCCTGGTTAGCGCTCCCCAGCCCGTCCCGCTGGCTCATCCGTACTATCAGACTCGGCTATGCGATTCAGTTCGCTCGGCGGCCCCCCAAGTTCAGGGGCGTTCACTTCACCTCCGTGTCGAAGGAGGACGCCCCCGTGCTACGGGCGGAGATCGCAGTCCTACTGGCGAAGGACGCGATAGAGCCGGTCCCTCCAGCCGATATGAAGACAGGCTTCTACAGCCCGTACTTCATTGTACCCAAGAAAGGCGGCGGGTTACGGCCAATCTTGGACCTGCGGTTCTTGAATCGGTCCCTTCACAGGCTGCCGTTCAGAATGCTAATGCAGAAACGCATCTTCAGGTGCATCCGTCCCCAAGATTGGTTTGCAGCGATCGACCTGAAGGACGCGTACTTTCATGTCTCGATTCTCCCCCGACACAGACCGTTCCTACGCTTTGCGTTCGAGGGACGGGCATATCAGTACAGAGTCCTACCCTTCGGGCTGTCCCTGTCGCCCTGCGTCTTCATGAAGGTCGCGGAGGCGGCCATTGCTCCCATGAGAGAGCGTGGTGTTCGCATTCTCAACTACCTCGACGACTGGCTGATTCTGGCTCAGTCGAAGGCACAGTTGTGCGAACACAGGGACATGGTGCTCAGTCACCTCAGCCTGTTGGGACTTCAGGTCAACTGGGAAAAGAGCAAACTCTGCCCCGTGCAGAGGATCTCTTTTCTCGGTATGGAGTTGGACTCGGTCAATCTGACAGCGCGACTCACAGAGCAGCGCGTCCAGTCGGTGTTGAACTGCTTGAATTCGTTCAAATGCAGGACAGCGGTACCACTGAAACATTTTCAGAGGCTCCTGGGGCATATGGCATCCGCAGCCGCAGTGACGCCGCTCGGATTGCTTCATATGAGGCCGCTTCAACACTGGCTACACGACCGAGTCCCGAGATGGGCGTGGCAGAGCGGCTCATTCCGTGTCTCAGTAACACCGAAGTGTCGCCAAACCTTCAGTCCGTGGTTGGACCCTTCGTTCCTACGGGCAGGAGTTCCCCTAGAACAAGTGTCCAGGCATGCTGTGGTCTCCACGGATGCCTCATCCACCGGCTGGGGGGCCACGTACAACGGGCTTGCAGTTTCGGGTCTGTGGACGGGGCCTCAACTGCAATGGCATATCAATTGCCTCGAGTTGTTAGCAGTTCGTCTTGCGCTGGGCCGCCTCAAAGGGCCACTACGAGGCAAGCACGTTCTGGTCCGTACGGACAACACTGCGGCCGTTGCGTACATCAACAAACAGGGTGGTCTACGCTCCCGCCGCATGTCACAACTCGCCCGCCATCTCCTCCTCTGGAGTCAGAAGCATCTGAGGTCGCTTCGTGCCATTCATATCCCGGGCCTGCTCAATCGTGCAGCCGACGAGCTCTCACGACAGCAAGTGCTCCCAGGAGAGTGGAGACTCCATCCCCAGGTGGTCCAGCTAAACTGGAGTCGCTTCGGGACCGCACAGGTAGACCTGTTTGGCGCCCCGGACACGTCTCACTGCCAGTTGTTCTATTCCCTGACCGGGGGGACCCTCGGCTCGGATGCGCTGGCACACAGCTGGCCCCGGGGCCTACGCAAATATGCGTTTCCCCCAGTGAGCCTTCTTGCGCAGACACTGTGCAAGGTCAGGGAGGACGAGGAGCAGGTCTTGCTAGTTGCGCCATACTGGCCCAACTGGACCTGGTTCCCGGAACTAGTGCTCCTCGCGACAGCACCTCCTTGGCCCATTCCTCTGAGGAAGGACCTCCTGACTCAGAGACGGGGCACCCTGTGGCACCCGCGTCCGGACCTCTGGAAACTCCATGTCTGGTCCCTGGACGGGACGCGGAGGTTCTAGGTGGCCTACCACAGGCTGTGGTAGACACCATCACTTCCGCCAGAGCCCCCTCTACGAGGCACCTCTACGCGTTGAAGTGGAACCTGTTCGTCGAGTGGTGTTCTTCTCGTCGAGAAGACCCCCGAAGATGTTCGATCGGCTCTGTGCTTTCCTTCCTGCAAGAAGGGTTGGAGCGAAGGCTGTCTCCCTCCACCCTCAAAGTGTATGTTGCCGCTATCGCCGCAAATCACAGCATGGTCGAAGGTAAGTCCCTAGGAAAGCACGATCTGGTCGTCAGGTTCCTGAGGGGGGCGAGGAGATTAAATCCGCCTCGCCCTCACTCTATACCCTCTTGGGACTTGCCCCTGGTGCTAACCGCATTACAGAGGGCTCCCTTTGAGCCTTTGCAGTCAGTAGAGTTAAAAATCCTGTCCTGGAAGACAGTACTCCTGACTGCATTGGCTTCCATCAAGAGGGTAGGGGACCTGCAGGCATTTTCGGTCGACGAATCGTGCCTGGAATTCGGGGCGGGTAACTCTCATGTAATCCTGAGACCCCGGCCCGGATATGTGCCCAAGGTTCCCACCACTCCCTTTCGGGACCAGGTAGTGAACCTGCAAGCGCTGCCTTCGGAGGAGGCAGACCCAGCCCTGGCTTTTCTCTGTCCCGTTCGCGCTCTGCGGACTTACGTGGACAGAACGCAAAGCTTCAGGACCTCAGAACAGCTCTTCATCTGTTACGGAGGCCAGCAGAAGGGAAAGGCTGTCTCCAAGCAGAGGATGGCTCACTGGATAGTGGATGCCATCGCCTTGGCGTATGAAACCCAAGGCGTGCCCTGCCCGCTTGGGTTGAGGGCCCACTCCACTAGGAGTGTGGCCTCTTCCTGGGCGCTGGCGCACGGCGCCTCGCTGACAGATATATGTAGAGCTGCGGGCTGGGCGACACCTAACACGTTCGCTAGATTCTATAGCCTCCGTGTAGAGCCGGTTTCTTCCCGTGTGCTCGCTTCAAATAGCCAGTAACACCGAAGGGCCCGTTCTAGTGTCGGCTTGCTGCGCCATTCCCCTCCTCATGGACCGGATACGTGCGCTGATATGCTCCAGTCGAGTTCCCCAGCACGGCGAACCCTGTTGAGTCCTCCGCAACCCGTGGCAGTCAGACGTGGCGGAGCGTCCGACGCCAGGTCTAACACTCGTATGCATTGGTGGAACTTGTGTTAGGCTGGGTATCCATATGTTGTGACCCCTACGGCGGTCCCATATGTGTATTCTTCCACGGTACGGCTCCCTACGGCGAGCCCGTGTCTTTCCCTTGGCAGAGCTCGCTCTGCCGTCTCTGTGCGGTGTAGTCTCCCGCCTGCATTGGCCGGGGCCATCCCTGGGACTTCCGTATGTTGTACTGCCCACGGCCAGTCCATACATGTATATTCCACATGATACCTCCCTACGGGTAGGATGTGGCTTCCGCAGCGGCCCCCCGGGGCACGCTTTCCCAGCGTTATCCAATACTCTGCTGAGTGGGTCTTGCGGAACAGCAGCAGTGACTCTCCCTGCGTAAGTTCCCCGCCCCGAACAGACGGGGGTCTGAGGGGCTTTCGCTGGGCGCTGGAAGTGGTAGTAACTGTGGCGTTTTCCATAGGGATCCCAATTCGTCGGTGACGTCCGACGTACGTCGAACGTGACCGACTGAAAGGGAACGTCTCGGTTACGTATGTAACCCTCGTTCCCTGAAGGAGGGAACGGAGACGTACGTCCCGTCGCCACAGTTGCTGTACCATCACTGCAGCGGCCGAGTCACTAGTTCGGCTCCTCAGTGAAAACAAATGTGCGCTGCATCCGCTTCCGCTTTATACCCGCGATGCGGGGCGGAGCGCGAGATGCAAATCTCGCACGCCAATGGCCATTGGCCCGTTCTCTATACACTCGAAGCTAATAGGGGCTCCCAGAAGTGATCCCAATTCGTCGGTGACGTCCGACGTACGTCTCCGTTCCCTCCTTCAGGGAACGAGGGTTACATACGTAACCGAGACGATATGACCTAAGAAACCATAGAGATGACCTAAGAAACCATAGAGATTACCTAAAAAACCATAGAGATTGCCTAAGAAACCATAGAGATTACCTAAGAAACCATAGAAACCATAGAGATTACCTAAAAAACCATAGAGATTACCTAAGAAACCATAGATATTACCTAAGAAACCATAGAGATGACATAAGAAACCATAGAGATTACCTAAAAAACCATAGATATTACCTAAGAAACCATAGAGATTACCTAAGAAACCATAGATATTACCTAAGAAACCATAGATATTACCTAAGAAACCATAGAGATTACCTAAGAAACCATAGAGATTACCTAAAAAACCATAGATATTACCTAAGAAACCATAGAGATTACCTAAGAAACCATAGAGATTACCTAAAAAACCATAGATATTACCTAAGAAACCATAGAGATTACCTAAGAAACCATAGATATTACCTAAGAAACCATAGAGATTACCTAAAAAACCATAGATATTACCTAAGAAACCATAGAGATTACCTAAGAAACCATAGAGATTACCTAAGAAACCATAGAGATTACCTAAAAAACCATAGATATTACCTAAGAAACCATAGATATTACCTAAGAAACCATAGATATTACCTAAGAAACCATAGAGATTACCTAAAAAACCATAGATATTACCTAAGAAACCATAGAGATTACCTAAGAAACCATAGAGATTACCTAAGAAACCATAGAGATTACCTAAAAAACCATAGATATTACCTAAGAAACCATAGATATTACCTATGAAACCATAGAGATTAGCTAAGAAACCATAGAGATTACCTAAGAAACCATAGATATGACCTAAGAAACCATAGAGATTACCTAAGAAACCATAGAGATTACCTAAGAAACCACAGAGATTACCTAAGAAACCATAGATATGACCTAAGAAACCATAGAGATTACCTAAGAAACCATAGAGATTACCTAAGAAACCATAGAGATTACCTAAGAAACCATAGACATTACCTAAGAAACCACAAAGCGTTTTTTTTATACTAAAAAAGTTCAATAAGCATATATAGCCTAACTATTACGCACCTTTGGGAGCATCAGTGAGAGCAACGGTACCGCAGAATGACTGTAGTCTGCTCTACACGTTTTAAACGTTTTTAAGTCTGAAAATTGCAAAAAGCAACTAAATAGTCAGACATCCATTTAGCGCATGTTCAGGAAAACGACTGAAAAACAGCGCTGGTTGTTCTCTCAATACGGTCTGTTTGTTTACTGACTGAGAAATGGCTTCAGATGATTCAGTGAGAGAGCAGTCCAAACTAATTCAAGTGGATTCAGGCCGTTTTGCAAACGCGTTTGACCCATTCATAATTTAGAACATGATTTAAGCGTCAAAATGTGTGCACAGCCTTGTTTATACTTTCGTCTGGCTCCGCAGCGCGAGCCTCCGCTGACTGTGCGCGCCTCGTCCGTTTGGGGAGGTGTTTATACACGACGCACTCGCCGTTGTGCTATTCTTTGAAACGACAGAGGGCGACTCGGAGTAACTGTTCTATAAACCATCAGGAAACAGCGGTGAGAAGAAGTACACACATGACAATGTTTACTTTAGTAAACTTTACCAAAACCACACTACGAAAGAATTGTGCAAAACCCAGTATTACTGAATATATGGATGGGAGAACATGTATACAACTAAATTAACGATCTCTTAAACATTTTCTAATTTCTCTAAACATTTTCAATTAGTTTTGTGAACATTTCTATTAAACATGGATCTTTATTTTCATTAAAAGGGCTTATTTCTGCTATTGTTGGCTCATTTTGTAAATATAAGCAACTGATTTAGACGCGCAAACTGGGTGCCGGTGTGATGAGACGTCATGCTCGGCCAGATTCGCCTCAAACTCGTGCATCTTCGGTTGCAGAGCTGTGCGCAAAGTTACAAAATTTGATGTGCACACCGCCAAATGAAATGGGGTCTCGCGCTCTCAACGCGCACGACCGCCCACTCCGCGTTGACGTCATTTTTGCCGCACGCATCCTCGCGCTCGTGCGGACCGGTCGAGTATAAACAAGGCTTCATGCTGTTAAACTGAATATACCATTTTTTTTCTTAAATATCCACGTAAACAACAAATTGTTGGTCACTATAGCAATAGTAGACCCTGTTAATATACCACCCCGGGCCTCGCACCCCCCTTGCAACGGGCCTGGATAACGCAGCGCTGTTTTATCACACATTTGAGTGTGTTAAAGTTATGTTATAATGCTACTCTGTGCGTTCGCTCGGCGCTACTATGAGACACTTGTTCACACTGCAGTGAGCTAGAGCGATATTAGGTAAAACATGGTACTCGCGGTAAATCAAGAACACCAGATTTAAACAATAAGACTAACTGTGTTGAGCTGGAGAACAATGATTAGTTTCTGTCCATGAATGATCCAAACAGTTGCTCACCCGTCTAATAAAACACATCATATATTAAAGCGGCTTTGGTGTTTCCATGGTTTCTACAAAATAAAACCGAGGGAAAATCGAGGGTAACGCGGCTATGATGTCACTGATAGGCGACGCACACACACGGCCCGTGTCCTGGTTAAAATTGCTTATTTCTCTGCATCTCTTGGAAACATTTGGGATAATGAGTACACAAGTCAACAAAATAAAACTGTTCTAGTGGTTTTTGGATATTTTAATCCAAAAATCTTACATATTGTGCCTTTATGTGTCTGAAAACATTACATTCAGTTCACCCTTAAATATAGGCCTACTATTTCTGTAATAATTTTTAAAAGTATGCCAGTGTACTTCTTTTTCACAAGAGATAGGCTAAAGAAATGCTCAATATAATCAAAACCCCACTCCGAGTGTATGTTAGCATGCATAAAGATCCCACATAAGTGGCTCAAAAAAGCACTCTTAATAATATACTTTAATTTAATTGTAAATAACATGCAATTAAGTGTCTGAAAACATTACATTCAATTTTTTAAAAAATAAAGCTACTCCTTTTAAAATTATGATCAATTGTATACTTCTTTTTTTTCACAAGGCATAGACTAAAGAAATGCTCAGTATAATGAAAACCCCTCTCCGAGTGTATGGTGTGGTCCAGTCGACGCACGGTGACGGATTGCACCCATAGTGCTCCGTGACAGTGGGCGCCTGCAGTGATTGCCCTCCAGCGCTCATGCAAACCTACAGCTGAGGGTCGAGGGCTGCTGGGACGGTGGGCTCATCTGGTTCTTCTCTCCAGCTGACATGCAGAAACGGTGACTACCCTGCAGGGAGACGGAGAGTGTGGCTCTCAGGTGGCGTGGGCGACCCGCTTCGAAGACGTGGTCGTTTTTGTTGAAGACTGAGCACCTTGTTGGTTTCACAGTGACCTCACTTAAGATTTGCGGCCCATAAACGTGGTGCACTCTGGTTCATGTCATTGCATGAAAAGTCTATCATTGCTCTAAAGTTGAGATGTGAGCTTTGTCACAAATCTTAGGATTTCCTCGGTTAATCCCTAAAATGATTCATAATGTATTACTCATGCTGTAAAGTAAATGTTTCTCTCATATCCAAACCGACTGTTCAAACCGTAATCTCTGGCTTTTACAGTCATGACTCTGCAAAACAATAAAATCACACAAATCCTCCGGGGCAAATTTATGTCCAGCACTTAGTGACCAGAATATGGTTCTTTTCTGACTGTTTAGGTCAGAGATTCTCAAATTTATTTCCCCCCTTATAAACACATAAATATTTACAGTACTTGAAATTCCCCTTAATATTTAAATCATTTATAATGTCACATTCACATGCTCACGGCTGTCTGTTGTCAATTAACAGTCACATGACATGCAAGTAAACATAAAATCTTATTTTCGTAAGTGTTTTATTTTCATTGTTTCTACACCATAAAACAAATTCAGTTTACTTAATTCAATTGTGCAAACTCGTTGCCTTAATTAAGTAAGCATAACTTAATTGTATCAAGTTGCTCTTACTTAAACCACGTAATTATATCTGTGAGCTGAGGAATGTACTCCCAGAGTGCATTGCGGCATGAATAAATTAATTGCTTTGTTTGACTATTTTTGGCTTTATTTTACAATTTTATTTGCTTGTGTCAGTATTACCTCAATAACAACAGCAAATAAAATTGTAATGGTCTTATTAATGTTTTTTTTTTGTTAGTATTGTTGTGTTTTGCATGCTGAATGTTGACGTCTGTGTGTGACTGATCAGTTGCAAGATAATTAAAAGATCATTATTTGACATGAAATATGGTTCATATATATATATATATGTGTGTGTGTGTGTGTGTTTGTGTGTATTATTAATATATGTGACCCTGGAGCACAAAACCAGTCATGCGTCTCACGGGTATATTTGTGGCAATAGCCAACAATACATTGTATGGGCCAAAATTATCAATTTTTCTTTTATGCCAAAAATCATTAGGATATTAAGTAAAGATCATGTTCCATGAATATATTTTGTAAATTTTCTACCATAAATATATAAAACATTTATTATTAGCAATATGCATTGCTAAGGACTTCATTTGGACAACTTTAAAGGCGATTTTCTCAATATTTAGATTTTTTTGCACCCTCAGATTCCAGATTTTCAGATAGTTGTATCTCAGCCAAATATTGTCCTATCATTGTCCTACATCAATGGAAAGCTTATTTATTCAGCTTTCATATGATATACATCTCAATTTAAAAAAAATTATCCTTTTTGTGGTCCAGGGCCACATATGTTCAAATGTTTTATTAAGCTCTAGTTTTTCATAACATGAATAGTATGTAAGGATTATTCAATTCAATTTGATGGAATTTTACTATTAATTGAAATTTGTAAATCTTGAAAAAAGGCTTACAACTTTTTTGAGTGTAACTTTTGAACCTTGATAGAACAAAGTTCCGAGAACGTTCCCGGTTAGCTGGGATTGTTACGCTGTTCTTCATGAAACCATAGATGCCGATAAAGAATCTTTATTTTTAAGAGTGCATGTTTGATTTATTTAGTTATTAGCTTTTCATCATCTCACGAACCCTCATTTGGGAAACCCTGCTTTCTTTTTTCTTTTACCCAGGACGTGTGCACGCATGTGGCAGCAGCGCCGATGTTTATCCAGGCGTAATTGGAGTGCCGCTCGATCCTTTTTTACGCTAATCTCCTCTCTGGCAATCTGTAGCTACACATGCCCTGACCCTGATTAACCCTGCACTTGGACTCTACAGAAACACAGCAGTGTGCTCTGCCCACATCTCCCCCACTAATTTGGGCTGACACCAGCACCAGGAACCATCAGTCCCAGCCCCTCAGCTCTGTGTGGGAGAAGACAACTTTAAGTCGAACGGGGTTATTTCCAGAAATGGCCTCTAATTGCTTAAGTCTTAAATGATGTGTAATTGTCCTTTTTTTCGAGGGGTTAAGGTAATAGAGGTAGGTGAGAAGTGAAAGACTCTAGTCTTCTCCAGCTGTTTAATAACAGGCCAAAGTGAGCAAACCACGGCCACGAAGTTAGCCAGAGCTCGTGTTGGATGAATATTGGGTTGCTGAAAAGTTTATTTTTGTAAATGTCCAAAACAGTGTCGAGATTGTGAGCAAACTGAAATTGTGTGGATAGGCTTGGCGTCAGTGTGCTGCTGTGTCTGTAAAGTGTGTTGCTCACCTCATGCTGGCAACTGCTCATGAACTTGACACAAATAGTTATGTTATAGAAACGTTAAGAATTCGTTTATTAATATGAATATAGCATATGTAGTATTCGAAGGCTTGCAGAGGCGTGCTGTGCAAATTGTGGCATTAACCCAAAGAAATACATCAAATAATGATTGATATTGAATGCTACAGGTAAGAGGAAACAAATTTTCCACCTTCTCAGTCTGAGCATTATTCAGAACCAGGGTCCAAAATGAACAGTCGTCAAGCGCCAAATCCGAGTAAATAAATACTCGCCAGTTGGCCAGAAAACTAAAATTAAAAACTAAAAATCAATCATCATTTACTCAGCCTCATGTTGTTACAAACTTTCTTCTGTGGAACACAAAAGGACAAGTTTTGAAGAATGGACTGGTTATATTTTATTATTTTATATCATATTATAAAAATGGAATAACCGCCCAGAAATGAAAATCTGTCATCATTCACTCATCCTCACGTTGTTCCAAACTTTCTTTTATCGAACATAAATGTCAAGTTTTGGCAAATGCACTAGTCATCAGTGGTCATATGCAAGCAAAATAAAAGACAGAAAAGAAACAAAAAAGAAATGATTATATTTATTATATTATATTATAGGTAACACTTTATTTTAGGGTCCAATTCTCACTATTAACTAGTTGCTTATTATCATGCATATTACTAGGATATTGGCTGTTTATTAGTACTTATAAAGCACATATTAATGCCTTATTCTGCATGATCATATTCTACATCCCTTAATCACCCAATACCTAAATTTAACAACTACCTTATAACTATTAATATGCAATAATTAGGAGTTTATTGAGGCAAAAGTCATAGTTAATAGAGAATATGTGTTCCCTGTACTAAAGTGTTATTATATTATATTATAAAGAATGTGTGCGTGCGTGCGTGTGTGTGTTACAATATAGTTTAGGGTCCAATTCTCACTATTAACTATGATTTTTTTCCTCAATAAACCCCTAATTACTGCTTATTAATAGTTAGTAAGGTAGTTGTTGAGTTCAGGTATTGGGTGATTAAGGAATGTAGAATATGATCATGCAGAATAACGCATTAATATGTGCTTTATAAAATTAAACAACCAATATCCTAGTAATATGTATGCTAATATTATATTATATTATATTATATTATAAAAAAGGGATAATCTATGTATCCTCACGTTTTCCAAACTTCTATCATACATAAAAGGTCAAGTTTTTGCAAATGCATTAGTTGTTAGTGGTCATATGCAAGCAAAAATATTATATTTATTATATTATATTATATTATATTATATTATATTATATTATATTATATTATATTATATTATATTATATTATATTAATTATATTATATTAATTATATTATAATGTTATATTATATTATATTATCAAAACCTATCCTACAGTAATATCCAGGGCACAACATGTGGTAAAGTGATCATCAGCCGTACATGAAACTGATAATAGCTCTTGAGCCTCTCTGAACAGCTCAACTGGGCAAAGCCTTCATTTGAGCTTTTCTCTTCTGAATCTCCCTCATCTCTCTATCCTTTTCTTCATTTGGATGCTTCTGCTGGTTTCTAATCCTTTTTTCCCTTGGCTCAGGACAGCAGGTGAAGCGTCCAAGTGCGTTTCAGGGATGGCTGCCTATTATTCCTCAGCGGTGGAAGCTTAGTGAAAAAGCATGGGAATGCTCACCGCTCTCGTCTTTAGTGCTGGTTATTGATTTTCCAGTCTTAAGGCCAGACTGTGTGGTTTCAAAGCAGCATCTCCAGCCACAGAACTCGAGTTTGTGGTAAAGACCTGGCATCGGAGCGGCTGCACGTCTGTTATGGGTCAATGTCTTTCTTGTCGCCCTCTCCAGTGCTCAAAGGTCTTCTTTGTACTCAAGTGTTTCAGACAAGGTACAATTTTTTTGTGATCAGAGTGTATATTTACCATCACTATCAATCCATTTACCTGTGATTGGATACAATGCATGGGCGCGTGCAGTAGTGTAGCGCATGCAACAGCTCCCTGCTTTAAATCAAGCGTCCTGACGGCTCTCTCAGTGGCTAATTACAGCAGAATGGCCAGGCTTTGATTGTAGGAAGTGCTGAGGGATGCTGGGGGCGGCAGCAATGCTTGGACAAAGACCCAGCTCTCTGATCAATCAAAGCCCTGACAGGCCTGTCCTGTTAGGCCGTTCCTCTGAATCCTGATCCGTCATTCTGCCTCTTCAGGCCCACTCGACAGAGCACGGCCATTGCATTATACTTAAGCACAGATAAGACTCATTTAGTGCTTATTGTTGTTGCACGTCATTGATTTCTTTGATATTTGGTCTCAACAGTTGATGGTTCATGTTTCCTCTATACTTTCGGCCCATCATTCAGAGCTTTTCCTCAGGCTCAAGCTCATAGTCTGTCATGCTAATCAGTGGCCACAAAGCTTTAATTATCTTTAATTAACTCTATGCATAATGTGTGAATATATATACACTTGCAAGAAAAAGTATGTGAACCCCTTGCAGAATCTGTGAAAATGTGAATAATTTGAACAAAATAAGAGAGATCATACAAAATGCATGTTATTTTTTATTTAGTACTGTCCTGAATCAGATATTTTACATACAAGATGTTTGCATATAGTCCACAAGACAAACAAATAGCTGAATTTATCAAAATGACCCCGTTCTAAAGTTTATGAACCTTTGATTCTCAATCCTGTGTGTCGTTCCCTGATGATCCTTGGCTGTGTGTGTGTGTGAGTGTGTGTGTGTCGTTCCCTGATGATCCACGGCTGTGTGTGTGTTTTGTGATGTTGTTCTTGAGTCTCTTGTTTGTCCTGAGCAGTTAAACTGACCAACGTTCTTCAGAAAAATCCTCCAGGTTTTTCATTTTTTTGATATTTAAACAAAGTATGAAAAATTTGGACATCTTCATTCTGTTCAATAAGTTTTCACCCCCGGCTCTTAATGCGTCGTGTTTCCTTCTGGAGCGTCAGTGAATGTCTGAACCTTTTTTAATAGTTGTGTTTGAGTCCCTCAATCGTCCTCAGATCTCAGAATCACACAGTCACTGCTGGAAAGGGTTCAGATATGCAGAAGATGCTGGAAAACTGAAGAACCTGCAGGACCTGGAGGATTTTTCTGAAGAACGTTGGTCAGTTTAACTGCTCAGGACAAACAAGAGACTCAAGAACAACACACACACAGCCGTGGATCATCAGGGAACGACACACACACTCACACACACACACAAAGCCGTGGATCATCAGGGAACGATACACACACTCACACACACAGCCGTGGATCATCAGGGAACGACACACACACTCACACACACACACAGCCGTGGATCATCAGGGAACGACACACACACTCACACACACACACACACACACACACACACACACTCACACACACACACACACACACACACACACACACACACACACACACACACAGCCGTGGATCATCAGGGAACGACACACACACTCACACACACACACACACAGCCGTGGATCATCAGGGAACCACACACACTCTCACACACACACACACAGCCGTGGATCATCAGGGAACGACACACACACTCACACACACACACACACACAGCCGTGGATCATCAGGGAACGACACACAGCATTAAGAATCAAGGGTTCATAAACTTTTGAACATAAACGGGGTCATTTTTATAAATTCAGCTATTTGTTTGACTATTTGTTTTATGTAAAATATTCAGGACAGCACTAAATAAAAAATAACATGCATTTTGTATGATCCCTCTTATTTTGCTAAAATTATTCACATTTTCACATATTCTACAAGGGGTTCACATACTTTTTCTTGCAACTGTATATATGTATAGCTTTGCGTTTAAGCTTTACATCACAGGAATAAATTAGATTTTAAAGTCGATTCCAATTGAAAGCATTTTTTTTTTTTTTATTTTTAATTGTTTTGAACCCCATTGACTTTTACTGTATGGACAAAAACTGTTGAAACATTTCTAAAAATCCCTTCTTTTATGTTTCACAGAACAGAAGAAAAAAATCAAACAGGTTTTGAATGACATGAGGGTGAGTAAATGATGACAGAAATTACATTTTGGGCTGAATTTTCCCTTTTACTCCTGTGAATTGAATATGAATTGTAAGTATGTAAATGTGCATACCTCCCTCTGTTTTGTCTTTTGTTTATAAATGACATTTATCCACTGTGTTGCATGAAAAAAATGATCTGTTTTAACTTGACAAAGCACATGGTGCGAGAACCTCAAATATGAGTAATATCAAATAACCTATATTTGGTGCTGCTCACATCTTTGCTATGTAAAAGGGTTTTTTTCCAAGCACAAACACTGGCCTGCGCTGTAAATCACTATTTAATGTACTATATCAATACAGGATGTTTTATCACCGTGCAGCTGATTTGATCTAATATTTGTTTGCCTTAAAGCATTCCTGGCATAGATGCAAACAAGCAGAACTGACAACGATGAGAGATTTGTCATCAGGACTTTACCTAAGAGATTTCCTTCGTAGTGACGGATGACTTCACATCAACACCTGCACATCTACACTCGCCTCCGCCTGGAACCGTTCCCTGTTCAGCTTCAGAGGTCACGTGGAGAAACGTGCTGACAGAAAAATGTTGTCATGAGAAGCTTTATTACATCTCCGAGGGCCAAAAGGTCGTGACCAATCGAAATCTCATTTATTTGTGGGAGGAACCCGGAGTTAATTGCTGGATCTGATTGTGGGTTTGCATTGCACTGTCATTGGGAACAGTTGACTAAAGACGGCTTTGTGGACTGGCAGGTAACCCACATGATCTGTAACGAATTCATTCTCCTTTGCTGTCGAGCGCTTTATTGCATGCTATTTCAATGGTTTGGTTTTAGCAGATATAGTTTTAGAAAAGAAAACTGCTGTGAAATAGTTCAATAAGCTAATTAAGAGCCACAAAACTCATCCATGGGAGGACATAAATCCAACTGGACGTTTAGAGGGGAAAGTTGGCCCGAAATAGTTTGTTGACAAACAAGATTTAATGCGAAATCTTCGAGCGACAGGGTCAGAAAAACACCAACAGATTGAGAGTGGGCTGCAAGGGCGCTGCGGTTTTCCATAGGGTGTGTTGACACACTTGTAGCTGTGTGTTTCATCAGCTCACGCTCCAGCACAAACACACACATGTGTGGTCTCACTCTAAACATGTCAGCG
>CM077187.1:2817785-3042785 GCA_039654105.1 Coreius guichenoti
TGTCATGTTGGAAAATGCAAGGTCTTCCCTGAAAGAGACGACGTCTGGATGGGAGCATACGTTGTTCTAGAACTTGGATATACCTTTCAGCATTGATGGTGCCTTTCCAGATGTGTAAGCTGCCCATGCCACACACACTCATGCAACCCCATACCATCAGAGATGCAGGCTTCTGAACTGAGCGCTGATAACAACTTGGGTTGTCCTTGTCCTCTTTAGTCCGGATGACATGGCGTCCCAGTTTTCCAAAAAGAACTTCAAATTTTGATTCGTCTGACCACAGAACAGTTTTCCACTTTGCCACAGTCCATTTTAAATGAGCCTTGGCCCAGAGAAAACGCCTGCGCTTCTGGATCATGTTTAGATATGGCTTCTTTTTTGATCTATAGAGTTTTAGCCGGCAACAGCGAATGGCACGGTGGATTGTGTTCACCGACAATGTTTTCTGGAAGTATTCCTGAGCCCATGTTGTGATTTCCATTACAGTAGCATTCCTGTATGTGATGCAGTGCCGTCTAAGGGCCCGAAGATCACGGGCATCCAGTATGGTTTTCCGGCCTTGACCCTTACGCACAGAGATTGTTCCAGATTCTCCGAATCTTTGGATGATATTATGCACTGTAGATGATGATAACTTCAAACTCTTTGCAATTTTTCTCTGAGAAACTCCTTTCTGATATTGCTCCACTATTTTTCGCCGCAGCATTGGGGGAATTGGTGATCCTCTGCCCATCTTGACTTCTGAGAGACACTGCCACTCTGAGAGGCTCTTTTTATACCCAATCATGTTGCCAATTGACCTAATAAGTTGCAAATTGGTCCTCCAGCTGTTCCTTATATGTACATTTAACTTTTCCGCCTCTTATTGCTACCTGTCCCAACTTTTTTGGAATGTGTAGCTCTCATGAAATCCAAAATGAGCCAATATTTGGCATGACATTTCAAAATGTCTCACTTTCAACATTTGATATGTTATCTATATTCTATTGTGAATAAAATATAAGTTTATGAGATTTGTAAATTATTGCATTCCTTTTTTATTCACAATTTGTACAGTGTCCCAACTTTTTTGGAATCGGGTTTGTAGATTCAAATAACTTAAAGATACTGTTGTGACATAAATCTAACACAGCTCAAGACTGATTGCACTAACATTGGCAGGTGTTCAGTTTACCTGCTGGCAGAAGAGGGTTAAGCTGGACCTGGATAAAGAGTCAGGTAACTCAGTCTTTATCCTCTCACTGCACGGTTTTCAGCACGGATTAGTTAGACCCTGCTTAGAGAAAAATGAGCCGGCTGGGCAGGGCTTTGGGTTTTTGGCTTATGCTTCAAGCTGGTTCACATAGACGGATATTGCAGCATATGTTTGTACATTTAGACATTTTGATGAAATGACAGTCATTCTAAATAATAATAACAATAATAATAAACATATTTGTAGCATTTACAATCTAAAAACTCTTTAAACTATTTTACAAACGATATTTGCAGTTTGTTAAAATTATACGTATTCATTAGAATTTATACATGAAAATTATTATGTATTGCTGTAGGTCAAACAGTAGAGCATAGCATTAATGCCAAAGTCATGGGTTTGATTCCCATAAATAAATAAATAAATAAATACCTTGATTGCAGTGAAAATCGCTTTGGATAAAAGTGTCTGCAAATACATAAAGGTAAAACACTGCAAAAAAATTATTTCTCAGTATTTTTGACTTGTTTTCCAAATATCTAAACATTCTTAAATCAAGATGCTTTTACTTAAGAAGCAAAATTACTGAATGTATTGTCTTGATTTCTGAAAAAAAAATAAAAAATAAAGCGAGTTTATTCTTAAAACAAGAAAAAAAGTTGTTTTAAGCATACATTCACACTTTTTATTTATTTATGTATGTATTTATTTATTATTTTCCAGAAAAGACCCGGTTTCACAGACAGGGATTAGATTAAGCCAGGATTAGGCCTTAGTTTAATTTGGAGATTTAAGTATCTTTTTTTAACATGCCTTAGAAAAAAGCATCACTTGTGTGCATCTTGAGACAAAACAATTGCACTGACATATTTTAAGATATACAAGTACAAGTTGCTTTCAGTTCAGCTCAAACATGCATTTTAGTCTGGGACTAGTTTAAGCCTTGTCTGTGAAACCGGGGGCAAATCTTTTGTTTCTAAAGTAAATGTATCTTGATTTAAGAATGTTTATATATTTTACTAAAAAACAAGACAAAAATACATTAGACAATCATTTTTGTAGTGAATATAAATGTTATACTAAAACAATCTCCTCCCAGACAAGAACAATATCTCATCTGTAATCTGTAGCCCTTTCAAACTTGTGAGTGATGAGCCCCGCCTTACATCTTCATGATTTCACCAAAGAGAAGATGAAAGACTCTGGCTGGTGACTTTGGTCAAGTTGCTTGATGTGTCTGTAAACAAGGCCTTTCTGTGCTGGTCCCCATGACGGCTCATTCAGATTGACCTGGCCTCCGCCATTGTCCTGAGTCTGGCATTAAGAGGGGGCGGAGACGGCCCGCAGCTACAAGAGGTCCTGACCTCCTGCGGTGACCTTTCACCCTGAGGTCATCTCTACAGAGGAAGTGATCACAGCACGAGCTGCTGACAAAGCCTCAGATCTTTAACCACATGTTCATCTCGTCCAGGAAGCACCTGAATATTCTGGTATCTTGAGACTTTTTTCTTTTCCAGATATGACATTCAGTTAATGCATGAAAATATTTTTTTTTTGGAGTGTACATGCCACACGAAATCAATAATCTTCAGTCAAGATTGAGAACTTTTATAAAATTACAGTTATTTGCTATGACAGTCCTTGTATACATCCAAAGATAAACCGTTGTCTATTGCTCATTAATGTTTGGTCACCCACTTGATTCACTTGAAATAAATGAACCCAAGTTACCAGCTATGAAATGTTAGTTTATAAATACTGAGATAAGATTGAGTAAGACTTGACTTGAATATGACAGACCTTGTACACTGTAAAAAAAAAAAAAAAATGGATTATTAAGTTATGACAACATAAATTTTCACATTGCTTTAACTCATCAAAATAAGTTAAGCATTTTTTTTTTAATGTTATACAAGATTCAACTCATTTTCTTGAGTTGTCAGTTTAATTTAATTTAAGTTGAAATATCTTAAACATCCAAGTTGATTGTACTTAAAAATTTAAGGCAGCCACATTTTTTTTTTCTTTTTCTTTTTTTTTTTTAATTTACGGTAAAAACATCGGTGGTGGCCATAACCGTATATTTCATATGATGTTAAACTACCAAAATCTGCATTTTTACCTTAAAATATATTGCTAATCACCACAATAATGTACACTAATGTACATTACTGAAAACAAAAATAAGAAACTAAATTATTTATAAAAAATGCAATCATATGTGATGTGTAACGCAGGGACTTTTACTGTTTTTATATGGTATAGATTATATGGTAATTCATAATTTTTACTTGCAAAAAACATAAATATGACAGTATTTTACAGTAAAATTACGGTAACACTTAATTTTACAGTGTCCTTGTTACACATGTTGCATGTAGTTACTGTAGTAATAACTATAAATTATGCATAAATACATGCAACTAACCCTAATCCAAACCCTAACCCTATAGTAAGTACATGTAGTTAATATTATTACTCAGTACTTAAATGCATAATTACACTGTAACACAGACACCTTAAAATAAAGTGTAACCAAAATTACATATAATGTAATAGATATTAAACGGCAGTTCTTCACCGTACATGGCAAGATAACTTACAGTTAACCAATTACCATGTTTTACTGTATTCTTCTGTAAAAATTACAAATTTTTTTTACAGTGTACATTCTCAGAAGATAAGCCGTTGTCTATTGCTCATAAATATTCTGTCACCCACACATTGCAAAATATATTTAACACAATATTTTCCTTTTGGGAGTAAACCAGATTTTTTTCACTTCATTTAAATTTATAAGAATCAACCGAATGGAAATCTTTTTTTTTCTCCTTGGTGGGGGCAGTTTTATGGCTACAAAAACAGAATTTGTGGTTTCAACGGTTGAGGTTTGATGCAAAAGGCTGTGGAACCTTTTATGCAACCTGGCGTCCAGGAGCCTTAAATAAATATTTGGCTTTCCACCCTTTTGAGCCTTTTAGCCTCTGCTAAGGGAAAAGACTGAGCTCGAGAAAAAAAAAAATCAAGGTCAAATGTCCTGTGCGGGCCAGCTGCCAGGTCTATTTCATAACTACTAACACACGCATGTAGCGCCCACCTAGAAAAAAAAAAAAAAAAACATGCACGCACTCATACATGAATGCATACACACAAAAAAAGATATCTTGACCATGACCACGCGACCGTAGGGGGCTTCTTTAGGGGCAGATCACAGATTAGATCAACGACAGGCCTGAGAGGGTATGTGCATTGATTCACTGGGCCGCTGAATTAAACAGGCGGCTGTTTTATCCGAATGCGTGATTGTGACTGTGTTGCTCAAGCATAGACAAGCCTCCCCACTGACAGCGCTGTTAAGTGTCCTCCGGGATCAGATAGAATCTGCGTGACTGGTCACCACAGCCCGAGCATTGTTCACAGATGTGTTTTCCTTCCATTGAGTCATACGGCGCTGGTAGCACTTTGAGGTGTTGTTGCCTCATGAGTGATTTCAGATTACGGGTGACACAAACCCATATCTGCAAGAAGAATAAGCAATGGCTTCTTGTTTAGGAACGCTTTGGGCCCTATTTTATTGATCTGAGCGCATGGTCTAAAGCACACGGCGCAAGTGCACTTAGGACGTGTCCGAATCCACTTCTGGGGAAAAATGGTGGCGAAAAATGGTCAGGGCGCCCGGCGCATGGTCTTAAAAGGGTTGTCCCTTTTCTCTTAATGAGTCATGGGTGTGTTTTGGGCGTAACGTGCAGTAAACCAATCAGAGTCTCATCTCCCATTCCCTTTAAAAGCCAGTTGTGCTCGCACCATGGCGGAATTTGCGAGCGGAAAGACTGAACGCTTCTCCAGAGAGGAATCCTTTTATTTTTAATATTTAACAATGTGTGTGTGCTGCTGTGCGTCCCTGTGTGTGTAATAATCAGAGTGTACGTGCATTGTGCACTGCCTATAGGCTCATATTACTACACACCCTTTAAATAACACTAAAAATACTGCGCTATTGACTTTAGAGCAGGTTTGTGTTGGTCAATGGCGCAGTCGTTTTCAGTTCCTCACAATAGCAACGCTCCAACAATGCTCCTGAACACACCTGGTTTAGACCAGACGCCCATGGGTGAACAGATGCGCCAGTGCATTTGATATTTAAACAACGTGGAGCTGGACGTGAAAATGATAACTGCGTCGGGCTGAAACTAGCAAAAAACACTTGAGTAAGCCTGGCGTCACATTGCAGTAAATGGGGAAGTTTTTATGTGGTTACAGTAGCAAAACATGGACACGTGTGGCGTAGGTCACGTTCACTTTTGAATAGCATGTGTAATCTACAGACTCACACAAAATCACAGATTTACACAGAATTAAAATTTTAATTAATATTTATTCATTAAATACTTTAAATTTGATTAGAAGTAAGAATGTAGCATAATATAGGCTACTATATTTCTACATGCTACTATACTATATGTTTACATTCTGCATATTTATGCAGAAAATGCATAAAATCACTCAATACGTATACATTTTAAAGGAGTGGTTGATTATGATTTGTCTTTTTTAACTTTAGTGAGTGTGTAATGTTGCTGTTTGAGCATAAACAACATCTGCAAAGTTACGACGCTCAAAGTTCAAAAACAAAGGGAGATATTTTCTTTTACAGAAATCTCTTTAAGGACTACAACAAACGGCTGGTAGGGACTACAACGAGCTTCTTCACGGGTTAGTGACATCACTAACCCTAAAATTTACATAAACCCCCCCCCCCGGGAACATGTTGAGAAGAGGAAGAGTTGTTGTAGTCGAGCACATTTGGGAGTCGCTCAAGCTGTCATCCGTCTTTCACATTTATTGCAATAGACTTTGTCGGCATTGTGTCATAGCTGGGGGCATGGCGTATATGCATAGCCTACGTAGAATTACTTCTGACGCTCGACAGAGCAAGATACATAGAAAAACTGAGCCGTATTGGGTGGGATTGTCCGTACAGTATCTGTGACTGGACAAACGACCCAACGCAATGGCCAGAGGTGTCATTTTCTCATCAAAATGCATGCTGTTCCCCCAAATATTACACGACATAAGCCTACTTCATAAATCACACAGTCTTTCGTTGAAGACGTATATACAGTGTTCCTGAATTGAATGGTTTTAAAATATGTATTACATTACATTTAACATTTTAAAATTATCATAAAACTTGTCTTGTGCTATATGGATATTTTTCTGAATATGCCGTGTGCAATGCAAAGGGCGTTTGTTTATGTGTAAGTTTGTTTGGGCTAGAAATGAGCAGAGTCTAATGTCAAACGTTAATTAACCGCAGTGCCACGTTTAACAAACATTTGTCAAAAGCCTGAAATCCAGTCATATGAGGAGCTGTTAGGCATCAATGACACGTTTAGATAAAGTTTAGACATCCGTCACTTTTCTGTTGTCTTGCATGCATGTAGCTTTATCTGTTTATTTGTTCGTTTTTCTTACAGCCATGCATGAATGAATTAGTTCAGAATGTACATTTTACAAAGCAAATTTGGAGTTGACATGTTAGTGTCACAATATTATATTTCAAATGACTGATAATAGCAAACTTTTTTATTTGTTTTTTTATAGCAACCGTTCTTTAAAAGACTGGGTGATTTATGAAGGCTATATGTTTGGGGGAACATCATGCATTTTTATGAAGGTATTTTTGGTGCAAAACAACTGAACACGTGTGAGAGTGGATTTGTAGCTGTAGAGCATATCCACACATGTGTATCAATAAATTTGAAGTCACAGAGAAAAATCTCTTAGGAGTTGTAAACGTGTAGATTTTTTTTTTTTCTCTCCTACAATCACAACACAACAGTTACACCTTCACACGTTCTTCACTGCAGGTGCACAAATCCTATTCTACGAAGCACACATGAAGAAACTCATACGCTCACATTTTTGCTACAGTTGCTGCAGTGAATATGGTGCAAAACGCATTCACACACCCGTATCAAAAATGTGAAGTCACGGACAAATTTTGCACATCCGCAAATTAACGTGAATCCATGCAATGAGAGTTGCACACTTGTAGAATATTTGGTCACAAATGCATTACTTTTCTTGGATATTTTTCTAACACAATCATAAGTCCAATTACTACAACTGCTTGAATCTGCTGCTACGAGTCTCAAACACAGTTTTTTCGCCTTCAAATGACAAGTTCCCTGCGCTCTCACTTTTGCACCATATACTATGTGAAATGTGGAGCAAAAGTGATTTGTGCATCTGTGAGGCAGCGGCAGGCCGTGTTCAGAGAGCAGAGAATTTCAGCCAATCAGAAGAGCTCGTTTGAGCCGTTGGCGCGCGACCGAGAAAGGGGAAAAAACCCATGAGCAACCATCTTCCCGAGCAGGCGATGTCAAGTACCAATAAAGGTATGTTTTTTTTTCTTATCCCCCCCTGCAATCACTCACCGTTATACATTTGTTTAAGTAGTTTTAATATGTGCACTGGTCGGCTAAGTTGGTCAAGTACCTCTCAAGTCTCAAGCATTCACTGTGAGACACACGCATTTCAACCAGTTCACACGCTCACACACCACACCTTGTATTTCTCACACTGAGAAGGGATAACTTGACCCGCTATATACAATTAATGGACAATTGTACAATTAATATACAATTCAAGCAATTACAACCCCCCAATATTTGGTTAATGGAAACATGAATCAGGCTATTAATTAATTATATACATCGCGCGTTCTGAGCTTTTATAAGCACCAAGTTCCCGTACGAACGGAACGGACCAATTATCTGCGTTACATGACTGAAGCCCGGTTTATTTAATTGTGTATGCATGGCGCGCGAATCACCGTAAACTCTGCGCGTGTTCACCAGCGCGCTCCAAAAGTGTGATGAGATTTGTGCCAGCCGTTCCTATCGCGATGCTGAGAAAACATCATCCTGCACCAACATAAAATAAGTGTTTTAAACTACTCATGACCACCATTACTAGAATTTACATTCTATTGTATTTATTATGGTAAATGTTGACTTGCTGTAGAATTTATAATAGATTATCAGTTAAGGGAATAGATTTTTCACTAAAGATTTATATTAGGCTACAACTGTGGCATGTCTTGGCTATAGTTTCTATGTGTAGGATGCTATTTTTCATAACAAATGCTATAGATAAAAAAGTTAACATTGGCCTTAGCATGCTAATGAGGAGATATCAGTGGTCTCACCTGTAATTATTTGTAACAAATGCTACAGTTAGGCTAAACATTTACAAGAGCTGTTACTTTTTCATGAGGCCAAGTACAAGTTAGAATCAAGAGCTTTAAAGTCTGGACCTTCTTGGATTATTGACTCAACTATTGGTTTTCCCCATGTGTAAAATGTGTTCTGCTAATAATGACAGATATTAGGAAAAACATACATTCTTGTATTGGAAATTAACATTTTCAATATAAGAACATTTTAAGTATAATTCTGTCAAACCAATAATGTTTTAGGTGCTTAAATAATATAAAGTATTATAAAGTGGATGATAGCACAAAAGATTTTGCAAAAATAAACCCTAAACGGTTCACACTGCAACCCCCCAATTATTATTAATGCAGTCAAAAACTCTCCAAATGCTTTTGCAGCCAGAAGCTTTAGCTTAGCTTTGGCATACCGAAAAATAAGGAAAGTACTGGGGATGTATTTTATTTTATTTTAAATTCTCATGTATTAATACTCTTTTCAGCTATGTTAAGACTATATCTCTTAAAGCAGAGCACTCTGGCTATCATTTCAGTAATGTTTTATATCCTGGTAATGCATACATTTAATCACTGCATTTGTCTGATTAAAGATGTCAGGGAAAAAGCAAAAGAGTATTATTTCATTCTGGGCACCAAATGGTCAGCCCCCTAAAAAGGGTTGCCAGACCAGAGGAGGAGACAGTGGAAGAGGTGGAGGCAGAGATGGTGGAGGAGACAGCAAGGGAGACAGTAGTGGAGACAGTGGATGAGTCAGTGGACAAGACAGTGAAGAAGAAAGCATTAAGTGGAGCAGCCCACCTATAGGTGTACTTTTAAAAGTGAGTGGTCAACCACATGGCCGTTCATCACCATAGGCACAACCAGCTCCTACTACTGCAGACAGGAGAACTCATGTGCCCATCAAGTGTGACAGATGTGAACAGGCATGTAAAAAGTAAAGGGCATCAGGCCAAAGAACAGGCACTTCAGTCAACAAGTGGCATAACTTCTATTTGTGCTGGTCAATTATGAACAATAGGTAAAATTTAAGCAAAAACTTGAGAGAATTGGGTGGGCCGAGGGGCCGCTGCTGCAAATATTTGACTGGCTCCTCCCCTAACAGATACAATCTCACTCCAAACTTTTGATAAAAACTGAGAGCCCTGAAAAGGTATGTTTTTTTCTTATCTCCCCCCTGCAATCACTCACCGTTATACATTTGTTTAAGTAGTTTTAATATGTGCGCTGGTCGGCTAAGTTGGTAATCATTGTTTCTTAGTTGGGTTAGCCTTTCTTGTTTCACGAAATGTAAGTTATCTGTACTGTTAAGTTTGCTATCTAATCGTCTCATAATTAAAGATACTCTCATATTAAACGATGTATTCCTTATATTTTCTTCTGCTTTACCTTCTAGAAAAATGACAGAACAGGGTGGGTCTTCGCAGGTCAGTACATGCGAAGCTGGTTAACAACTGCATGTACTTTATATTATTTAAGCACCTAAAACCTTATCGGTTTGACAGAATTATACTTAAAATGTTCTTATATTGAAAATGTTAATTTCCAATATAAGAATGTATGTTTTTCCTAATATCTGTCATTATTAGCAGAACACATTTTACACATGGGGAAAACCAATAGTTGAGTCAATAATCCAAGAAGGTCCAGACTTTAAAGCTCTTGATTCTAACTTGTACTTGGACTCATGAAAAAGTAACAGCTCTTGTAATTGTTTAGCCTAACTGTAGCATTTGTTACAAATAATTACAGGTGAGACCACTGATATCTCCTCATTAGCATGCTAAGGCCAATGTTAACTTTTTTATCTATAGCATTTGTTATGAAAAATAGCATCCTACACATAGAAACTATAGCCACAACATGCCACAGTTGTAGCCTAATATAAATCTTTAGTGAAAAATCTATTCCCTTAACTGATAGTCTATTATAAATTCTACAGCAAGTTAGTCAACATTTACCATAATAAATACAATAGAATGTGAATTCTAGTAATGGTGGTCATGAGTAGTTTGAAACACTTATTTTATGTTGGTGCAGGATGATGTCTTCTCAGCATCGCGATAGAAACGGCTGGCACAAATCTCATCTTTTGGAGCGCGCTGGTGCACACGCGCAGAGTTTACGGTGATTCGCGCGCCATGCATACACAATTAAATAAACCGGGCTTCAGTCATGTTGCGCAGATAACTGGTCCGTTCCGTTCGTACGGGAACTTGGTGCTTATAAAAGCTCAGAACGCGCGATGTATATAATTAATTAATAGCCTGATTCATGTTTCCATTAACCAAATATTGGGGGGTTGTAATTGCTTGAATTGTATATTAATTGTACAATTGTCCATTAATTGTATATAGCGGGTCAAGTTATCCCTTCTCAGTGTGAGAAATACAAGGTGTGGTGTGTGAGCGTGTGAACTGGTTGAAATGCGTGTGTCTCACAGTGAATGCTTGAGACTTGAGAGGTACTTGACCAACTTAGCCGACCAGTGCACATATTAAAACTACTTAAACAAATGTATAACGGTGAGTGATTGCAGGGGGGGGATAAGAAAAAAAAACATACCTTTATTGGTACTTGACATCGCCTGCTCGGGAAGATGGTTGCTCATGGGTTTTTTTCCCTTTCTCGGTCGCGCGCCAACGGCTCAAACGAGCTCTTCTGATTGGCTGAAATTCTCTGCTCTCTGAACACGGCCTGCCGCTGCCTCACAGATGCACAAATCACTTTTGCTCCACATTTCACATAGTATATGGTGCAAAAGTGAGAGCGCAGGGAACTTGTCATTTGAAGGCGAAAAAACTGCGTTTGAGACTCGTAGCAGCAGATTCAAGCAGTTGTAGTAATTGGACTTGTGATTGTGTTAGAAAAATATTCAAGAAAAGTAATGCATTTGTGACCAAATATTCTACAAGTGTGCAACTCTCATTGCATGGATTCACATGTTAATTTGCGGATGTGCAAAATTTGTCCGTGACTTCACATTTTTGATACGGGTGTGTGAATGCGTTTTGCACCATATTCACTGCAGCAACTGTAGCAAAAATGTGAGCGTATGAGTTTCTTCATGTGTGCTTCGTAGAATAGGATTTGTGCACCTGCAGTGAAGAATGTGTGAAGGTGTAACTGTTGTGTTGTGATTGTAGGAGAGAAAAAAAAAAAAATCTACACGTTTACAACTCCTAAGAGATTTTTCTCTGTGACTTCAAATTTATTGATACACATGTGTGGATATGCTCTACAGCTACAATTCCACTCTCACACGTGTTCAGTTGTTTTGCACCAAAAATACCTTCATACATTTTGACAAGAAAAAATCATACAAGTCTCATATGTCATAATGTTTTGTACATCAATAACCTCACACATTCTGTCGCTATTTAATAGCTCATCGTGAAGACCCTTTAACAAAGTTGACTGCTTTTTGACGCATTTTGAGTCCCGTGACAAGTATGACTATATTGGCGTTTTTGTTGAACAAACTTTTGCCATTGCAGTAATGAAATCTCTTATCTCTTTTCATCTTTTCAATAATGCCAGCATCATGTAGGGCAAATGTTTAATTGTAATGGACGTATTGCACAGGCTTTCGGAATTGACAAACCGCTCCTTCTGTTTATTCGGCAGTGTAAAACTTCAGATCGGGGTTTTTTAACTTATTAGAGGTGCAGAATGCCACATATCAACTTTTCGGCATTGCACCAAGCAAAAATCAATCGTAATCATTACAAAAAGTAAAGATCAAGTGCCTAACAAGGTCTACGCATTCGAATAGCTTGTTTTCCCCCACGGCATAAACGGATATTGTGGGCATTCCCAGTAATGCCGACCAAGTCTATACAGTACGAACACAAATGCAATAGCATGTCATAAAGCAAGATGACAACATAAGTTATAACCGTAATTAAACTAAACTATACCTGTTCTCTCTTCATGCAGCAGATATTCTCTGGCTCTGTGCGTCTGACAACAGTTCCCACACCAGCCATTTATAGATTATCATGACAGAATATGCTAATCAATGACTTGAAGATAGTTAACTCATAAATTCATCAACTATCCATTCAGAAACGTCCTGTCTCATTCTACATGTTGTCTCTTCTTCTTGAGTCTCTCCATCATTGTCCGACTCCGGTTTGAACTTAAAAGGCTGAACAGTTTCTGTCATTTTCAGTGTGTGTCTGCGTGAGGTAATCGGGGCTGCTAACACGAGCTCTTGAAGCTCCGCCCTCTTCCTGAAAGGGGGCCGGGAGCAGCAGCTCTTTTGCATTTAAAGGGACACACACAAAAACGGCACGTTTTTGCTCACCCTCAAAATATGACTTTTTTTTTTTATATGAATTTTATGATCCAGTTGATGTTTATCTGGGTCTAATTATGTGACTTCGCTCTACTGAAAAAGTAACCATCTGAGAAACCATTTGACCAACCAGCTAAACACCAACTTGGCCGAGCTTAAACTAGATCAGCAAACTTTTAGCTGGTTTATGCTACTTTTTCCAGCAGGCCTGTGGATGTTCCTGGTGCTTCACACAGATTCTCTAGCTTCAGCATTTACAGGATCATGAGATTCTGAGGCCTGAAGTGCTCGTCTGCGGGTTTAGGAGGTCAGGGGTCGAGTCTTAGGAGTCTCTCTCATCTCTTTACTGATACTGATCTGATGGATTAATTGACTCAGCATGGCTTTCAGTGCATTTAATTGATTTGACTTAGCGTGCACCCCTGGTATTGATATACATTTTCACAATTATTTGAATCTTCAAACTAAATATAATATACTTAAAAGACAATTAATGGTAACACTTTCTATGAAGCCCATGCTTATAATGAATTACAGCCCCATTTATACTTATTTATAAGTATTACTATTCTATAAATATATTTATAGAATTATATACAGCTATAGTTACATTTATATTATTATAATTACTTATAAAGTCATGCATTTGCTTTTTCAATGCACATGCTCATAATCCATTATACACTGATTTATTATTAGCCAGTATTAGTATTATTAGTCAGTCGTATGGTTCCATGAATGGTAGTTTTGATTCATTTAAATCCATATCTCCTCAGCCATATGCATGGCATTGCTTATATCAGTTTAAATAATGTTGCAGTGTTTTGCTAGTATGTAAAATTAAAAAATATATTTTTTTTCAACTGTTGACTTTACTAAAAGCCATCAATGATGCATTTATAGAGGTTAGTAACTGTATTATTACTCACAATAAGTATTTATAAGAACACAACACGGCTATTAATAACAATATATTCACTTATTTGACAAAAATCTGAATTACTAAAAAGCCACTGTAACTATAATATAATAACATTATAGCAATGCAGGTTGCATCTTTATAAATACATTCATGGAACCATACGACTGACTAATTAATACTTATAAATCAGTGTATAATGGATTATGAGCATGCACATTGAAAAACCAAATGCATGACTCATAAGCAATTATAAAAATAATATAAATGTAACTATAACTGTTCTTATAGTGCAGTATAGGTCTTAATGAGTCTTTATAAATATATTTATAGAATAGTAATACAGTGGGGAGAACAAGTATTTGATACACTGCCGATTTTGCAGGTTTGCCCACTTACAAAGCATGTAGAGGTCTGTAATTTTTATCATAGGTACTCTTCAACTGTGAGTGACGGAATCTAAAACAAAAATCCAGAAAATCACATTGTATGATTTTTAAGTAATTAATTTGCATTTTATTGCATGACATAAGTATTTGATACATCAGAAAAGCAGAACTTAATATTTGGTACAGAAACCTTTGTTTGCAATTACAGAGATTATACGTTTCCTGTAGTTCTTGACCAGGTTTGCACACACTGCAGCAGGGATTTTCAGACCTTCTGGAGATCCTTCAGGTTTCAGGGCTGTCGCTGGGCAATACGGACTTTCAGCTCCCTCCAAAGATTTTCTATTGGGTTCAGGTCTGGAGACTGGCTAGGCCACTCCAGGACCTTGAGATGCTTCTTATGGAGCCACTCCTTAGTTGCCCTGGCTGTGTGTTTCGGGTCGTTGTCATGCTGGAAGACCCAGCCACGACCCATCTTCAATGCTCTTACTGAGGGAAGGAGGTTGTTGGCCAAGATCTCACGATACATGGCCTCATCCATCCTCCCCTCAATACAGTGCAGTCGTCCTGTCCCCTTTGCAGAAAAGCATCCCCAAAGAATGATGTTTCCACCTCCATGCTTCACGGTTGGGATGGTGTTCTTGGGGTTGTACTCATCCTTCTTCTTCCTCCAAACACGGCGAGTGGAGTTTAGACCAAAAAGCTCTATTTTTGTCTCATCAGACCACATGACCTTCTCTCATTCCTCTTCTGGATCATCCAGATGGTCATTGGCAAACTTCAGACGGGCCTGGACATGCGCTGGCTTGAGCAGGGGGACCTTGCGTGCGCTGCAGGATTTTAATCCATGACGGCGTAATGTGTTACTAATGGTTTTCTTTGAGACTGTGGTCCCAGCTCTCTTCAGGTCATTGACCAGGTCCTGCCATGTAGTTCTGGGCTGATCCCTCACCTCAGCCCAGTGATCATTGATGCCCCACGAGATGAGATCTTGCATGGTGCCCCAGACCGAGGGAGACTGACCGTCATCTAGAACTTCTTCCATTTTCGAATAATTGCGCCAACAGTTGTTGCTTTCTCACCAAGCTGCTTGCCTATTGTCCTGTAGCCCATCCCAGCCTTGTGCAGGTCTACAATTTTATCCCTGATGTCCTTACACAGCTCTCTGGTCTTGGCCATTGTGGAGAGGTTGGAGTCTGTTTGATTGAGTGTGTGGACAGGTGTCTTTTATACAGGTAACGAGTTCAAACAGGTGCAGTTAATACAGGTAATGAGTGGAGAACAGGAGGGCTTTTTAAAGAAAAACTAACAGGTCTGTGAGAGCCGCAATTCTTACTGGTTGGTAGGTGATCAAATACTTATGTCATGCAATAAAATGCAAATTAATTATTTAAAAATCATACAATGTGATTTTCTGGATTTTTGTTTTAGATTCCGTCTCTCACAGTTGAAGAGTACATATGATAAAAATTACAGACCTCTACATGCTTTGTAAGTAGGAAAACCTGCAAAATCGGCAGTGTATCAAATACTTGTTCTCCCCACTGTAATTGGGATCTAATCCAATTTCAGAATCCTCTTTTTCTTTTGAACAACCCATTTTCAAGATTTGATCCAATCTGATAGCCGATCAGATTGCTTTTGAACAACTGGCCCTAAAAGTGACTTTTTCATGCACTCGCTCCCCTTTGACTCTTTATCACATGCTGTCTCGCTCACAGGGTCTCATTGCTCATTAATGTCTGGGGTTAATGAGCTGTGACCGTCCCTGGCTGGACGTAAACTGAAGATGTATGGACAGAATCCTCATCCCCTCCGGCTCCTTTCTAACAAGAACGTCTGCTTTGTGTGCCACCTCCGTACCTGCGGGGTCACGTGGTTCATAGCGGTGAGCCTGGAGACACCATGGAAGCATGATTTACACTTGCATAACTGCAGATTTAAGAAGTCGTATTTATATCAGAGCTAAAGCCTGTAAAAATGCCTTGGGGTAAGAAGCTTGGTCAGTTCGGCTCCCGACCATGAGGCGATTACCTCGATTTCCTATGCAAAACAGCAATAATTTTCCTCCTGTCGAAGCCACACAAACTAAGGTCAACAAACCCGCTGACCACTCTGACATCAGCAGCGGGCCACCTCGAAGAGTGTTGCCGCAAACTACTGACCGGCCGCCGGGCATCAAGATCTTTTTATCATCTCCTGTTTCCGCTTATGTATCATATTTATTGATTGCACGAAGGTGCGACACTTATTTAACGGAATTAAAAACAAGCAAATGTCCTTTTTAGCTAGTCGCTATTTCGGTCACGGCCCTATTTATTCCACAAGCAATTTAAACACAGCAGCACCACCCTCCTGAGCAAACCTCCTTCTGCCCTCAGCAAACAAATAGGCTTGGCGGAGAAGGTCCGGTGGTCTGATGCTGGTTTAGATGGTGTTATACCTGGATGGAAGTATTCTTTTGAAATCTAAACTGTCACAGGAAAGATTTCACGGCTTTAATCGCCAGCCAAGGCTTGATGGGGCTTGAGTTGGCTGGCGAGGGGCGGTGAAGGGCGAGCGGTGAGGCTAACTGGCCTTTCGCCCAGTCCCAATGTATGTGTGCGTGTTTGTGTTTGTGATATAAGTGTAGCGCTCAGGCTCGTAGGTGCTTCAGGTATATAGAGTAAAAGCCAACTTCAGCAAACCCCTGCTTTGAGGAGCCATCACACCTGATGAATGAGTCCATTGATAAACGTGTGTGGCATACAATCTGGCGCAACATCTGCAAAAAAATTATGTTAGACCACAGGGCGAAGAGGGAGATAAATAGTGTACAGTTGAATTTTTTATTTTATTTTATTAAAATTTAATTTAATTTATATTTTCATTTCCTCTAATATTCCAAAAACGACTGACTCAGCATATTTATGGTGACTTTCAAACATGTAGGTTTTTACTTAATGCAGCTCTTGATGAAGTCTGCTAGTCTTGAATACTTTTCTGTTTTATTCAGTTATATAAACCATAGTAAACTCAATTATTTTGTGCTTTCCCCCCCTAATATACCTCATATAGCATACTAAAAAAAAAGTAACTTTTTGTCTAACAAAGGCAAGATACATTTACTAGATATCCAAAATGACACAAGAAATATCGTTTAAAAAATAAAATCTAAATTAAGTGAGTTTATGCCGAAAATTAAAACTTAATTCAAAGGGAAAACAAGTTTATTTTTGCAGTGCATCAGGTTCTCAACTATGATAGATACACCGATCAGACGTAACATTATGACCTAATTGTGTTGGTCCCCCTTTTGCTGCCAGAACAGCCCTGACCCGTCGAGGCATGGACTCCACTAGAACCCTGAAGGTGTGCTGTGGTATCTGGCACCAAGATGTTAGCAGCAGATCCTTTAAGTCCTGTAAGTTGCGAGGTGGGGCCTCCATGGATCAGACTTGTTTGTTCAGCACATCCCACAGATGCTCGATTGGATTGAGATCTGAGGAATTTGGAGGCCAAGTCAACACCTCAAACTCGTTGTTGTGCTCCTCAAACCATTCCTGAACCATTTTTGCTTTGTGGCAGGGCGCATTATCCTGCTGAAAGAGCCACAGCCACCAGGGAATACTGTTTCCATGAAAGGGTTTACATAGTCTGCAACAAAGTAACATCCACATGGATGGCAGGACCCAAGGTTTCCCAGCAGAACATTGCCCAAAGCATCACACTGCCTCCGCCAGCTTGCCTTCTTCCCATAGTGCATCCTGGTGCCATGTGTTCCCCAGGTAAGCGACGCACACGCACCCGGCCATCCACGTGATGTAAAAGAAAACGTGATTCATCAGACCAGGCCACCTTCTTCCATTGCTCCGTGGTCCAGTTCTGATGCTCACGTGCCCACTGTTGGCGCTTTCGGCAGTGGACAGGGGTCACCATGGACACCCTGACTGGTCTGCGGCTATGCAGCCCCATACGCAACAAACTGTGATGCACTGTGTATTCTGACACCTTTCTATCAGAACCAACATTAACTTCTTGAGCAATTTGAGCTACAGTAGCTTGTCTGTTTGATCGGACCACACGGGCCAGCCTTCGCTCCCCACGTGCATCAATGAGCCTTGGCCACCCATGATAGATAGATGTCTTTTGGATTTCACTGTTTCGATTTACTAAATGCACAAACCACGATCATTCTTGCTGCAAGTGAACCTGTATTTAATGTAGTCTAGGTTGTGTTTGCTTTTACCTTGCATAGTTTTATACGTGGTTTTGCATTTCACACAAAGTGTCCATGTTGGCATCTGCCTAATTTGACTAGCTTTGACCACATGAGGGATGAGTTAGCAGTAAAATATAGACTCTGGGTGTATGAGCTTAGACGTCCTCTATAAAAGATATGGGAAGAATGTCCTCATCATTTTAAAGCAGGATAAGCCTGCCTATTTTGCTATCCTAACTATGTGTTATTATATGGTTAGCTGCATTTTATTATTTGCATTTATCATAGTTTTCCCTGCTGCACAACCCCATCGGAACAGAACTACGACCCATTTTTGGGGGGTTAAAAAAACTACGTTTGCATGTTGTTACTGTCATACATTCGTGTACACATAGCAATACCCACATTATTATGCATGCAAGTTTAGTTCTTGTTTTATCTGATAATGAACATCAAAATGATGTAGTTATAGATTGATGTGGCCCACAATTTTAATCCAGTTGAACGTGGATGTAATTTTCTCTGACAGATGCATTTCTCAGGCTAAGTAGACCAGTTTAGGCAGACAAGGGAAAAATGAAGCAACTGCAGTTCAGCGTCAGCCAGAGAAAAGCTCTCCATATTTATTTTGCCTTTCAGGAAACTCTGCGTTCTTGTAAGGTGAATTAAGGAAGTCAATATTTAGTCAACGGCAAGACAGAGCCTATATCTTGTGGAGGATGAGTCACAAAATACTTTGAGTCAACCTCATCTTTACACAAGTGACTGTAATATTACATACTGTAAGTGGATGGGAGTGATGGATTCCCTTAAAGAGATAGTTCACCCAAAAATGAAAATTCTGTCATTGATTCCTCTCCCTCATGTCGTTCCAAACCCGTAAGACTTTCGTTCATCTTCAGAATACAAACAAAAATCTTTTTGATGAAATCCGAGAGCTCTCTGACCCCTCCATAGACAGCAATTTAACACTTTCAAGGTCCAGAAAGTTAGTAAAAACACCGTTAAAATAGTCCATGTGACTCCAGTGGTTCAACACTATGAAGCGACGAGAATACTTTTTGTGTGGAAAAACAAACAAAAATAACGACTTTATTCAACAAGTTTCCGTTGTAAATAGTGCAGTGCTCTCATCTACGGCAGCCGATGCGGGTCACGTGAGCACCACGATGCATGAGCGGGATCTGCACTGTATTGTAAACAGCGTAGGAGTCTGGCACAGGCCAGAATAAAAACTGTTGAATAAAGTCATTATTTTTGTTTGTTTTTTTGAGTAAATGACAGCAGAATTTAAATTTTTTCAAGAGAATCTTTGTGACTGTTTAAGTTTGTTGCAAAGTCGATTTTACTTTTACAAATGCAGAATGAGGAACGTCTCTAGACTGTCCGATCATGGGACATCTACCTTCATCACAAGCAACATCCCTCAGTTGGGGCATCTCATTGTCATCCCCTAGCCCATGGATGTGAATTTAGTGCTTTAACCTCGCACCCTTGGCTCTGTAATGCTTGCAGACGGCTGTCTGTGTTTTCTTCATTTGTCAGGGTCCGGACAGGAAGCTGATGACTTCAGTTGTTGTGATGCATGCATAATGAACCAGCGTGCACAATGGCCCACCTGTGAGCAACAAAGATGCACTCTTCTTTGGCTTGGAGGTGCCCTCTCCAGCCCATTGTCCCACTCTACAGATTCGACCCAGCTGCGTGGGCGTCCGGCCTCCATGGGTATTCATGTGGCCAAGAGTCAGAGCGTCAGTGAAAGGCGAAAACCGCGATTGTGCTCCCTCCCCCACAAGCCATCCCCGCACCCCAAGAAAGAGCTCTTTATCTGGGCCTGAAATCACAGCCAACCAGCTGTGTACAAATGTGTGGAGCTTGCGTTTTTTAGGGAACTCAGCTGTTGTTTTGTACTGAAAGACGAGCTTCCATCACACTTGCAGAAAACACTAAACGATATTGGATGTTCGTGTTGGCTCCCTGGAAAAGATCCATGATTTTCCGCAAGGCGTGTGCACATGAGCCGTCTCAGTACACCACTAAATCTGGGAGATTTCAAAACGATCATGGCATCTGTCAAAAATCAACCAGGTTTTGTTCAGTTCAGAAAACGAGAATATAATTTTCCTGCTAAATTACTGGACTATACAGAGCAGTATTAGTCCAAAACCGTCTTTTGACATTTGCCGTTTCGGTAACACTTTACTTAAAGCATTTATGCATTATAAAGCTATTCAAAATGTGCATTATTATGCATTATATCTTTTCATAACTAATTGCAACCAAAGTAAAATGCATTACAAAATTCATAGATTCTGAAATTGGTTGTTTGTCATGTGTTTTAATGCATTAAAGGTGAGTTCAGTCAGTAGATAGATAAGTATTATAATGCGTTATAACTGTGGCTAAAATTGTTATATGAGGCATACAATGCATTACAGCATTAATTAATGCATTAAAAAAATATGATGCATTATATAAAAAGGCTTCAAGTAAAGTGTTACCAAGTAAAAGTCATGCATGTCACTTATAGATTGCTGCAAGGATGATGAATTTTTGTAAGGTGAAACCTGGAAATAAGCATTTTAGCACTTCTGGTTTCATCGTCCTGAAGTCAATGGATTTTTTGAATGGGTTTTTGATTAAATGCCTGAAATAAGGTCTGTGATTAACACAAACATTTTATTTTACAACATAAAATACATCAGTAATTTTGCAATTAATATATTAAAATAATCATAAACTTTTGTTGGTCACAGAGTTTATTTTTTGCAATAATCCAAAAGCCAATGGAAAAATCCTGTTGGGTTTTTTATCGAGGGAACCAGGGAGATGCCAACATACAGGTTGGCCTACAAAAATATGTAATTACTGCAGTGAATGAAATTAAACTGAAGTGAAATCTGTCTAGACTGCAGGCAGCACAACATGCAGGGCAGGCGGTTTTGTCGATTATGGTGGGAGTGACCTAGTTTTGTTGCATCATGACATTTGCTTGCCGTGTTGATTGTGTGCAACAGGTGGATTATGACTACAATGAGTTTCCCAATAACTGGCGTTAGGGTAAATGAATGTGCAGATTAGTTTGCTAGTCAGAAAGCTTCTCTCTGTAAAAAAAAACACTGGTTTACGCTTTATTTTAATGTGTCCGTGTTACAGTGCAATTATACATTTAAGTACTGAGTAATGTTCATTAACTACATGTAGGGTTAGGGTTAAAATATGGATTGGTTTAGGGTTAGCTGCATGTAATTATGCATAATTTACTGTTATTACTATAGTAAGAACATGCAACTTATGTAACAAGGACACTGTAAAATTAAGTGTAACCGAACACTGGTGAGCAAATCAACAAACAGATATAGAATAGACTACACCTGATGTAATGTATGTTATAATGCCTTATATATTTTCAAAAATAATTGTAACCCAAGTTGAATTGAATTATAATATTTGCAGATTCCTTGTTACATCTTAAAATGGGAATTTTGCAAGTGACTTGTACAATTTTTTACCACACCATTATCATTCATTTAGTAGATTTTTTCTCATTAAGCATATGCAGATTATAGCAAGATAATTGTGTAATGATTTAAGGATCCAATAAAATAGTCCAATTGCACAAATGTGTGTTTTGTATGTTGATTTCAAACATTCAGTCCAAACCTCTCTTAAATTAGCATTATTTTTGTACCCCCTCTCATGGAAACAATGTGTTTAATAAATGCCAGGTTGAGGGCCGTGACATTTTTATTGGGGCAAGTATTCACTTTGTGTTTTTAAGATAATTTATTACAATATTTGCTGGCCATTATGTTGTTATAGAAATTTTACTGAAAGCTGATAATAGGATGTTTAATTTCAGGTTTCATTGTGACAACATGCCTCACTATAAGCCAAAACTGCCTTTCAGCGATAAACCTACCCTGAGAAATATACACTGGAATAAAAATTGTGACAACTAACCCCGGTGTCCCCTACATACATACACGTGTGTGTATACACACACACACACGTATATAAAAACACATTATGCTAGTCTGAATACGAGACAGCATAACAATATCAGAATTTTTTTTTTTTTTGCTCAAGTTTCTGGATGATATTAAACATGTGGCAATGGTTAGAGAGGCGGAAAACAAGCTGAAATAGGCAACCCAATCCCAGGCGGACCATTTATCAGGCTGGCCGCCGTTTTCTTTTTCTTTATGCTGACAAAGTCCAGCATCTCACCTTCCAAATGAAAAGCTAGTAATAGGGCCAGCGGAGGCGAACGGATCAGAGCTTTCAACACACGCCTCACACACAGATGAAACATAGCGTGCGGGGCAGATCCTTAACTAATTGTACTTTGTCTTGTTTTCTTTGTGTCTGAACACTGCAAATTCTATCATTATTAGATGAGCGTTTTACAGTGACAGGCCCCACCAGAGTCCAATTGGTGAAGTTTAATGATTATCCTTTTACTTCTGAGGGTTCTGTCTCTCATGACAATGTGCAGTGATCTGCTTAAACTCATCCGCAGGGAAAACCAAAGCCGAGTCTTTCCAGGTCTGTGTGGGTAGTTATGGTTAAAGAGAAAGCACTGCAGCTGAGACATCAAGTGCAACAAAAGATGTTCCAATTATACCACGTTCCTTTAAACTGTTCAATTAGCAGGTTTCTATAATAATAAGCAGCAAAATGGTTCACATAAACTCACTTGTTGTATAATCTTACACTGTTACATAATCATCTGAAAGAATCATATCCAGGAAACGCACGTTTCTACATTAGAATTTAGGGTAACGCTTTATAATAAGATCCCATTAGTGAAAATGCTCTAACTAATATTTAGTAAAAATGAGCAATACATTAATAAATACTGTAACAAATCTTTGTTAACTTTAGTTAATAAAAATACAGCTATTTATTGTTACTTCATGTTAGTTTAAGCCCATGAAATAATGTGAACATTTACAAATTTTGATTTTATAATTCTTTCAATATCATATTTTCAAAACAAGTAAAACACAACAGCATATATTCAGACAAGATTACTTGAGGTGAACTATATATTGAAGGATTAAAATGAATGTTTTTAACGTAAAGATCCCGAAATAATGTTAACATCTACAACTTATGATTTTATTCATTTATTAATAAATGTTGAAATTAACATTAGAGAATATTAATAAATGCTGTAGTAGTTTTCATTGTTAGTTCATGATAAATAATGCAGTTAACTAATATTAACAAATGGTTAATAATAATTTAGTCACTGTATCAAATAAATACCTAGGGTTGTGTTTGTTGTCTTCTAAGAGAGTCAAAAAATAAGCAGATCTAGCAGTTTTTAAGGCTTTTCTGTATGCAATAATGCTTTCTTTCCACGAAATGCGGAAAACCTCTAGTTTTGTTTTCTTCCAGCTGCGCTCAATTTTTCTGGCTGCTGTCTTGAGGGCCCGAGTGTGCTCATTGTACCACGGTGTTGGACTATTTTCTTCAATCTTCTTCAAGCGCAAAGGTGTCTAATGTGCTGTTACTGTAATGTTAAAGTGTTACCGAATTTAGACGAGTCAGTCATTATTGTTTCTCGTGAAAACAAGGTTGTTCTTTGGTAAAGCATGATTGAAAAATGGCGTTTAGTATTAGGGCAAAATCAGGGCATATTTGCATATATATAGAAATATATACACTATTGGCATTAAGTTTAATTTTTTAATTTATTCTGGCCAAGAACTGATCAACACACGCTGAGAAAAGTCAGTAAAAATAGGGCCCAATGTACTGCGTTAATAAGAAGGATTTTTCAGAATTGATTTTTGACGTGTTTTACTCATATTTTGAATTACGCATTGCATTGAGTTGTGTTTTAGAGGAAATGTCCATTTTTTTTTTCATATATGATTTTTTAAAATTGAGGTGTGAAATCTGACATTGATGATTTATAGCAGTAATAGTTTAAGGTTCTCCCTGCTACTCAAACACAACTCAAAAATGTGACACCAAACAATGACTGGTTCGTCTTCTACACGCACTCAGTGTGCACATGTGCACCAACTCAACTGTGCAACAGCTTGCATATCAAACTGAATTTTGAATGCTTTTTCCATTTTTGTGTGTAATGTGCATCAGACGGCCCGTGGGCGTGCTGTCTGAGACTGTGCCCCATCTCCTCTCTCTCAGCTTTTGTGAAAGTATGCATTTGAGTTTGGAACAAAGCCTGGGAATACCAGAATGATTGGTGCATTTGTGCAGTAGTGAAAATTAAAATCTTCAAACCTTTTAAAGACCAATGCATGTACAGTAATCGCAATGTCCCCTCGGTGAGAATTTGACAAACCCCCGCTAAACGCCTAATGCATGCTGGACTTGTTGATGAGCCAGATTTGCAGGCGTCATTCTGAATAAGTACACTTATGTGAGTGTTAATATTTGTTCCAGATTTCATAATTATATCAATTTCATCCAGACTAAATGCAGACTCAGACGGGTCTTTTGACTAAACTCAATGGGACACCGTTTGAAACTCACTGCACCCCTATAATGGGGGAGTCTGTGTGCCTGCCGACTCTTGGACCCGAGACAAAACCTGCATGGGGTGAGAGAGAAAAGAAGCCAATTAAGCCAATTAGGGATAATGATTTGGGAAATATAATTAATTGTGCAATATAAGAATATGAATCGCTCAATTTAAATTTCAGTCTGTTTATCACAAAATATATTGTATACCTTCAACTTTTAATGCAATATAAAATAACGGTAACACTTTAATTCAATGGTCCAGACACTCTACTAACTATAGGTAACTTTGTGTCTGCATGTCAACTAACTCTCATTAGAGTATTAGTAGACTGTCTGCTTAATATCTGCTAACACTTTATTGTGATGCTCCCAAACAGACATTTTACTGACTATAAGTAACTTTACAAGTACATGTCAAATGATTCTACTAACCCGAATCCTAACAGCTAACTCTACTAATAGTCTACTACAGTCTACTAATACTGTAATGATAGTTAGTTGACATGTAGTTGCAAAGTTACTTACAGTGTCTAAAGTGGAGCATCAAAATGTAACCAAAATAAAATTAATATAACATTTTGCACTTTATTTTACACTTATGTGTACTTACAGTGTACTTACCCAAGAAAGTACTGGATAATATAAGGTAACTACATGGGTTAAGGTTAGGTTTAGGGGAAGGTTCAGGGTTAGTTCCTAGTTATTACCCAGGTACTGTAATAACTGTAATAAGTACAGTACATGGGGAACATGACTGTAAAATAAAGTGCTACCAAATACTTCACGTGCTTTAGTTTGTTGGTCAACATATTAACTTTTCAAAGCATGACGAAAGTTAACATAATGATTTAAAATGAACTTTAAAGTAAACAAAGTGTACATGAAACTTAAGTAATTTCATTCATATTATAACCTATGATATTCTACATTTAATAGTTGAAGTACACTACAAGTGCATTTCTTTTTCAAAAGGGGTCATATGGGCTCCTTTTATAATATTTTTATTGCACTTTTCTGTTCTTTTTTAACTTGAATGCTTTTGTCACCATTCATTGCAATTGCATGAAAAAGTGCAACATTGTTAAAAATTTCACCTTCTGTGTTCCACAGAAGAAAAATAACACTGGTTTGCAATGTCATGAGTAAATAATGTGTTTCCATTTTTGGTGAACTAATCCTTTAATGCTGAGTAGGCCTTAGCAGACTATGCATTGCCGCTTTATATTACTCATGATCCAGGCATTCAGCTCCAGCGGGGAAATAAAACAGAAGGAATACCTTTATCAAAATGACAACTTTGACTGAAGCTCTTGAACTTGTTCTCCTAAATCAATGCTTTTTATATTCGGCGTCAAACTCCCCAATATATGCAGGAGACAGATGTCCACTCATTACAACTTCTTTTGACGTATCCTTCTATGGCCCAAAACATCTCACTGGAGAGTCGTTAGAAACGAGAGTCTGTTTAGTCTCCAGCAAACATCCCGCTCTGATCTGCTGTCAGCTGGATTATGAAGAGCATCATCAGTCACTAAGGACACACGTACACCCACATTCATGAGAACACACTCCAACCACTGACAACATAGTTATGTTCTGCAGATCATTTCTACCATATGGTCCCTTTCAGTTCCTGTTTTCATGACTGTAATTTTATTGAGATGCAATTACACCCTGATTAGTTTACAGTTTTTGGAGACTGAGGGCGAATTTACTTTTGCATGTGGTATTTTGTCTTGTTCACACGCAATCTAATGTAAGCAGGCACTATCTGCATATTAGATCATTATTATTTTGAGTGCAAACATGCCTCCTTTCTATGTACATTTGACTCATTATAGTTTGTACCTTTTTCACAAAAGTCAAGTGCATCGAATATTTTGTTTAAAAACTGACATTTTTATACTTTTCTAGACAATGTGGGACAAATAATTAATCGAATAATAATCAAATGATGAGAAAGCGCATCATAAGTGCACATATACTGTATCCACCAATTCAAGTACCCAGATGCTTTCCAGTCGCACTGAATTATGATAGATTGTGCCACATGATTTGCATGATTCCTTTTGTGATTTTTGAGCTAAAACAACACAGATGGGGCAATGAAAAATAAGACGGGCCAGGATAAAAAAATTAAAAAAAAAAGTTTAAAATGCATTCTGATAAATTTTAGAAATGTAATGTTTTTTTTGTTTTTTTTTACTTTTTTGTACCATAGTTTATTTAATACATGTGAGCACACACATCTAAATAACTAAATAAATAACAAAATAAATACATACATACATACATACATAAAAAAAAAATATATATCTATATATATATCATGACTTTTTAAAATTATAAACTTACACCACATGACGTTTTACAACCTATAATATAACCTTGCCTTGTTATAAAAAAATATATTAAATTATCTAATATTTTGCAAGACTTATTAACCTTTACACACAGTTATGAATTATATGCACCACTGGACTTTAATTTGGTGAACTTTTTTAAGTAATTTGAATTACTAAGAAATAATAATAACATATTATGTCCAACTACTCAATAAGGATTTGGTTTTAAGAACATAATGTTAATAATGAAGTTTTTACTGAGATTTTTACTGAGGACAGCTGTATCACCCTGTTATAAACAAACAAACAAACAAACAAATAAATATTAATTCAGAAAACATGTTCACCATAGAAAAAGTTTTGGTAAGACTTTAGGGTTCAATTCTCACTATTAACTAGTTGCTTATTAGCATGCATATTACTATGGTATTGGCTGTTTATTAGTACTTATAAAGCACATATTAATGCCTTATTCTGCATGATCATATTCTACATCCCTTAATCACCCAATACCTGAACTCAACAACTACCTTACTAACTATTAATAAGCAGTAATTAGGAGTTTATTGAGGCAAAAGTCATAGTTAATAGTGAGAACTGGACCCTAAACTAAAGTGTGACCACAGTTTTAAATCATTATATGCACTACAATTACAAGTTTTTCTGAACAGATGATAGACCTAGACAAAAAAAGTGCATCATGATATGAAGATATCAAATGAAAATAAAAGCCCCATCAGTGGCATATTTCATTCTGAGTGAATTTTCCTTTAAACCAGAGCAGAACAGAGCAGAACAACTTTATAAGAAGAGATGTAGCGTGCCAGCAGAACCACCCTGAAGATCTCACTCATTACACATGACGATGGTAGTTAGTCTTCTGCTGCAAAGTTCCTTTGTTTACACTTCCCGACACAAAAGTAAAGGCCGAGCGTTTCTCACCTTTGCTCTGTGTAGTTTAACGGCACTGTTACCCATCCAGTCGACAGTCTCTCACTTCCTAGCAGAGGGCAGGAGGTCTTGTCGTGCCGGCCTGTAGACACACAACAAAGAGAATACTGCTTTCTGTCTCTTTGCAGGTTGTCACGGTGCCGCTACATTCTGACTGGGTGTCCCAACAGTGAGCCGCCTCTGCTTTCAATAAGCAAACCCCAGTCAGCATTTGGACAATGTTATTGCTGTCATAAACATAACAGAGTTTTAATGTTTAGACGGTGCGTTGTAAGACATTTCGAGGGGGTTTGTACTTCAAATGTTGGAACAAATAAACTGTAAAGAGACTGTAAAGCTAAACCAGCTGTCGGCTGAAGAGCTTTCACTGCCGTAAGACAATAATGGGAATTAATTGTATAATCCCAAAAGGAAATAAAAATCACAATTGAGATCTCTTTTATATCTCTTTTTTTCTTTCTCACAGACAGCAAATTGAGACCGTTGCCTAAGCAGATGTTTAACTTGTTTGTAATGTTTTATGGCTCTTTTAACATCTGGACATACAGTTGGAAATGATTCAGTTGGCTAATACTGGCATATTTACAGTATTAATGTGTATTATCCTTATAAATAAAGTCAAAGCAAACTTGATAAAATGATACCAAGAATCTCCTATACACTGTAAAAACTTATATGTTATGACAACATATATTTTCACATTGCTTTTACATGCAATTTATAATTTATACAAGATTCAGCTAAACTTTTTAAGTTAGTTTAATGTAATTTAAGTTGGAAATACTTAAATAATTTAAGGCAGCAACTCTCAACAATGTCTCAAACTGTAGACTGTAAAAATTATTTTTCAAATTTGCAAATAACACAAAAATTATTGGAGTTAGCTTTACAAGGAAATACTTTTTCAATATTTATACTTCCATGTTTAATTGAATGTAATCTATGAGCAATTCTTGGGATGTATTGGCATAATATTGGCATTGGCATTTTGCCATATTAAACTGTGACAATAATGTCAAAAAATGAAATGCTGCAGACATATTAGGTGCGTAATGGTACATGTATTCGTCCCAGACGTTACGGTTCTGTGCATACCATAGACTGTAAAAAAGATGGACAATGCACCTTCACTATCTTCCATTGAAGTAAGTGAAGCCGCCAGTGTCCAAATATGGCATCTTGGGTCTCGAGTCTGCGCAGTAGTGAGCGCGAAGTGGAGCCGAGATATCAAGGTCCCGCCTAATCAACTTTTTGTGAAATAAACAGTTATGGAAATGTAGAGATTAAAGTTAAAGCTCCAATCTCCTCCCGAATGTCCATTGGTGCTCCAGTGACTACATCGCTCAGAGAAGCTGTCAATTAGAGGTCTGTGCGGGACTGTTTTTTTCGTCCCGCTCCCGCTATGTTCTCTTCCGCACCCACCCGCTCCCGCTTAAAATTCACTCTGTGTTCACCCGCTTACCGCTTAGAATGATTTTCTTCCCAACCCGACCGATCCCACTAAATTTAGACATAGTTTCCAGATTTAAATTTCCCCTAAAGAAAGAGAGTGATAACAAATATAAAATGCTGGCTGTACAATAATTGTATTTGTTATTTTTGTCTTATCGTGATACGGTATCGAACCGTGACTTCTTATCGTCATAAAAATGTCACAGAGAAAAATAGGCTAAATCAAATACGACATCTGTCACTCAAAATTATAAGCCAAAAATACAAATAAACGAAAACTGTTGGCTTACTAGCTAATGCTACTGCAAAAATTTAACATGCAAGAACAGAATGTCGCTGACTGACGAGTTTCATTACCGAAGGTCTCCTCAAAAATCTGACCACAAAGGCTGAATGTTCTCTCTGAAGGTGCTCTCGTGGACGGGATGCAAAGAACATATATTGCCAGGTTCAGGGCAGGGAACTGGGAACTGGGAACTGTGTGAACGCCACCACTGCAGAAAGTTTTGTTCACTTCAAGTTCAAGTGAGGATACACTGTTGTCAAAGGATGTCGGGAGTAGCCTGGCTATCGTCAGACCGCCTGCTCCCACCCAAAGTACACCAGAGTTACTGACTGCTACAGTCTTTGATTTGGAAATGTACTCCCGCACCGCAAGAAAACTGATCGGAAATGCAGACCTCTACTGTCAATCTCTGCTGTCAATCATAACGTCACACCCCCATTTTTATAGCAAACTTATTTAAAGAACGAACACTTGAACTAACATCAGCGTGATAAAAACTGCCTAAAATAACAGAAACCATCTTTGGAAAAAATGTATTTGACGTGTAATTTGATTGTTTAGTTTGTCTATGTCCCATTACATTTCAGGGAGAGGGCAGGGTTTATGACCTACTGCATCCGGCCACTGGGGTCGATCGAGACGCTTTGGCTTCACTTTTCAGGACTCGTGTGGCACACTTGGTGCATACAGTCAGAAGACGAATACAGTCAGTCACAGGCGATCCACACTCCAATCTAGAAGGGGTGTGCATGGTAATGTAACACTGTTTGATAACCGCCACAACAGCAAAAAGAACAGAAGAGACAATCTACGCACCATCCCAAAACAAGAGTTCAGATGCATTTAAGAGTATTTTAAGTTGTTTCCGCTGTTATAATGAGACATAATCATTTGGCATTGTGCCGATTTGTGTCATGGAAGTCCAGTGATGAAATATGTGTGTCCTGGAAATGGGAAGCCTCAGGCGCCGCTTCACTCGCTGTCTCCCTGTGGAAAGATATGGCTCTTTTTCTCCTCGCTCATCTTTCCGTGATTTCTTGAAAAAGCGTAATATTGAACTTTGTGCATTCGCTATTGTCACCGCATATTAATGAACTTACACAAGCAAAGAAAATGAAATCATAGGCTACGCACAACATGTTAATCAAACCAATAAGTTTAAAAACAGCCGTTGCATTATATCACACATCATTGGTCAATCTATCAATTACAGTAACAAATCAACAATTTGTAAATGTGCATGTAAATGTACCAAACTCGTATTGAACCGTGACTTCTGTGTACCGTTACACCCGTAATCTCTATAAAGTGGACATCCACTCATGTCATGTGTTTGAGATTCACTCTACCCTGAAGATGTGAGGTGATGTGGAACAGGTGTTTGCTGACTAATGTCAAACATGCATGATATTGAATAAGGATGCTGTATATGAGAGAGACTCTCTGCTGACAGAGACATTTTGGCAGAGGTTTGAATGATCAAATGAAGATTTCCCTTTGAGTGCTTCCAAGGCATAGGTTTCTCTTCCCTTCTTAAACATTAATAATGTGATATATTGGATTTTGAAACGTAATATTTCACAGAGAATCACATTTTGGCTTGTTTCAGATAGTATTTTGTCAGGATGATCGCTATTGTCCTGTTCCTAAAGCATCAAACACATAAAATAGAGTTGTGACTGGCTGCTAGAATGATTGTTATGAATGTCTAGAGGAAGTGTTTCTTCATGAGATGACTATATAGGAGACTTGGATTACATTTTTTTTTGGATTACATGCACATGTTCACATGCATTGGTATACAGACACAACTGGATGGTCTTGATGAATATTGCAAAATGATTATATCCCTAGTGCTGGGCAATAAACAAAAGAATGTTTTTTTATGCCCTGTAGAAACCATTGCTATAATGACTTCTTTCCCTAATTTGCCATAAGCCACACAGTAAAAACCATATGCCACAGTGAATCTCTAAAACAAACATTAAAAGTTAGATATCCAGCAAAGCTATGCTGGGACTGTGACATCCCATATTACACTTAATTGCAACCAAATGGCAGAGAGGAAAAGTCAAAAATCCTCCGACCACCTGTTCGCTGAACTGTTTATATTTAACCAGAAATAGAGCCAGACCCAGAAGATTGCTCCCTCATCCCCTAACAACCTGGACTGCAAGAAATAAAAATGTCTCATGAGTAAAGTTTGACAAAATTATTGAAATATCATTATAATGCAGGAAGTGGATCAAGACAGGGTCGTGCGCCATTCAGAATTGAATTGCCTTTTAAATTCACAAACGCAATCTGAATATAAAGAAAGTAGAATTAAAAGAGAATGTGATTCAAAGAAATTTAAATCTAAATATTCATATAAACCATTTACACACACTCAACATATGGGGTATTTCCAGAAACAAACAAACAAACAAATAAACAAACAAACAAACAAACAAATAAATAAATAAATAATGCTATTGCTAGTTAGAGGTAGGTCACTAAAATTTCGACATGCCTGTGTGCATATGAATCATAAATATTTAAATCTAAATATTCACATAAACCATTTACATACACTCAATATATGGAGTATGTCCACAAACAAACAAACAAACAAACAAACAAATAAATAAATAAATAAATAAAGCTATTGCTAGTTAGAGGTAGGTGACATTAGGGGTGAAACATTGTTATTTGAAATATTTGATTTCACTAAAATTTCGACATGCCTGTGAGTGCATATGAATCATAAATATTTAAATCTAAATATTTATATAAACCATTTACATACACTCAACATATGGAGTATTTCCTGAAACAAACAATGAATGAATGAATGAATGAAAATAAACAAACAAACAAACAAATCAATCAATCAATCAATCAATAAAAATGCTATTGCTAGTTAGGTGGCATTAGGGGTGAAACATTGTTTTTGGAAATATTATTTGATTTCACTAAAATTTCGACATGCCTTTGAGTGCATATGAATCATATATATTTCATATCATTCTCCATAAATATTTTTTTCATAATTTTTTCAAATATTTGATACATTACTTTTTATCTGCTAAAAGTTTTTATTATTATTTATTTATTTTATTTCATTTTTTTTACCAAGTTTTAGGAGTACACTGACATGTTTCATGGGCTCTTTAATATGAAATTACACTTTAAAATTAAATTACAAAAAAAAGTGTCACGTTTAGTCTGTTTTGGTTTGGTTTTCAGACACTTTTTGTTTGCTTCTCTTGGTTTCCTGTGTTCCTGCTCATCATTTGTTGTCATGGTTATTCATTATGTTATTAATTAGTGCACACCTGGTTATCATTGAGTTGGTTATCCTGTGTATTTAAGATCTTCAGTTTCCTCGGCTCTGGTGTTGGCTGTGTTTCAGTACACACTGATTCTCTCTTTCGTGTTGTTTAATTAAAGTTACTCTACTAGTTGAATGGATACCTTTCTCTTTGTCATCCTTTGTGGATCCTATCGTGACAAAAAGACAGTAATGTCATGTTTTAAACATTAAAATTGCATTAAAATTTGCATGAGAAATCTCACCATACCACATCAGGAACCCATACATACAAAACCCTAATTATACTATTTTAAAGTGAAAAAAAAAAAAAAAAAAAAAACCAATGTCCTATATGACAGAGATTAATGGGAGAATACTGAGAGAAAGGGGAAATCACCTTGACTACTTAAATTTGACTTACAGTTATATTCAAATGAAACCTCACCTATTTAGATCAGAAACACATTCACATTGATTGCATGAATCAGGTTTCTGCTCTAACGCTGCACTTGCCTCATGGTTTGGCGCGTTGTGCATGTTACTGCTGCCACTGCTGAATGAAAAAAAAGAGGATAATCTTTGTTCCATCTGGGACTGGTCAGACAGCAGAATTACAGCACACAGCTATCCAAAAAGTGTAATCATTTCAAGAGAGTCAGAGGGAGACAGATCTGTGTGTCTGACACCTTTACACAGACTCTGTCCAGGCAGGAAGATTTACAGCTCTAATCAAAAAAAATCGCCCACATTTGCAAATTGTGCATGAGAAGTAGTCTCGCGTAGCACGACTTTTGATTAATGGTGTAAAGTCTGGTGCACATTGCAGCCGATTCTGGCCAAGAATCACCCACTTACACTGAAAGAGACTGACTGACTGACATGTGAAGTGACCAACAACAGTTCGTTTTGTTTCACGTGCCGTTTAGGGGTATGGCCTGGTTCCATCTCAGAGTAAAAATATCAAAAGGTAATTGATAAGAATTTCTGTTTTGGTAACACTTTAGTATGGGGAACACATATTCATTATTAACTCCTAAATTATTCATTATAAACTCCTATTATAAACTCCTAATTTACTGCTTATTAATAGTACGGTAGTTTTTGTAGCGTTTAAGTTTAGGAATTGGGTATAGAGTTAAAGGGATAGTTGAAAAATGAAAAATGAAAATTCTGTCATCATTTACTCACCCTCAAGTTGTTCGAAACTCGTATGAATTCTTTCTTCTGCTGAACACAAAAGAAGATAATTTGATAATATGAGGAACCAAACAGAAAAAAATACAGCTGGGAAAAAAAATACTATGGAAGTCAATGGAGTCCATCAACTGTTTGGATACCAACATTCTTTTTGTGTTCAGCACAAAACTAAATAGTTTTGGGTGAACTCTTCCTTTAAGGGATGTAGATTATGGTCATGCAGAATAAGGCATTAATATGTGCTTTATAAGTACTAATAAACAGCCAATATCCTAGTAATATGCATGATAATAAGCAACTAGGTAATAGCGAGAATTGAACCCTAAAATAAAGTCTTACTAATTTAGTTTTTTTTTTTAATAAAATGATGATTTTTTTGCCAGGGGTTGAAAACTCTCGGAATTTGAAGATCAATGTAAATTGTACTTAATTTGTCTTCAGAGAAACATGTAAGTATCTTCTGTTGCATCCGAAGGGCAGTACTAAATAAAATTTAAAAAAAAATTAAAAAAAGATATATATATATATATATATATATATATATATATTTAAACAAAAGAAAAATTTGGACATTCATCCTGTTCAAAAGTTTTCACCCCCGGCTCTTAATGCGTCGTGTTTCCTTCTGGAGCATCAGTGAATGTCTGAACCTTTTTTAATAGTTGTGTTTGAGTCCCTCAATCGTCCTCAGATCTCAGAATCACACAGTCACTGCTGGAAAGGGTTCAAATATGCAAAAGATGCAGTTTTTGAAGATTTGCAGGACCTGGAGGATTTTTCTGAAGAACATTATGCAGTTTGACTGCTCAGGACAAACAAGAGACTCAAAAACAACCATCAGAAAACACAAAAACGACACACAGGATTAAGAATCAAAGGTTCATAAACTTTAGAACGGGGTCATTTTAATAAATTCAGCTATTTGTTTGTCTTGTGGACTATATGTAAACATCTATGTAAAATATCTTATTCAGGACAGTACTAAATAAAAAATAACATGCATTTTGTATGATCCCTCTTAATTTGTTCAAATTATTCCCATTTTCACAGATTCTGCAAGGGGTTCACAAACTTTTTCTTGCCACTCTATATATATACACTCACCTAAAGGATTATTAGGAACACCTGTTCAATTTCTCATTAATGCAATTATCTAATCAACCAATCACATGGCAGTTGCTTCAATGCATTTAGGGGTGTGGTCCTGGTCAAGACAATCTCCTGAACTCCAAACTGAATGTCAGAATGGGAAAGAAAGGTGATTTAAGCAATTTTGAGCGTGGCATGGTTGTTGGTGCCAGACGGGCCGGTCTGAGTATTTCACAATCTGCTCAGTTACTGGGATTTTCACGCACAACCATTTCTAGAGTTTACAAAGAATGGTGTGAAAAGGGAAAAACATCCAGTATGCGGCAGTCCTGTGGGCGAAAATGCCTTGTTGATGCTAGAGGTCAGAGGAGAATGGGCCGACTGATTCAAGCTGATAGAAGAGCAACTTTGACTGAAATAACCACTCGTTACAACCGAGGTATGCAGCAAAGCATTTGTGAAGCCACAACACGCACAACCTTGAGGCGGATGGGCTACAACAGCAGAAGACCCCACCGGGTACCACTCATCTCCACTACAAATAGGAAAAAGAGGCTACAATTTGCACGAGCTCACCAAAATTGGACAGTTGAAGACTGGAAAAATGTTGCCTGGTCTGATGAGTCTCGATTTCTGTTGAGACATTCAGATGGTAGAGTCAGAATTTGGCGTAAACAGAATGAGAACATGGATCCATCATGCCTTGTTACCACTGTGCAGGCTGGTGGTGGTGGTGTAATGGTGTGGGGGATGTTTTCTTGGCACACTTTAGGCCCCTTAGTGCCAATTGGGCATCGTTTAAATGCCACGGCCTACCTGAGCATTGTTTCTGACCATGTCCATCCCTTTATGACCACCATGTACCCATCCTCTGATGGCTACTTCCAGCAGGATAATGCACCATGTCACAAAGCTCGAATCATTTCAAATTGGTTTCTTGAACATGACAATGAGTTCACTGTACTAAAATGGCCCCCACAGTCACCAGATCTCAACCCAATAGAGCATCTTTGGGATGTGGTGGAACGGGAGCTTCGTGCCCTGGATGTGCATCCCACAAATCTCCATCAACTGCAAGATGCTATCCTATCAATATGGGCCAACATTTCTAAAGAATGCTTTCAGCACCTTGTTGAATCAATGCCACGTAGAATTAAGGCAGTTCTGAAGGCGAAAGGGGGTCAAACACAGTATTAGTATGGTGTTCCTAATAATCCTTTAGGTGAGTGTATACAGTCCTGCAACTCTAGAGGGCGCAAATTACCACATGGCACAAGCTGATTGGCCTCTGCTGATCCTGCAGCCAATGAGATCGCTTGCTCAACATTTAAATAGCTGGTTCATTGTTTGCTGTAAGCTAGTCCTGCATTGTATTAGATCTGAACCCCTCCACCTCCCCAGCTCCACCTGCCTAGATCTGCTATGGGATTTATGTATGCCAATTTATGCAGCAGCAGCACATCTCAGCTTGTCTCTGTATCTATTAGCAAGTCCATACTTGCACTGCAGCAGAAGACCAAATACATTAACATTTCCATATTCAACAACATGCTAAAACTATTCTGATAGTGTTCAAAAATGTTATATATTCAGATGAAGAAAAGAAGACAGCAGCTTTGTATATCACAGTTATCTGTGCAACGTCTGTTGAGTGCAATACTTCCCATGTAGACACTGGTCAAACATTTTGTGCATGCGGTTTTGTCACCCGGCTGTACACAAACACACAAGCTTCACATGATCGATAGTACCGACCCTCCCTTCATCAATTACTGTAATTGATTTCTAAGAAACTCAGCACTCTGGCAGTCTACTCTTAACCAGATCCGCAGTCCTGGTCTGCAGGGATCAGATACACTGAACAGACTCCAGTGAGATGCATCCATGCATGCCACAGACATCGACTACACTAAACCAATAGCAGAGAGGAAAAGTACTCAGGCCTAGGCTGAAACCCCCCTGGTAAAGCCATCAGAGCCACAGACCTGTTCTGTCCTCAGAAAAGACCGCTGTCTGTTTCAGCTCCGTACCACAGAGTGACCTTAAAGTAGCCAGATATCTTCTCATCAGTCCTGTTTCCTAAGGAGAACATCTTTATTTTAACCCAGGACACTCTAATTACTTACTTTTAGGAAATCTGGGGTGACCAGGGTAATATTAACGATAATTGGTTTTCATTTGCCTGAGCATCATATTTGTATCACTCATTCATCATAAATGTAGTTATTTTCTCGTTTTCCAGAGCAATTTAATCAAAATTAATTTAAACTAGGGCTGTCAATTTAACACTTTAACTGTGATTAATTTAATAAAAAGTAATACAATTTTTAAAAAAAAATACACTCAATTATGCCCTGCTACCCGTATATGAGCTCAACAATAAATTATTTGTCTTTTGATTAACGGTTTAAAAAGTATCTTGATTCAAATGAATGTTTTTTTTTTCTCTCTATAAACATAAACCTAATATATTTAAGAAACAATTTAAACCAAAAACTGTGGTCTCATAACAACTGGATAGTGGTTTATAGGTGTCAGCCCATGGGCAGTTTTCACTATCAAAAGCCTTAAAGGGATCCTATTATGCCCCTTTTTGCAAGATGTAAAATATGTCTCTGATGTCCCCAGAGTGTGTATGTGAAGTTTTAGCTCAAAATACCCCACAGATCATTTTTTATAGCATGTTAAAATCGTCACTTTTTGAGGGTGAGCAAAAACATGCCGTTTTGTGTGTGTCCCTTTAAATGCAAATGAGCTGCTGCTCCCGCCCCCTTTCAGGAAGAGGGCGGAGCTTCAAGAGCTCATGTTAGCAGCTCCGATTACCTCACACAGACACACACTGAAAATGACAGAAACTGTTCAGTCGGACAATGATGGAGAGACTCGAGAAGAAGAGACAACATGTAGAATGAGACAGGACGTTTCTGAATGGATAGTTGATGAATTTATGAGTTAGCTATCTTCAAGTCATTGATTAGCATATTCTGTCATGATAATCTATAAATGGCTGGTGTGGGAACTGTTGTCAGACGCACAGAGCCAGAGAATATCTGCTGCATGAAGAGAGAACAGGTATAGTTTAGTTTAATTACGGTTATAACTTATGTTGTCATCTTGCTTTATGACATGCTATTGCATTTGTGTTCGTACTGTATTGCAATAAATGTGAAAGACGGATGACAGCTTGAGGGACTCCCAAATGTGCTCGACTACAACAACTCTTTTCAACATGTTCCCGGGGGCGGGGTTTATGTAAATTTCAAGGTTAGTGAGGTCACTAACCCGTGAAGAAGCTCGTTGTAGTCCCTACCAGCCGTTTGTTGTAGTCCTTAAAAAGAGATTTCTGTAAAAGAAAATATCTCCCTTTGCTTTGAACTTTGAGCGTCATAACTTTGCAGATGTTGTTTATGCTCAAGCAGCAACATTACACACTCACTTTATCAGGGTGGGAGATCAGCTGGCCAAGCAGCTAAACCATATTAAACCAGCTTTTAGGATCAGCAAACCATCTTATTACATTATCCTCTGGTTTCACAGACAAGTCTTAAACTAGTCCCAGATTAAAATGCATGTTTGAGCTGTTTTAACTGAAAGCAACTTGCACTGGCATACCTGAAAATAGGTCAGAGCCATTGTTTTGTCTCAAGATGCAACCAGTAATGTTTTTTTTAGGGCACATTTATAAAAGCTACTTAAATATACCCGGTTTCACAGACAGGGCTTAGATTAAGCCAGGATTAGGCCTTAGTTTAATTAGGGCATTTAAGTAGCTTTTATAAGCGTGTCTTTGAGAAGAAAAAAAAACATTACTGGTGTGCATCTTAAGACAAACTAAAGCCCTGCATTTCAGCCCGAGCCCGACGGGCCTCGACTTATTTACGGCCCTGGGGCCAGGCTTCGGGCCAATTTTCACGTCATACCTCAAACACGGGCCAGGCTTCGGGCCTTTTTTAAGGCTTCTCCTTCGTTTTATATTTTAGACATTCATTAATTAAAAGAAACAATGAGATGTGCTGCGCTGGTGGAAACAACACGAGACCATGATACCGCTACTGGCAAGACTGGTTCGCGCCGTGTTTAGTGTTGCAGTGGCCAGAGTTAAGAGTTATGGCCTTTTTACAACTGGTCACTTCATTCGTTTTCTCTGACCAGATATCTATCCGATTGTGAAAAGACCAGGAGTAAATGCCTTCCGAAATTCTCTCTTATTTAATTTAAATCCGATTACTCAAACAAACCAATTCAGAAGGTGGTCTGGGACGCATTTCAGGCGAAACTGGACATGTGTAAATGCATCTGGTTGTTTAAACGACATATGTAAATTTTACTCCTGGCAAATTGTTAAAAAATAAACGTGTGAGAGCGTGTTATAGGCTCTATATGACATGTTGTAGTCTGATATGACAGCGCTACTGCAACACGCATTGCCGCAAATGAGTAAAACAAGCCAACACGCAAACTGCCGCAAGTGAAACTGAAAGTAAGTCTCAGATGCTCAAAAACACAATCATCTTCATTAGAACTAATGAGACTAAATTATCTTACCAGTGCTTAGGTCGCTCTTTCTCCTGTTGCGGTCTTTGATCTTGAAATGAGCTGAAGATAAATAAAATGCAGCTCATACAGTGGGGAGAACAAGTATTTGATACACTGCCGATTTTGCAGGTTTGCCCACTTACAAAGCATGTAGAGGTCTGTAATTTTTATCATAGGTACTCTTCAACTGTGAGAGACGGAATCTAAAACAAAAATCAAGAAAATCACATTGTATGATTTTTAAATAATTAATTTGCATTTTATTGCATGACATAAGTATTTGATCACCTACCAACCAGTAAGAATTTCCGGCTCTCACAGACCTGTTAGTTTTTCTTTAAGAAGCCCTCCTGTTCTCCACTCATTACCTGTATTAACTGCACCTGTTTGAACTCGTTACCTGTATAAAAGACACCTGTCCACACACTCAATCAAACAGACTCCAACCTCTCCACAATGGCCAAGCCCAGAGAGCTGTGTAAAGACATCAGGGATAAAATTGTAGACCTGCACAAGGCTGGGATGGGCTACAGGACAATAGGCAAGCAGCTTGGTGAGAAGGCAACAACTGTTGGCACAATTATTAGAAAATGGAAGAAGTTCAAGATGACAGTCAATCTCCCTCGGTCTGGGGCACCATGCAAGATCTCACCTCGTGGGGCATCAATGATCATGAGGAAGGTGAGGGATCAGCCCAGAACTACACGGCAGGACCTGGTCAATGACCTGAAGAGAGCTGGGACCACAGTCTTACAGAAAACCATTAGTAACACACTATGCCGTCATGGATTAAAATCCTGCAGCGCACGCAAGGTCCCCCTGCTTAAGCCAGCGCATGTCCAGGCCCGTCTGAAGTTTGCCAATGACCATCTGGATGATCCAGAGGAGGAATGGGAGAAGGTCATGTGGTCTGATGAGACAAAAATAGAGCTTTTTGGTCTAAACTCCACTCGCCGTGTTTGGAGGAAGAAGAAGGATGAGTACAACCCCAAGAACACCATCACAACCATGAAGCATGGAGGTGGAAACATCATTCTTTGGGGATGCTTTTCTGCAAAGGGGACAGGACGACTGCACCGTATTGAGGGGAGGATGGATGGGGCCATGTATCACGAGATCTTGGCCAACAACCTCCTTCCCTCAGTAAGAGCATTGAAGATGGGTCGTGGCTGGGTCTTCCAGCATGACAACGACCCGAAACACACAGCCAGGGCAACTAAGGAGTAGCTCCGTAAGAAGCATCTCAAGGTCCTTGAGTGGCCTAGCCAGTCTCCAGACCTGAACCCAATAGAAAATCTTTGGAGGGAGCTGAAAGTCCGTATTGCCCAGCGACAGCCCCGAAACCTGAAGGATCTGGAGAAGGTCTGTATGGAGGAGTGGGCCTAAATCCCTGCTGCAGTGTGTGCAAACCTGGTCAAGAACTACAGGAAACGTATGATCTCTGTAATTGCAAACAAAGGTTTCTGTACCAAATATTAAGTTCTGCTTTTCTGATGTATCAAATACTTATGTCATGCAATAAAATGCAAATTAATTACTTAAAAATCATACAATGTGATTTTTTGGATTTTTGTTTTAGATTCCGTCTCTCACAGTTGAAGAGTACCTATGATAAAAATTACAGACCTCTACATGCTTTGTAAGTGGGCAAACCTGCAAAATCGGCAGTGTATCAAATACTTGTTCTCCCACTGTATCTGTTGCTTTCGTTGACGTTAAATGTGCATATACCGCGGGAATTGAAGATCGGATTTATATTCATTTTGCGGAGAGGTGTAAGGTAAGACAACCTGCATGTTTTTTATTTTTATTTTTTTATTTGTTAAGATTGTGTAGCCCGTTTCGTTTGCGAGCGCCCTTGCGAGCAGCATCAGCCTGCCTCAGTTTGTCAAAAATGCCTTTTTACTGTGGTGGTGTATGTGTGGTGGAAACATTTTTCTAAATTAACTTAATAAAGAAACGAAACGAAATATAACTACTTTGACATTAAAAACAAAACTGAACTATTTTAATGGCTGCAACAGTGTGTAATAGGGAGGATAAAAATAAAAAATAAAAAAAAACACGGGCTCCAGTCGGACTCGGGCCAGGAATTTTGATAAGCTGTCGGACACGGGCCGGGCTAGGGCCTGAGCGTCTCGGGCCAGGGCCGGGCTAGGGCCTAGATTTGAGGCCCGTGCAGGGCTCTAAGACAAACCAATTGCACTGACATATTTTAAGATATACAAGTACAAGTTGCTTTCAGTTCAGCTCAAACATGCATTTTAGTCTGGGACTGGTCTAAGCCTTGTCTGTGAAACCAGGCTTATATATATAATTTATATTGCATTCTTTTGCCACAACCAATGACACGATTGTTTTTAAACCGACAGATAGATATAAAGAAGCTTAGTGGAGAAAGAATCTTTATAGCAGTGCATGAATTCATCTACTCGATGATCACACACACACACACAGAAACATTTAGAGGGGCATTGGCCGTAATAAATGACCTGCCACATTGCTGTTTCAGGCCGACACGCTGGAATAACACTGTACCTACACACAGCTGCTCCCTGATCAGATGTTCCCATGCGTGTGGTGGCCAGACAGCGCCTGTATACCGTCACACAGAGGCACACACACACACACACACACACTTGTTGTGTTTTTATGTTTATGGGGACTTTCTTTAGACATAATGATTTTTATACTGTACAAACTGTATATTCTATCCCCTTACACTAACCCCCACACACACACACACACACACACTTGTTGTGTTTTTATGTTTATGGGGACTTTCTTTAGACATAATGATTTTTATACTGTACACACTGTATATTCTATCCCCTTACACTAACCCACACACACACGCACACACAGAGAGAGAGAGAGAGAGAGTGTTCAAAGACCTCACCTCCTCATTGGGTTCGGCCTCCACCCTTGTTACTTGCCTACTATGGAGATGATAGATTGATGGCTTTGCCGCGGAGCAGACCTTAGTTTGAAGTAAACAAGTGTAGAACTGCTCACTGTAGAAGAGGGCAGGAGAAGGCAAGCGTTTTCAAGAATTTTCCTGAAATGAAAAAATAAAATGTTATGGCAGATCTGAAAGCATAAAATGACTTTTTTTCTGCAGTACACTGTAAAATAAGATAAAATAAATTAAGTGTCTTTCTACTTCAAAATAATTCAATGTGTTAATTGCCATTTAATTGTGAAATGTACTAGTAATTTCTGAGTAAAAATTGTTTCAGTGTACAGTGTTCAGTGTTTCTTCTCTATATTTATTTATTTTATACTGCAAGTGTGTAATTGTTTGATGCACAATAATACGCACAAGATGGAAAGATTAATATTTGTCATCGCCAATTTGATATCTGCTGTTTTGAGAGTTTACAGAGCATGCAAAGCCACTAGAACCACTTTAACATGCTTCATTTAATCAGAAATGTGACCCCTTTTATCCAAGCCTTTATTTTTCAACACTCATCTGATTGCGACAAGCCGTTCATGCAAAAAACGACCAAAATACAGAGTTTCTACGTATTAGTCTATGTTCTTTCACCAACATTACCCTCCAATAGCCCTTGATGAGAGTAATTTCAGCCTTTAAATCAGATGTGGACAGAATAAGTTCACATACTCTGTTTACCAGGGACTCTGTGACAAAACTAAACGGGTGAAATGAGGCGACATTGCATTATGATTAAATAAAATTCGCAGTCTCTTGACTATAGGGGCACTTTGTGTGCAAGAGGGCTGCGAGTCTGAGCAGTATAAATAAAAGGAAATTAATTAAAGGTAGGGTGGTTAGTTTGGCGCCATGGAAAGAATACACAATTTAGAGGTGCATGCCAAATCCCGAAATGGACGAAATGAAGGTAATCAGTCATATTTCGCTGCAATTTGACAGTGGGCATAGCGTTTTCTGGAGAGGCCGGCTAAGGAGTTTGGACAACCTAGAGAAAATTGGAAAAGTAAGTGTGAGGAGAGATCCCGTAATATTTCTGTCTTTCTAACCTTCTTCATTCACTTATTTATTCACAATTATTCACCATACAGTATGGCAAATGGGAAAGTGTGACTGAACTCAAACTCAACTCGTAGGCATCAGGGACTGTTCATATTTTATAATGTTTTGATGCCTAAATTCACTTGTAGCATTTAAAATGACTATTAGTTTTTAGTGTTTTATTTCTCATTTCTTTAGACATATTAGTGTAGAAGTTTAATTAAATAAAAAAAAAAAAATACTTTTGTTTGGGCAGATCAGAACTCATTTAAAAACATTAATAATGTTAGTAGACATTAAAAGTTCTCACTAAAAACATTGTGTAAAAAGAATATTCTATTATGTGTTTACATGATTTTGCGATTTTATACATTTTCTTTCAGTTTTTAATGTTAATAAATATTCAAAATGCAGTTTAGACTTGGAAATGAAGACATTTTGAAGCTGACAGAAAAGTTTCCATCAGTTTTTAAAGTCACCATTAAATCAAACTGGGCAATTCTTACATTTTTATGGAATATTGCAGTATTTATTATAAATGATTTATCCATGCACATGCACATCACTATTTTTAATTTTTTTATTTCATATGCCTCGTAATCTTTAATCAAAATAACTTCCCCTCCCACTTCTCTTCTCTGATGATGCGTTTACTGGTGCGAGGGCGGGGCAACCTGTCACTCACACAAGATCCACCAATAGCAAACCACAACCATCCAATCATGCCGACTTTAAAGGGGACGGCAGTGTGTGTGCACAACCAACCTATAATGGTAAAAATCAACGTATTTTTTTTAAAAATCTCCATAAATCATAAACAGTGTCTCAGAACAAGCTGTTTGCAGATTCTAGCAATGCAACATCACAAATGCTTAAGCCCCGCCCACGACTGCTGATGGACTCCACCCTATTAACATAGACCCCGCCCCTCAGTGAGCTGTACACAGTCCTCTTATTAGTATTCTAATTAAAGCTACTAAAGTTATTCAGTCAAGAGCAGTGAGTGATTTTCTGTTCTTTTGTTGTTTGATTCATATTAACAGCATATATAGCAGTAAGTACTGTATATTACGCTGCTGTCACTTTAATACACAGATCTAATATTCACATGCGATTTCTTTGTGTGTTTTTGACTGCATGTGTTTATGTGAACTGTGTGTGTTTTTGACTGCATGTGTTTATGTGAACTGTGTGTGTTTTTGACATAACCTTGTGTGTATTTGACTGTTTAAGCGTATTAGCTTTCTGTGTGCGTGCTTCAGGTGTGTGTGCTCAGAAAACCATATATCAGAAGTTTAGACTGATATGAGATGATCATCAAAACCAAACAGATGTTTTAGTTTTTGGCAGAGTATCTGAGACAGGAGCTGTACCGGCTCCGCCCTCTTCCGGAAAGGGGGCGGGGAGCAGCAGCTCATTTGCATTTAAAGATACATGCACGTAAACAGCATGTTTTTCCTTCCACTCAAAAATTTGCATTTATCATTCATCATTTAACATGATTTAATAAATGATCTGTGGGGTATTTTGAGCTGAAACTTCACAGACACATGAGACTTATATTACGTCTTGTAAAAAGGCTAGGTCCCTTTTAAAAGAAAATAATGCATTTTATTAATTACAACTGAACACTATTAATGTATATACATATTCATATATGATGCATATTTGTGTATTTTATACATATTAATAGGAAATAGCAATGCATTAAGTGATTTGATTAACACTATGGATTGTGCTTTTCTCTTTTCAACTATATGATTTACCTTTTGAATAATACATTTGAAAAGAGAAAAGCACAGTCCATGAGGCACACATTTGGAATGCATTTAGTGCTCATGATGGAGTGTAGAGTGTCCAGGTCTGAAATGTTCCAGAATAAAGTCATTGAGCAGAGATTCAGTGAGGTGCAGAGCGGCTTGTTCAAGTCACTTTAAATTGAGTATGCGTGCAAGGTGCTGAAAGAGCTGGCCGGTGTGAAAGCCGATAGGACTCGAGGACGCAAGGCAAAAGGCTCTGCCTTATACAAACTAAACAAAAACATCTCACAGAGGAAATAACACAAGCCGTCGCTAAGTTGTGAGAGATCGTTTATATGCCAAGAGAAAGTTTGGGCTTGTTATTCATAAATGAAAAGGCTTCCACAAACTTGTGGATATTAAAATGGGATCTGTTGACTGGGGTAAAACAAAAACCCAGATTTCCATTGTAATATTTTTAAAACGCAATTTATTCCTGTGATCAAAGCTGAATTTCCAGCATCAGTTTTCAGTGTCACATGATCCTTCAGAAATCATTCTAATATGATGATCTGATGCTCAAGAAACATTTATAATTATTATCAGTGTTGAGAACAGCATAATATTTTTTTGTGGAAACTGAGATACATTTTTTTTTTTCAGGATTCTTTGGTGTATATAGAGCTCAAAAGAGCAGTATTTATTTGAAACAGATTTTTGTAACATTATAAATGTCTTTACTGTCACTTTTAAACAATTTAATGCACCCTTGCCGAATAAAAGTATAATTCCTTTCAGAATTTTTTCTTTACTGAGCCCAAACTAAATGTACATTTAGTTCTATGCACATTAACAATAAATGATTGAAGTAACATCATTTCTGTTGTTTTAACAGCCAATGTACAGTGTGGATCACACGCACAAACCCAGCGCTGTATCCCAGCTCTCCTCCACCCTCCGCTCCAGCTGTCACTCCAGCTTGAGTTCTCCGCTCATCAAATCGAGTTTGATGGGCTGTTTTGACTGCAGGTGCGGGAGGGTCTGAGTCTGTCCAGAACGTCTGACGTATGGGGAGATCGTGTGATAGAAACATGCCACAGCAATCTAGTCTTGTGTCGGAGTGCTTCTATTTTCACCAGACCAATGATACACGACACCTCAGGTATACGAGAAGCGGATTTTTTTGAGACTGCACCTCACATTATGAATGTGCCATAAGTGATTTGTTCCTCTAGAAAACCATCTCAAACCGTCTGGTTGGTCTAATCTGGTCAGGCTGATGTGGTTTGCTGGTTTTAGAGGGGTTTTGGACACTTGTCACTTTATCAGGGTAGAAGATCAGCTGGATTAGCAAACCATCTTAATACTGTAATATTCAAAACCATCTTGAATATTAATATTCTGTAAGATTTAGATATTTTTTCACATGATATGCTAGTGAATCTATTTATTTATCCCAAAAGTTGAGATTTCATTTCATTTTATGTCATTTTTTTATTTTATTTTATTATTTTATTTTCTCAATTTTAATCCATTGGACAAATCAATTGGACAAACACATAAATTAAGTTTAGTTTACCAAAATAAAAAAAAATATTATTATTTATTTATTTTATTACAATGTATAAGAAATGCTCAATGTGGAAAAATATCTCTTCAAACTCTTATAAATGCAAACAAAAATTGCATGACCCTGCACAAGGTGGTTGACACATAGTGTCAAGACCAATCACATCAGATGGATATAAAGAAGGTCCGTGGAGAAAGAATCTTGAATCCAATCAGTGAAAACGAGGCAATGAAACATTAAACTGAGCAAAATTGCAAACTTCTTAAATCCTATCTTGATTGAACTATATCTGATGAGATCGACCCAAAATAGCGTTCACATTTCTCCCAGTAACATAGATGGAGCTTTGAGCCCATTACCAGTTGCTTAAGACCTCAGTGAAGCGATATTTCGTATTTTAGGGAACTGTAACCACCTCCTTGAGACTGATCGTTCCTGACTGCACCTCTCCCGACTTCAATCCCACCCTGGCGCTGCGTTACAGTACACGGAGATGGAGAAACAACAGCAATCCTGCAGGCCTGCAAGCAATACGGATGACCTGGGTATGATACCAGCACAGCCCCCACAAACATAATGCCCATAAGCCCTTAACCATCGCAATTTGTTGGGGTGAAGGTGGAGAAACGGTATCAATCAATACCGGGGGGTTTTGCTTCAGAATGAGCGCCTTGACTGCAAAAGCGAGGTTATGGGCATAAGGGGGGCTCGTATTTTTCTAATGGGGGGTTTGTTGAATTTAAGGCCTGTGACTGACTAGAGTCTGACAGCTCTGGAGACTGACACCTTCACTTTTCTCTGACAGGCCAGAGAAAATAGCAAGCGGTGCCCCTCTCTATGAGTGGGGGAGAAACGACAGCGAGCGCAAGCGTATACGTATACATGGCACATCTAGTAACACACACTACTGGTCAAAACTTTGGAATAATGACGTTTTTTATGTTTTTGAAAGAAGTCTTTTATACTCACCAATGCTGCATTTATTTGATCAAAATTCAATAAAAATGTGAAATATTATTGCAATTTAAAAGAACTGTTTTCTATGTGAATATATAGTAAAATGTAATTGATTCCTGTGATCAAAGCTGAATTTTCAGCATCATTACTCAGTGTCACATGATCCTTCAAAAATCATTCTATTCTATCAATTATTGATTATTAATGATGGTTTTGTTCACACTTATGATCAGTGGATCAATGAAATCAATGTTACTATGCATTTTAGAGCAAGCAAACTCTTTCACTCCTGAATATTGAATTAAATCAACATCAAGATGAGTGTGGCAGAGACGCTTAATGCTGTGAAATGCAGCTTGGCTTCATACTCACACACATGTCAGTGATCGCAAACACTGCATGTGTTCTAATCTGTACCAGACTTAATTGTAATACACACTCAGATTAGTCATTTTGTAATGACTGGGTGTGGCTGCTGTAAGATTTGCTATTATTTGCACAAAAAAAAAAAAAAAAAAACCCGCCAAACCAGTGCCATTTAAAAGCAAAGCTGAACCCAGCCACTATTAGAATTAACATCAATGAAGTCACATTTTTGGGAATAAATTCAACTGCACTGCCAAGGTCAGTACAGAGTGTTGAGGGATTCTGAATCTGAGAAATATACTTGGATTCAGGAGTATATAGCAGCTCTTTCTTACTCCCAGCAGGTTTCAGATATGATGTTTAAACAGGAAACCTACATGTGACTATGCAAACGCCAAAGCTGCCTTTAGCCTCTTTACCCTTAAAACAGCCAATAACCTCACTGTTGTTAACAGAAAGAAAGCTTTGCACATTTTATGATGAAAATAACTTCAAGGTCGGTAAGATTTATTATGCTCACCAACATGTCTTATCATAAGGTCTCTTCTGCTCACCAAGGTTGAATTTATTTGATCAAAAATACAGTAAAAACAGTAATATTGTTAAATATTATTATAATTTAAAATAACTGTTTTATATGTGAATATATAGTAAAATGTAATTTATTCCTGTGATCAAAGCTGAATTTATCATCATTACTCCAGCCTTCAGTGTCACATGATCCTTCAGAAATCATTCTAATATGATGATTTGCTGCTCAAGAAACATTTATGATTATTATTAATGTTGAAGTGTTGAATAAAAATATTCATTTATAATAATAATAATAATAAAACATACCAACCCCAAAGTTTTAAAAGTGTATATTTTGTACATATTTATCTATGTATTTAATCAGATATTCCTGTATACAAAAAAACTGGAATATTGGTAACACTTTAGTTTAGGGTCCATATCTCACTATTAACTAGCTGCTTATTATCATGCATATTACTAGGATATTGGCTGTTTATTAGTACTTATAAAGCACATTTTAATGCCTTATTCTGCATGATCATATTCTACATCCCTTAATCACCCAACACCTAAACTTAACAACTTCCTTACTAACTATTAATAAGCAGTAATTAGGAGTTTACTGAGGCAAAAGTCATAGTTAATAGTAAGAACTGGACCCTAATCTAAAGTGTGACCATATATATTAGATGCATATAATAAAATGCATAATCAATACAAAAAAAAATGCTGTTTAGACATATAACATCAGAAATAAAGAAGTTTTTGCCAGCAAATTTACCAAGATACCATGTAATTAATGATACAATTTTGATGCTCATCAGTCTTGATGCTTAAAGGGGTCATGAACTGAGAAATCAAATTTTCCGTGAACTTTTGACGTATAAGAGGTCATCATACTATAAGAATATCCTGTAAGTTTCAGAACTGAAAACTTCCTTGTTAGTCCAAAAACAGCTTTTATTGTAACCAAGCCCAGAAAACGACTCGTTATGGAATGAGCCTATAATAGATGGTGAAAGACCGCCTCTGCAGAAGAAGATCAACGCCTACTTCATCATCACAACTTTGGCCACGCCCACTGGAGTGTTAGTGAGATGACGAGGAGAGAAGAGCGATACAGGATGGACTACAAATAACATTATCTTCCAAAGGATCCTAATGCTAGGAATGTGCTTATTTATTCTCAACAATGTGAATGTCTCAGTTGAGCATTATTTATTTGTATTCGCTACATTTCACTGTGGATTCTTTGGTAAATCAGTCGCAATTTCTGCGCAGGCTTTGCAAACAGACTTTTACGATATGGACTCGACAGTAATGCCACAACATGTCAGTAACCATGTTAATTCTAATGCCTGATCTGTGACCAGTGATTTCTGATATGTAATGATTCATGTACAGTCAGATGTTCTTTGTCTATGTGTTGGTAAATCAAACCAGTGACTAAACGCTCAACTTCACATTGTGTCTCTTGGTAGGATGAAAATAATCTGTTATTTAAACTGATTAAATTATATATAGAAAGTGATCAAAGAACGCTCCCTTTACAATTGATGGAGCTGTCAATCAAACAGCGTGAGTTTATCAGTGACTGAATTCTGGACTCGTGCCAAAACACCCATTATAATCAACAAATCTCTTATTTACATTGTGTTTGCACTGTTAGTTATGATGAAAGCATTGGTTAGTGTGCAGAAATAGAGTTGCAATGATGAGATCACTGCATTCAGAGCTCAACATGTCTGTGATCGGCTACAATGCTCATCACTGCAACCTTTCATGCCATAGATCTGAATATAATGCCATAGATCTGAATATAATGCCACAGATCTGAATATAATGACATAGATCTGAATATAATGCCATAGATTTGAATATAATGACATAGATCTAAATATAATGCCATGATCTGAATATAATGCCATAGATCTGAATATAATGCCATAGATCTGAATATAATGCTATAATCAACACTTTTCACGATTAGTTAATCTTGAGAGCTGTAATAGTAAAAACATGCTTTCGAGAGAGTTACACATGTAATACTAGGTACTTCATATTCAAAGATGTCAGCCAATCACAGCAGTGGGCGTTTACACTGAAGTCTCACAGCAGCCAATCACAGCAGTGGGCGTTTAAACTGAAGTCTCACAGCAGCCAATCACAGCAGTGGGCGTTTACACTGAAGTCTCACAGCAGCCAATCACAGCAGTGGCCGTTTACACTGAAGTCTCACAGCAGCCAATCACAGCAGTGGGCGTTTACACTGAAGTCTCACAGCAGCCAATCACAGCAGTGGGCGTTTACACTGAAGTCTTAGTAGACACGCCCCTTCAAACAGAGCGTTCAGATCAGAGGGCAAAATATCAGGGTAGGAAAATGCCTTTTATTTCTAAATTATGACTAGTTTGATAAAACAATAAAATAATGCAGTTCATGACCTCTTTAAGAATTCTTATTGAAAGCAACGATCATGTCACTAAAATATGTTGAGGGTCATTGTACATCTAGACTGTACTAAACTTAATTTACTATGTTCATCAAAATTGATTTGTCCAATTGATTTGAAATGACAAAAAAAAAAAAAACCTAGCAAAAAAAGAAACAAAATATAATGATTTATGAGTGTGAAGCCTTGTCTGTTGATCTTACACTCAAATATTATCAGAAGGAGTCATGATCAGAGGCTGCAGGCGCTTAATGTAATGTATCCAGACTGTCCGTGCGGATCTTTGATCTGTAACCTTCGGGACGTGTTCTTTACGTAGCGAAGACTTGCGTCGACACAAGTGGAAATATTTTTTCAATCTGTATATTTATGGTGGCGAAACCGAAAGGGTTCAGGTTGGTAATTAGAAGCACTAAGTACTTCATGATGTAGAGTCAGCCATGTTGCATTGTAATGAAGCGTGGAGTTACTACTGTTCCTTCTGGCTCTGAGTTTATTTGATTTCTTTATTGTAATGAAAGTCAGATGTGCCAGTGTTTACACCAGTTCAAATCAGTGACATGTTTTCTAATTAGCAGCAAATGGGCTTGGAGGAAAAGCACACATTTTTCTTCTTCTCTCTGGGTCCTGAATCAAACTTCCCATTTATTTTCATTAAAACAGTTCGGCGGTGTCTGGGTACGCGGTTCTGCGGTTTCCACAGCTCTGTTGCTGTTAGCAATTACATTGTGTATCAACGTGGTTTCATTATGTGGCACCTCTCGCTTTGGCTTTGGGCCTAATGGTGTCCACCTAGTTCATGTCTAACCAGTCATTTGTACGCTGATAACCTGCTTACAGGAGGGAATGATAGTTTGGGTATATAAGTGTGTGTGTGTCAGCAGATCCTGTACATGGAAAGCAGCAGAGATCAGCCTTTTTAAATGAAGACCTTGCCCACTTTCCATTGTGACTCTGCACATGGAGTTCCGGTGATTTACTACGATTTTAGTGCCGCTGTTGGATCCGATTCTTTTTTTCCTTCGTTCTTTTTTCTAAGTGCAACTTTTATGAGGGATATAAAACATGAATGGGAACAAAACATAGCAAATTCAATGACAATATTCAGGAAGCTATGGGAAAAAGAAAGAGACAAAAGTTTCTTTTTATCATCGCTCGCTGTCGCTATTTGATGGGGCCTCAGTATTGTAGTACAAATGAGCTCATTATAGAGCTCCTGAGGTCAAAGATCAGATACGTGGGAGGGTGTGAACGGGGCAGAGAGGAACAGGAAGTAGGAAGGTCAGGTGTGAGATGTGGGACAGGGTGGATCTCACAGCTTCTCTGTGAACTTGAACCTGCTAGTGAAAGGCTTTTGATATAATGTCATGTCCAGAAATATATTGCAGTTTTAAAATAGACTACATTGTGCAAAGTACAAGCACAAAACAAGTGAACAATTAGTATCTAACCAGAATATGATACATAATTAGTATCTAATAAAATATTATACATAAAATATATATATAATATATAAATATATAATATTTAATGTAATGTTATCAAATAAATAATTTTTGATTTTACAATAAAACAATAAAAACTTAAATACATTTTTTTTTTCTCACCCCAAAAATTTCCATTTGTTTCTTAGGCTCAAACAAAACGTAATGACATTACAATAAATCTATATCTATATCTATATCTATATCTATATCTATATCTATATCTATATCTATATCTATATCTATCATTATAATATGTATATACTGTATGTCATAATGAAAAATATAAGTACAAAACAACTGAACAATTAGCATCTTAAGATATATATATATATATATATATATATATATAGCATATATATACATATATTTGTATATGTTTTTATATTTATATATTATGTATGTCGTTGATATGTATGATTATAAAATATAAACAAATATATATATATATATATATATATATATAATACAATAATAAAAAAAATAAAAAAATACAATAAAATATTATAGATAAAATACTGTATATATAATATAATATATAAATATATTATATTTAATGTAATATTATCAAATGTAAGATATAAAAACATTTTTGATTTTACAATAAAACAATAAAACTTCAATAAAATATCTTTTATATATATTTGCATATTTATTATATTTATATATTATATAATATTTAATGTAATATGTGATTATAAAATATAAACATAAATAAAGCATATTTTTGTTCTTCTAATAAAGCAATAAAATATATATATATATAATTATTTGTATTTTTTTTCTTTCCAGCAGCAACTCCTTTTGTGCTGATCTCAGATCAGCTTCCCAACTGAAATTCTAATACTGAAAGCATAAAACTGACTGTGGATCAGTGGAGGAGAGGCAGCACATGGTCTCTGGCAGTGGAGGCAGGGTCTGTTGGAGGGAAATTATTTCTGAAAGGAGCGAAAACAGCCCTAAATCCAACTGCAGTCAAAATACCCACACCAGACAGATCAGCCTCCTCCTGGAAACACTCCCTTTTATTTCCAATTACTCCAGTTTTTTCCCTCTCTCCTTCCTCCTCATCCTCCTTTCAAGCAACATGACAGTTGTTACAGGAAATAGCTGTAATTGTGTGGGTATGGAGACTATATATTGCTAACTGACAGGGTCTATATGAAGTTATACTCTAGGTTTGAGCATCTAAATAATGATGTTTTTTTCCTTTAAAATGCAGTTTATTCTCTGATCAGCTTCATGTCCTGCAGATCAGGGATGGTGTTCCAGCGCCAGCACAAATGAGCCGTGTGAAAGCCCTCATTTATCAAAGGCTAACAGAGCGAGAGCCAGTCAAGCGTCTGCAGGCCAGACCAACTGCACATTCATATTCATTTCATTCATTTATTTGAACATGTACTGAACATGCATGCAATTGTTAAACTCTTCCGAATCACATCTTGCATTACTGTATGTGGAGTGGAGTGTCAGTTTATCAAATATTATTTGGACTATTGGAATATTCATGAGCACAATTCCATTTATTCAGATGTACTTGCTAGTAAATTTTGCAACTTTGATTTTTTTTTTTTCTCAGCATACCATGCACTACCAGATGAGCTAAAGGAAATATATTTATAAGATTAAGATCATGTATTGTCATAAAAGCCCTGGTTTGTCTCTCATTTATAATTTGTCATTAACTGCTCAAGTCAGACAATAGTTTGAGAGCAACTTTTTTTAACAATCAGATTACCACAGAACATTTTCCCACTGCAGTATAACGAATGCTGACACAGAACATAATATTTCCAAAAGAGACATTCAGCAGACTTTGGTCTAAAAGAGCTCAGTTCCATGAAATTAACCACTAACATGCCATGCCAACAAAAGAACAGCTCAACCTTTCACTTCATTGGCTGTTGTTGGTCAAAAATGTCAGCATGATGTTTTTACTAAAAGTTGTTGTATGGATGAAGAACATTTTCCATCTTTCTCAATCCATAAATATATATCACGTATAGCCTGTATTTACGTATAGGAAGAGGGAAAACATAAATAGAGACATGCTTGTGTTCAATACTGCGGGCTTTATTGGTGGGCCAAAAACATTCTGACAAGTTCCATGACTGTATGTTGCGGAAAGCGGCTGCAACTATAAACCTATCTGCCAGAGTGCTCTGCGACTGCAATGTATACAAATGAGACTTAAATTGCCTGGTAATGTAACTAAACAGTACACTTCCCTAATCCGCTGGAATCAGAAGACAAAATGTTGAGGAACTACTCAATTAAACTTCTTTGCAACATATATTTTGTATTCTTTTAAATGCACAACTACTGTAACAATACACTGGGGGAAAAAAAGGATTTATTTAAAAGACATTTTCACGGTAAATCACAGTAAATTCACAAATAATTGCAAAAATGGCAAACAAACACATTGAATTAAACTGAACATTTTGAAGTAGAAAGACTGAAATAGAATCTCGCAATCTTTGTTTTATTTATAACTTCAAAAAACAGAAGAAAATCATTTCTACAGTGTATATATTTCACATTAATTTAAAATCCTTTCAAAGACCCAGAAAAAAAAGGTTTATTTATTTATTTATTTATTTATTTATTTATTTATTTATTTATTTATTTATTTATTTATTTATTTATTTATTTATTTATTTCAGTTATGTATATATTTACAATTCATATTCATTTAAAATAAAAACCCAGAAAAAAAAGGTTTTGTGAATTAATTAATTAATTTATTTATTTGTTTGTTTGTTTGTACATATTTCAGTATATACATTTCACATTAATTTAAAATACTTTCAAAGACCCCAAAAAAGTATTTATTTATTTATTTATTTATTATTAATATTATTATTATTATTATTATTATTATTATTATTATTGTTTTTTATCATTAATGTCATTACATTTGGAGCCTAAGAAACAAATTGATTTTATTTATTTTTTGAAAAAAAAAAACAAAAAAAAAAACAAAAACAAATATATATATATATATTATTCATATTTTGTGCTATGTCCTCTGTAGCGTCAGTAATAGGCAATTTTTTTTTTTTTTTCATTCTTCAATCAATTTTTAGGTTTCAGGTTATTCTTTAACCAAACTTTGTATAAAGATGATTCTCAACAAATATATCCATATATCACATTATACCATATATATATATATCACATTATACCATATATATATATGGTATAATGTGATAAATGGATATATTTGTTGAGAATCATCATATATATATATATATATATATTTGAATAAACTAAATATAATTGTTTTGAATGTAAAATTAATTGTTAAATTAGCTTTCTTTTTTGCACATATTTCTTTTTGTATAATCAAGGTATGAAAGGATATGTAGACTCTTGTCATATACCTGTACTGATACAGGCATTACATTATGTTTTATTTCTCTGGCAGGTTTTGGCCCATGCCGTTTCACCCAGGAGTCAGACATCGAGCCAAAGAATGACAGGTACACTGCAGACAGACCTATTAGGAGCAATTTCGGGGATTCCCATAAATGACTTTCAAAATAGGCCATTCGTTTTTCCAGAGGTTTTGCGCATGTCTCCAGAGTTGTGGAGAAGGGGTTGTTGGGGGGAATGCTGCTCCACCCCTGCATGCTCATTTAAAAAAAAAAAAAGTTTCCCTTCACCTGTTTGTGCTTGTTGGTGGAGGTTTGTGTTGGTGACCTGAATTTGCTTAGAAGAAAAAAAGATGAAATAAAAACAAGCCTAAATTACAAGCCCAGACATTGGTGCATTTCACTGAGTAAGTGAGCAGTCTTTAATTATGCTCTGCACAGGTCTGAACATCAATCCAGCCTCGCAGCCACACCTTACGCCTGCTAATACTGCGTCTAATTTACTAAACACATGTAAACATGGGCTCACTCTTGAGAAATTGCAAAGTACTGTCTCATTTTGCCCCTTAACAATAATAGTTGCTTAAACAAGATCAACACTAATCCTTAATTATAAGGTTTTTGTTGGATCATTTTTGTGGATGAAAGAGAAACGACTCTGAACACAGGAGTAATGGGTGGCATTAAAGAGAGATGCCAAACAGGAATTCATTCGTTAATTGATGGATTTGTCGATATATACGTTGTTTCTTTTGTAGCACTGGACTGGAGTCATGGGTATTCATTTTGTTTTGCCTGTATATGCTATTTTGACTCACTAGCCGTTGACTTGCATTATATGAATCACCAAGGACCTACGGTTTCAGCTAGAAACATTCTTTACTGTTCTACTGAAGAAGAAAAATAATAACTACATCTGCTATAACCTTGTTTACATCACAGAATAAAAAATAAAAAAGGTAACTGAGGCTTTTTGTCTCACAATTCTGACTTTATATCACACAATTCTGACTTTATATCTCACAATTCTGACTTTATATCACTCAATTCTGACTTTATATCTCACAATTCTGACTTTATATCACTCAATTCTGACTTTGTATCTCTCAATTCTGACTTTATATCTCTCAATTCTGAATTTATATCTCTCAATTCTGACTTTATATCTCTCAATTCTGACTTTGTATCTCTCAATTCTGACTTTATATCTCACAATTCTGACTTTATATCACTCAATTCTGACTTTATATCTCTCAATTCTGACTTTATATCTCTCAATTCTGAATTTATATCTCTCAATTCTGACTTTATATCTCTCAATTCTGACTTTGTATCTCTCAATTCTGACTTTATATCTCACAATTCTGACTTTATATCACTCAATTCTGACTTTATATCTCTCAATTCTGACTTTATATCACTCAATTCTGACTTTATATCTCTCAATTCTGACTTTATATCTCTCAATTCTGACTTTATATCTCGCAATTCTGACTTTATATCTCTCAATTCTGACTTTATATCACTCAATTCTGACTTTATATCTCTCAATTCTGACTTTATATCTCTCAATTCTGACTTTATATCTCTCAATTCTGACTTTATATCTCTCAATTCTGAATTTATATCTCTCAATTCTGACTTTATATCTCTCAATTCTGACTTTATATTTCACAATTCTGACTTTATATCTCTCAATTCTGACTTTATATCTCTCAATTCTGACTTTATATCTCTCAATTCTGACTTTATATCTCTCAATTCTGACTTTATATCTCACAATTCTGACTTTATATCTCTCAATTCTGACTTTATATCTCTCAATTCTGACTTTATATCTCTCAATTCTGACTTTATATCTCACAATTCTGACTTTATATCTCACAATTCTGACTTTATATCTCTCAATTCTGACTTTATATCTCTCAATTCTGACTTTATATCTCTCAATTCTGACTTTATATCTCACAATTCTGACTTTATATCTCTCAATTCTGAATTTATATCTCTCAATTCTGACTTTATATCTCTCAATTCTGAATTTATATCTCTCAATTCTGACTTTATATCTCTCAATTCTGACTTTATATCTCTCAATTCTGACTTTATATCTCACAATTCTGACTTTATATCTCTCAATTCTGAATTTATATCTCTCAATTCTGACTTTATATCTCTCAATTCTGACTTTATATCTCACAATTCTGACTTTATATCTCTCAATTCTGACTTTATATCTCACAATTCTGACTTTATATCTCTCAATTCTGACTTTATATCTCACAATTCTGACTTTATATCTCACAATTCTGACTTTATATCTCTCAATTCTGACTTTATATCTCACAATTCTGACTTTATATCTCTCAATTCTGAATTTATATCTCTCAATTCTGACTTTATATCTCTCAATTCTGACTTTATATCTCTCAATTCTGAATTTATATCTCTCAATTCTGACTTTATATCTCTCAATTCTGACTTTATATCTCTCAATTCTGACTTTATATCTCTCAATTCTGACTTTATATTTCACAATTCTGACTTTATATCTCTCAATTCTGACTTTATATCTCTCAATTCTGACTTTATATTTCACAATTCTGACTTTATATCTCTCAATTCTGACTTTATATCTCGCAATTCTGACTATACATCTCTCAATTCTGACTTTATATCTCACAATTCTGACTTTATATCTCTCAATTCTGACTTTACATCACACAATTCTGACTTTATATCTCTCAATTCTGACTTTATATCTCTCAATTCTGACTTTATATCACTCAATTCTGACTTTATATCTCTCAATTCTGAATTTATATCTCTCAATTCTGACTTTATATCACGCAACTCTGACTTTATATCACGCAATTCTGACTTTATATCTCTCAATTCTGACTTTATATCTCTCAATTCTGACTTTATATCTCACAATTCTGACTTTATATCTCACAATTCTGACTTTATATCACACAATTCTGACTTTATATCTCACAATTCTGACTTTATATCTCGCAATTCTGACTTTATATCACACAATTCTGAATTTTTATCTCTCAATTCTGACTTTATATCTCGCAATTCTGACTTTATATCTCTCAATTCTGACTTTATATCTCTCAATTCTGACTTTATATCTCGCAATTCTGACTTTATATCACACAATTCTGACTTTATATCTCACAATTCTGACTTTATATCACACAATTCTGACTTTTTGTCTCACAATTCTGACTTTATATCTCACAATTCTGACTTTATATCTCACAATTCTGACTTTATATCTCACAATTCTGACTTTATGTCTCACAATTCTGACTTTATATCACGCAATTCTGACTTTATATCTCTCAATTCTGACTTTATATCTCGCAGTTCTGACTTTATATCTCGCAATTCTGACTTTATGTCACTCAATTCTGACTTTATATCTCTCAATTCTGACTTTATATCTCTCAATTCTGACTTTATATCACACAATTCTGACTTAATATCTCGCAATTCTGACTTTATATCACAATTCTGACTTTATATCTCACAATTCTGACTTTATATCACACAATTCTGACTTTATATCTCACAATTCTGACTTTATATCTCTCAATTCTGACTTTATATCTCGCAATTCTGACTTTATATCTCGCAATTCTGACTTTATATCACGCAATTCTGACTTTATATCACGCAATTCTGACTTTATATCTCTCAATTCTGACTTTATATCTCTCAATTATGACTTTATATCTCTCAATTCTGACTTTATATCTCTCAATTCTGACTTTATATCACACAATTCTGACTTTATATCACACAATTCTTACTTTATATCACACAATTCTGACTTTATATCACACAATTCTGAATTTATATCTCTCAATTCTGACTTTATATCTCTCAATTATGACTTTATATCTCTCAATTATGACTTTATATCACACAATTCTGACTTTATATCACACAATTCTGACTTTATATCTCTCAATTATGACTTTATATCTCTCAATTATGACTTTATATCTCACAATTCTGACTTTATATCACACAATTCTGACTTTATATCTCACAATTCTGACTTTATATCACACAATTCTGACTTTATATCTCTCAATTCTGACTTTATATCTCACAATTCTGACTTTATATCTCACAATTCTGACTTTATATCTCTCAATTCTGACTTTATATCACTCAATTCTGACTTTATATCTCTCAATTCTGACTTTATATCTCGCAGTTCTGACTTTATATCTCTCAATTCTGACATTATATCTCTCAATTCTGACTTTATATCACACAATTCTGACTTTATAACTCTCAATTCTGACTTTATATCTCTCAATTCTGACTTTATATCTCACAATTCTGACTTTATATCACTAAATTCTGACTTTATATCACTCAATTCTGACTTTATATCTCTCAATTCTGACTTTATATCTCTCAATTCTGACTTTATATCACACAACTCTGACTTTATATCTCTCAATTCTGACTTTATATCACACAATTCTGACTTTATATCTCTCAATTCTGACTTTATATCTCTCAATTCTGACTTTATATCATGCAATTCTGACTTTATATCTCTCAATTCTGACTTTATATCTCACAATTCTGACTTTATATCTCTCAATTCTGACTTTATATCACACAATTCTGACTTTATATCTCTCAATTCTGACTTTATATCTCTCAATTCTGACTTTATATCTCTCAATTCTGACTTTATATCTCTCAATTCTGACTTTATATCACACAACTCTGACTTTATATCTCTCAATTCTGACTTTATATCACACAATTCTGACTCTATATCTCTCAATTCTGACTTTATATCACACAATTCTGACTTTATATCTCTCAATTCTGACTTTAAATCTCTCAATTCTGACTTTATATCTCACAATTCTGACTTTATATCACTCAATTCTGACTTTATATCTCTCAATTCTGACTTTATATCTCTCAATTCTGACTTTATATCACTCAATTCTGACTTTATATCTCTCAATTCTGACTTTATATCTCTCAATTCTGACTTTATAACTCTCAATTCTGACTTTATATCTCACAATTCTGACTTAATATCTCGCAATTCTGACTTTATATCACACAATTCTGACTTTATATCTCACAATTCTGACTTTATATCACACAATTCTGACTTTATATCTCACAATTCTGACTTTATATCTCACAATTCTGACTTTATATCTCACAATTCTGACTTTATATCTCACAATTCTGACTTTATATCTCTCAATTCTGACTTTATATCACTCAATTCTGACTTTATATCTCTCAATTCTGACTTTATATCTCGCAGTTCTGACTTTATATCTCTCAATTCTGACATTATATCTCTCAATTCTGACTTTATATCTCTCAATTCTGACTTTATATCTCACAATTCTGACTTTATATCTCACAATTCTGACTTTATATCTCTCAATTCTGACTTTATATCACTCAATTCTGACTTTATATCTCTCAATTCTGACTTTATATCTCGCAGTTCTGACTTTATATCTCTCAATTCTGACTTTATATCACTCAATTCTGACTTTATATCTCTCAATTCTGACTTTATATCTCACAATTCTGACTTTATATCTCACAATTCTGACTTTATATCTCTCAATTCTGACTTTATATCACTCAATTCTGACTTTATATCTCTCAATTCTGACTTTATATCTCGCAGTTCTGACTTTATATCTCTCAATTCTGACATTATATCTCTCAATTCTGACTTTATATCACACAATTCTGACTTTATATCTCTCAATTCTGACTTTATATCTCTCAATTCTGCCTTTATATCTCTCAATTCTGACTTTATATCACTCAATTCTGACTTTATATCTCTCAGTTCTGACTTTATATCACTCAATTCTGACTTTAAATCTCTCAATTCTGACTTTATATCTCACAATTCTGACTTTATATCACTCAATTCTGACTTTATATCTCTCAATTCTGACTTTATATCACTCAATTCTGACTTTATATCTCACAATTCTGACTTTATATCACTCAATTCTGACTTTATAACTCTCAATTCTGACTTTATATCTCTCAATTCTGACTTTATATCTCACAATTCTGACTTTATATCACTCAATTCTGACTTTATATCACTCAATTCTGACTTTATATCTCTCAATTCTGACTTTATATCACACAACTCTGACTTTATATCTCTCAATTCTGACTTTATATCACACAATTCTGACTTTATATCTCTCAATTCTGACTTTATATCTCTCAACTCTGACTTTATATCACGCAATTCTGACTTTATATCTCTCAATTCTGACTTTATATCTCACAATTCTGACTTTATATCTCTCAATTCTGACTTTATATCACACAATTCTGACTTTATATCTCTCAATTCTGACTTTATATCACGCAATTCTGACTCTATATCTCTCAATTCTGACTTTATATCACACAATTCTGACTTTATATATCTCAATTCTGACTTTAAATCTCTCAATTCTGACTTTATATCTCACAATTCTGACTTTATATCACTCAATTCTGACTTTATATCTCTCAATTCTGACTTTATATCTCTCAATTCTGACTTTATAACTCTCAATTCTGACTTTATATCTCTCAATTCTGACTTTATATCTCTCAATTCTGACTTTATATCACTCAATTCTGACTTTAAATCTCTCAATTCTGACTTTATATCTCACAATTCTGACTTTATATCACTCAATTCTGACTTTATATCTCTCAATTCTGACTTTATATCTCGCAATTCTGACTTTATATCTCTCAATTCTGACTTTATATCTCTCAATTCTGACTTTATATCACGCAATTCTGACTTTATATCTCTCAATTCTGACTTTATATCTCACAATTCTGACTTTATATCTCTCAATTCTGACTTTATATCACACAATTCTGACTTTATATCTCTCAATTCTGACTTTATATCTCTCAATTCTGACTTTATATCACGCAATTCTGACTTTATATCTCTCAATTCTGACTTTATATCTCTCAATTCTGACTTTATATCACGCAATTCTGACTTTATATCTCTCAATTCTGACTTTATATCTCTCAATTCTGACTTTATATCACGCAATTCTGACTTTATATCTCTCAATTCTGACTTTATATCTCTCAATTCTGACTTTATATCACGCAATTCTGACTTTATATCTCTCAATTCTGACTTTATATCTCACAATTCTGACTTTATATCTCTCAATTCTGACTTTATATCACGCAATTCTGACTTTATATCTCTCAATTCTGACTTTATATCTCTCAATTCTGACTTTATATCACGCAATTCTGACTTTATATCTCTCAATTCTGACTTTATATCTCTCAATTCTGACTTTATATCACGCAATTCTGACTTTATATCTCTCAATTCTGACTTTATATCTCTCAATTCTGACTTTATATCACGCAATTCTGACTTTATATCTCTCAATTCTGACTTTATATCTCTCAATTCTGACTTTATATCACGCAATTCTGACTTTATATCTCTCAATTCTGACTTTATATCTCACAATTCTGACTTTATATCACTCAATTCTGACTTTATATCTCTCAATTCTGACTTTATATCTCTCAATTCTGACTTTATATCTCTCAATTCTGACTTTATATCACGCAATTCTGACTTTATATCTCTCAATTCTGACTTTATATCTCTCAATTCTGACTTTATATCTCTCAATTCTGACTTTATATCACTCAATTCTGACTTTATATCTCTCAATTCTGACTTTATATCACACAATTCTGACTTTATATCTCTCAATTCTGACTTTAAATCTCTCAATTCTGACTTTATATCTCACAGTTCTGACTTTATATCACTCAATTCTGACTTTATATCTCTCAATTCTGACTTTATATCTCTCAATTCTGACTTTATATCTCTCAATTCTGACTTTATATCTCTCAATTCTGACTTTATATCTCACAATTCTGACTTTATATCTCTCAATTCTGACTTTATATCACGCAATTCTGACTTTATATCTCTCAATTCTGACTTTATATCTCTCAATTCTGACTTTATATCACGCAATTCTGACTTTATATCTCTCAATTCTGACTTTATATCTCACAATTCTGACTTTATATCTCTCAATTCTGACTTTATATCACGCAATTCTGACTTTATATCTCACAATTCTGACTTTATATCTCTCAATTCTGACTTTATATCACGCAATTCTGACTTTATATCTCTCAATTCTGACTTTATATCTCTCAATTCTGACTTTATATCACGCAATTCTGACTTTATATCTCTCAATTCTGACTTTATATCACGCAATTCTGACTTTATATCACTCAATTCTGACTTTATATCTCTCAATTCTGACTTTATATCACACAATTCTGACTTTATATCTCTCAATTCTGACTTTATATCACTCAATTCTGACTTTATATCTCTCAATTCTGACTTTATATCACACAATTCTGACTTTATATCTCTCAATTCTGACTTTATATCTCACAATTCTGACTTTATATCACTCAATTCTGACTTTATATCTCTCAATTCTGACTTTATATCTCTCAATTCTGACTTTATATCTCTCAATTCTGACTTTATATCACTCAATTCTGACTTTATATCTCTCAATTCTGACTTTATATCTCTCAATTCTGACTTTATAACTCTCAATTCTGACTTTATATCTCTCAATTCTGACTTTATATCTCTCAATTCTGACTTTATATCTCTCAATTCTGACTTTATATCACTCAATTCTGACTTTAAATCTCTCAATTCTGACTTTATATCTCACAATTCTGACTTTATATCACTCAATTCTGACTTTATATCTCTCAATTCTGACTTTATATCACTCAATTCTGACTTTATATCTCACAATTCTGACTTTATATCACTCAATTCTGACTTTATAACTCTCAATTCTGACTTTATATCTCTCAATTCTGACTTTATATCTCACAATTCTGACTTTATATCTCTCAATTCTGACTTTATATCTCTCAATTCTGACTTTATATCTCTCAATTCTGACTTTATATCTCACAATTCTGACTTTATACCTCTCAATTCTGACTTTATATCACTCAATTCTGACTTTATAACTCTCAATTCTGACTTTATATCTCTCAATTCTGACTTTATATCTCACAATTCTGACTTTATATCTCTCAATTCTGACTTTATATCACTCAATTCTGACTTTATATCTCTCAATTCTGACTTTATATCTCACAATTCTGACTTTATATCACTCAATTCTGACTTTATAACTCTCAATTCTGACTTTATATCTCCCAATTCTGACTTTATATCTCACAATTCTGACTTTATATCTCTCAATTCTGACTTTATATCTCTCAATTCTGACTTTATATCTCTCAATTCTGACTTTATATCATGCAATTCTGACTTTATATCTCACAATTCTGACTTTATTTCTCTCAATTCTGACTTTATATCACACAATTCTGACTTTATATCTCACAATTCTGAGAAAAAAAGTCAGAATTGCGAGATGTAAACTCACAATTGTGTTTTATTCAGGAGACATGAACTCTTGCATATGTATCTATGATATCTTTCCAGAACTGCTTTCTCTCACATCCACTCAAAGACTAATGCTAAGTTAAGAGGCTCTTTATTGAACAGACTGATTGCAAACATGTATGTTGTGGGGTGTGAGTTTTCTGTATGCATACATTGTTCTGTATCATAAATACCCTGGTGAGTGGTATTCATAAAGGAAGTGTTTATTTAATGTCCTAGTACTGTATCCCATGTTTGCCTCTGTATGCCTGAAAGTCTTCTACTGAGCTACTGGTTTATTTTGCAATGGCTTTCATGGAAATATTTTGTAAACCCTTGTTGAGTCATGCTTCAGCAACCAGGCTTGTCATACACACACACACACACACACACACACAAAAGGAAACCAAACCCCTTTTTGTTCACAAAACAATTTTGACACTGTACAGGAGGCAAACCCTGCAGAAAGGATTACTGAGCGATGGAGAATGATGAGAAAGAGACAGCAAATCTTTCCACCAGCTAATCGCAACCATTACACTTGTTTAGATAATAATCGGGGATTCAGACCACACTTTGGTAAAGAGTTGGGGAGGTGTGGAGCAGCACTCCATTTCACTTCAATCACAAAGGGAAATGTGAAACATCTGAAGAGTAAAACATTACTCATTTCACAATAAGCATCTGGCCTTCAAGAGATTTCTGGTGAATAACCATCCCATGAACACTCTGCTTAGGATTTATGCTTGTTTACTAGACAACAGGACAAAACTGAGAATGTCTGAAATGGTCAAACTCCACAGGGATGTTCACCATACTTTTTTTTCAGGTAACTTTATAAAAATAAATATTGACATTATAATTTTAGGTCCATAAAATGTAAGTTAAGTCCTGACAGAAAAGTATTCTCATCACTTCATAACATTTTGAACCACTGGAGTCACATGGACTATTTTAACCATGTCTTTCCTACCTTTCTGGACCTTGAAAGTTGCAATGACGTTGATGCATATGTGTGGTTCAGAAAGCTCTCGGATTTCATCAAAAATATCTTCATTTGTGTTCCGAAGATGAACGAAGGTCTTACGGGTTTGGAACGACATGAGGGTGAGGAATTAATGACAGAAATTTCATTTTTGGGTGAACTAACCCTTTATATGTTTAAGCCATGTGGGTAAACTTGCAGACAGAGTTTTACAGGAAGAAGAGTCAATGTTGTTTCATTCGATATTGATGGCTTCAAACAGTTCATAAGTAGTTAAAAAATGTCTCTCAGTTTGAGTTTAAAAAAGCCATTTGTTTTGTGTCTTTAGGTTCGGTGATAAAAATAAACACTAAGTGAACCAGGACTAAATGTATCATTTTCTTTTTGCTCCGAAGAAAGAGAACCGAACTACAAGTGCGAACACATCCTTAGGGCCCTATCATACACCCGGCGCAATGCGACGCCAGGCACGATGCAAGTGTTTTTTACTAGTTTCAGCCCGACGCAGTTATCATTTTCACGTCCAGCGTCACGTTGTTTAAATATCAAATGCACTGGCGCATCTGTTCACCCATGGCCGTCTGGTCTGAAAACCAGGTGTGTTCAGGAGCATTGTTGGAGCGTTGCTATTTTGAGGAACTGAAAACGACTGCGCCATTGACCAACACAAACCTGCTCTAAAGTCAATAGCGCAGTATTTTTAGTGTTATTTAAAGGGTGTGTTAGTAATATGAGCCTATAGGCGGTGCACAACGCATGTACACTCTGCTTATTACACACACAGGGATGCACAGCAGCACACACACATTTTTAAATATTAAAAATAAAAGGATTCTTCTCTGGAGAAGCGTTCAGTCTTTCCGCTCGCATGTAAATAGCGAATCCGCCATGGTGCGAGCTCAACTGGCTTTTAAAGGGAATGGGAGATGAGACTCTGATTGGTTTATTGCACGTTATGCCCAAAACACACCCATGACTCATTAAGAGACTAGGAACAACCCTTTTAGACCACGCGCCGGCACACCGACCGCTTTTTCCGTCGTTAAACTAGCAAAAGTGGATTCAGACCTGCGCCATGCGCTCAGATCGTTAAAATAGGGCCCAAAGTTTCCAAATACATATTTTGTAGAATTTTTTTTTTTTAAAAATTATCGTTCAGTACATTTGTTCTACAGTAAACTTAAACTTCCATAACCTAAAAACAGACCAACTTGTATTTCAAAAACATGGTAAGACTTTAGGGTTCAATTCTCACTATTAACTAGTTGCTTATTATCATGCATATTACTAGGATATTGGCTGTTTATTAGTACTTATAAAGCACATATTAATGCCTTATTCTGCATGATCATATTCTACATCCCTTAATCACCCAATACCTAAATTTAACAACTACCTTACTAACTATTAATATGCAATAATTAGGAGTTTATTGAGGCAAAAGTCGTAGTTAATAGTGAGAATTGGACCCTAATCTAAAGTGTGACCCAAAGCATTCATAAATTACAATTATTTCAGTTTAGATCTGCTCAAAAAGGGGGGTGACAGTTAACAGGTTGGAAAAAGAAAATGAAACAACACAAATAATTAGTTTGCAGCTTCTTAAACCACTAAAAATAAGGACCAAAAACGCTGATTCTTTGCTTTTTCTTAAGTGAGACCTTGACAGGCTTAATTTTTCTCCCCTTGACAAATGGTTAAAGGTTTCTGCAAATCCTGTGAAAATAAAAAAGAACAAATGTCTGGGTCTAGTAGGCATATTCAGACTTGCAGTAGGATAACACGTCTGTGGTGGTGAAATCTGACCTGGCTGGACTGCAACCTGGACGATACTCCCAACCACAAGTTACCTTCTTTCCATTTATTAGATTTACTGTAATACATTTTTTTCTCATTTCTGCTAAAGTCATGCTTACCTAGGTTAACACCAATGGACCGAGCTTCTCTTTTAAATTAGGTTGCTCTAGAGACTCCACACACCAAATGTTGGGCACCGCTGCACCTCATTTATGGTTTTTGGTCGTAGTTATGCATAAGGTAATGTAAATGTTTATGATAAAATGTAAAAAAAAAAATCCTAAATATTCAGGTTTCCAGTTCTTTACTTTGCCTCCCGGGTAGCAGCACAGGCCAAGACATCACCTGATCCCATCTAATGGCAAACCAGAATATGTTTGACCGATTGCATGTGCCATTTTCAATGAGGTATTAGTGGTTCAATGAAGGATAAAGGATGGGGAATTTTGGCATGATGGCAGATATTTAGCCACACAATTGTACATACCAATCAGTGCACAGTAGATTTACCACAATACCAAATGCTTCACAAACTACATGAAGCTGCAGATGTGGTGTGTACTTTCCTCTTTCACGCACTCAAGTGCTCACATATGATAACCTGAATATCCAAGCTAAATCTCTGGTGATGGCTTTACCATCTTGATTGTAGTAACGTCATGCAAATGTTCAGGTACTTAGTTTGGAAAACACAGACAAATCTCAATGTCCCCTTTGAAGGGTTTTGTTATGGTAACCTCTCAATGTCGTAAGTCTTCTGCAACCACAGAGACATACTGAACCTAAATCAAAAATGAAAAAAAAAAAAAAAAAAAAAAAGTTTTAAACATGCCTATTCACTGCAGAGCTCCATTAAGAGAATTTTTCAAGGAAAGGTCACTTTAGGCCAGCATTTGGTTACTCAAAATGATTTAGGTTGTGCACTAGACATATTTTCATTCTGTAGTCAAACTAAATTCAAAAAGGATGTGTATTTTTGGAGAATTCCACTTAATTTCACTTTCCTAGGCTAAATAAAATCCCCAAAAAAGATCCCGACAGTTGGCTGGAGTTGAGCTGATGCTGTTTTTTGCAATGCTTGCTCAGGAACCCAGAATCGCGCCCAGAACAGCAAGTGTTTTTCCAGCACCCCACAGTGCAATGCATCCTCCCCGGGCCCACATTAGGACGAGGGGAAAAAATATATCCTTGGAAATGAAAGACTGGCAAAATGTTATTACAGGCAAATGCTTCTGAGATTGAGCTTTTCGTGGCATCTATGTTTGCTCTTATACAGTACAAGTCACATGATAAAACACTGATAAATATACTTTAAAGGATGCAATATTGTTTAAAGGATGCGATAACAACAACACTACTATTACTACTACTAATAATAACACTATCATTCAAAAGTGTGGGTTAGTAAGACTTTTAATGTTTTTGAAATGCATTTAATTGTTTAAAAATAGATACAGTAAAAACAGTAATATTGTGAAATATTATTACAATTTAAATGAACTGTTTTCTATGTGAATGTATTGTAAAATGTAATTTATTCCTGTGATCAAAGCTGAATTTTCATCATCATTACTCCAGTCTTCAGTGTCACATGATCCTTCAGAAATCATTCTAATATGATGATTTGCTGCTCAAGAAACATTTATGATTATTATCACTGTTGAAAACAGTTGTGCTGCTTCATATTTTTGAGGAAATTATAAAAAAAACCTGAATTTTTTCAAAAAATATTAATTAGTGCTGTCAAAATTAGCGCGTAAACGCATAAGATAATTTTTTCAGTTTAACGCATTAAAAATATTTAATCCGTTTTTTCTGTCGTCCTTTGGCTAGCGTTACATTATATGATCACGTTTTTATTCATGCAAATGCTTTTAAACCATTCAAGCGCGACAAGACAAAAGAGAACGCGCTGTCTGTGAATGTCCTGACTATGACACACACACACGACGCACAGAAAGACGCGCGGCAGTATCGTGCGCACAGACAGCGCGCCAGAATCAAGTTCTCTTTCGCACTTGAACGAACAATATCACAGAGAATTATGCCAAAATGCCCGCTTGTCAAGTTTTCTCATAAGAGCATTCTTAAAGGTGCAGTGTGTAGTATTTATGAGGATCTATTGACAGAAATGCAATATAATATACATAACTATGTTTTTAGTGGTGTATAAAGATCTTACATAATGAACCGTTATGTTTTTATTACCTTAGAATGAGCCATTTCTATCTACACACACCGCGGGTCCCCTTACAGTGAAATCGCCATTTTGTGCCGCCATGTTTCTACAGTATAGCCCTAAAGGGACAAACTGCTCTACAGAGCACTAGTCACTCTCTGCTCTCTCCGACTACGAAATTTTTGTCCTGTGTTGGCCCCCGTAGCTTCTCTATGTGCTTCGAAAGGGAGGGGTGATTGCAATTCACAACCTCACCGCTAGATGCCGCTAAAATTCACACACTGCACCTTTAAATTAGTTAAATAACATCTTAAATGAACTTAAAGAGTTGTGAGAAAATGAAATGCACGTCAGATCCGTGTCATGTTCGGCAGTGACAGCAGTCAATAAACCAGTGGCTGTGATTTTGTCATTAATGTTCATCAAAGAACAAAGGGAACTGAGAATATTGTAGCTTTAATAAGGATTAATCTATATTTAATTCATATTTTATGCAGTTAAGACTGTGAAGTGTTTGATAACTTTATTCAATTTCTGTATACTGATTATATATGAAGGCCACAGGTAAATATGACATCTATTATAATGGGTTTATGTGAAGATTGTTTTAAGTTCACTTAAATTTAAAGTTGTTATTTTTTTAAAGCCTAATAAATGTTGAAATGGATAGATTTCAGTTATACTGTAATGTTGAATGTCTATCATTAATGTTTCATAGAGACATCAGTATTAGTATTATTATCAGTGATACTGGTCTTCATTCATAAAAAGATGCCATTACAACAAATATTTTAAATATACTGTCTTTAAGTTGTTTCTACATTAATTTAGAGAGTAACTGTGAAATTATTACGAAATAAAAATATTAAAAACGGCAATGTTTTTAATCACGCTTAATTACAGAAAAATGTATGTACAATTATACATTAATGCTCTCACTGACGCCTTAGCAAACACCACTAAAAACAAGAATTTGATTTGTTTTATTCACACACTCAAACAATGCCTATATGTTGCTCTCTGATCGTATCCAGAGGTCGTGACCTCTGCACCGTCTCACAGCTGGGAGAGAAAAAACACCAGCCAGGGAAAGTTGTCACTTTAAAGAGTTTTGCACTGCAGAATTGTTTGTAAAATTCTAAGTATGAAACTTACAGTCTGTTAAAAATTACATGTCCAGATTTTCTGCATGACTGCGCCCTCCATGACGATCAACTCGCAACACTTCATTAAAGTCAGCCGTCAGAAGGAAGTGGCCCGGTCATTCTCCAAAAGAAAAAACAAAACAAAACCCTCAGTTTCAGCACAACTGGCTGTGATGAGCATCAACACCAGTTAGCTTAACAGACACTCTCCAAAACCTCAGGGGTGCCGTAGAGCTGGGACAATATTTGCACGTCAATCTTCACGAGGGGCGCAAGTTTCCTCTTCACTCAAAACGGCCCAGTCTTGGCCAAACAACCGGGCCCAGTGTTTATGTTTACGCCCGGGACCCTCATCCGTACCTCCAAGAACCAGCGGCATCCACACAGATACCATTTTTAAGAAGTCACGGAAAATATTTTCATAAGCTAAAGCGGCTGGAGAGAAAAACAAACAGCTGAGGAGAGGCACACATGATATTACAGGACTCGTTAAGTGTTTCGGTTGGAGGGACGAAAGGGAGGAGAAGGACAGGGTGCAAGGGTCAGAAGACTCTGGGGTCGAGGTCGGGAGTTTGAGAGCATAAATCAAAGCTGTCCGGCTAATGATGGCGGGACAGGTTTGATCAGCCCCGATCGCATGTGACTAGCGTCTAGGGGAAGTCGTCACTCTCAATAAGAGCACAATGGTCTTATATGGGCCGAGCTGTCATAGCGAAGCACCTCTGGAGAAGAGAAGTGGGCATACACTTCTGGTCAAACGTTTGCAATAATTAAGATGTTTAAATGTTTTTAAAAGAAGTCTCTCATGCTCAATGCATTTATTTGATGAAAAATACAGTAAAACAAGAATATTGTGAAATATTATTCGGCTATAATTTAAAATAACTATTAATATATTTTTAAATATAATTTATTCCTGTGGTGGCAAAGCTGATTTCTGAAGGTTCATGTCACAAGTAATGATGCTGAAAATTCAGCTTTGCATCACAGGAATAAATTACATTTTAACATATTCACATGGAAAACAGATATTTTCAAAGGGGCTTTTGACATATTAGAGGTCATCATACTATAAGAATATCCTGTAAGTTTCAGAACTGAAAACTTCCTTGTTAGTCCAAAAACAGCTTTTATTGTAACCAAGTCCAGAGAACGACTCGTTGTGGAATGAGCCTATAATAGATGGTGAAAGACCGCCTCTGCAGAAGAAGATCAACGCCTACTTCATCATTGCAACTTTGGCCCCGCCCACTGGAGTGTTAGTGAGATGACGAGGAGAGAAGAGCGATACAGGATGGACTACAAATAACATTACCTTCCAAAGGATCCTAATGCTAGGAATGTGCTTATTTATTTTCAACAATGTGAATGTCTCAGTTGAGCATTATTTATTTGTATTCGCCACATTTCACTGTGGATTCTTTGGTAAATCATTCGCAATTTCGGCGCAGGCTTTGCAAACAGACTTTTACGATATGGATTCGACAGTAATGCCACAACATGTAAGTGACCGTGTTAATTCTAATGCCTGATCTGAGACCAGTGATTTCTGATATGTAATGATTCATTTACAGTCAGATGTTCTTTGTCTATGTGTCAGTAAATCAAACCAGTGACTAAACGCTCAACTTCACATTGTGTCTCTTGGTAGGATGAAAATAATCTGTTATTTACTTTGTAAACTGATTAAATCATATATAGAACGCGATCCAAGAACAATCGCTGGAGCTGTCAATCAAACAGTGCGAGTGACTGAGTTCTGGCCTCGCACCAAAACTCCCGTTATAATCAACAAATATCTTATTTACATTGTGTTTGCACTGTTAGTTATGATGAAAGCATTGGTTAGTGTGCAGAAATCGAGTTGCAATGACGAGCTGTAATAGTAATGAGAGCTGTAATAGTAAAAACGTGCTAAATGTTTTCGAGATAGTTAAACATGTAATACTAGCTATTTCATATACAATGATGTCAGCCAATCACAGCAGTGGGCGTTTACACTAAAGTCCCACAGCAGCCAATCACAGCAGTGGGTGTTTACACTGAAGTCTCACAGCAGCCAATCACAGCAGTGGGCGTTTACATTGAAGTCTCACAGGAGCCAATCACAGCAGTGGGCATTTACACTGAAGTCTCACAGCAGCCAATCACAGCAGTGGGCGTTTACACTGAAGTCTCACAGGAGCCAATCACAGCAGTGGGCGTTTACACTGAAGTCTCACGGCAGCCAATCACAGCAGTGGGCGTTTACGCTGAAGTCTCACAGCAGCCAATCACAGCAGTGGGCGTTTACACTGGTCTCACAGCAGCCAATCACAGCAGTGGGCGTTTACACTGACGTCTCACAGCAGCCAATCACAGCAGTGGGCGTTTACACTGATGTCTCACAGCAGCCAATCACAGCAGTGGGCGTTTACACTGAAGTCTCATAGCAGCCAATCACAGCAGTGGGCATTTACACTGAAGTCTCACAGCAGACACGCCCCTTCAAACAGAGCGTTCAAATCAGAGGCTAAAATCAGGAAAGATGCCTTTTATTTCTAAATTGACCATTTTTGATGTAAAAATCATACTAACATTATAAGTGCACCCCAGGAAACCATTTTAAAACAGTAAAACAATGCAAAACTATTTTGCAATATTACTGTTTTTACTACAATTTCCATCAAATAAATGCAGTATTTGTGAGCATAAGAGACATTTTCGAAAACATTAAAAAATCATAATTTTCCTAACTTTTGACGGGTAGTGTAGCCTACTTTGAAACAAATTTCAATCAGAAATTGCTACATTTCACAAATAATTACAGAAACGGCAAGTAACACATTGAATTAAACATAAAACGTTGAAGAAGAACAACTGAAAATAGCATTGTCTTATATTTACAGCTTTGAAAAATCATTTTTCACAGTGTTCCCTTCGCACTCAAAGAATTGTAAGTCTCTGCGTTCACAGAAACTTGATTGAATTTACCATAAATTCGGGAAAATCCTCATTTGGCCTTTGATGCGACTCTGAGAAATGTGCTTCCCATAAGCTGAGCTTGCAACAGCAAAAAGGATGCAATATTAACTCCCATACGCTAACGGATTAGAGCGATCTAATATGTTAACGAGACACCTGGCATCACTGCCGAAGAAGAACCGTCAGGCCTTCCCAAATATTTATCAGACCTGCGAGCAGAATAACAGACGGCGAGACGCATCTAACACAGGATGAAATCTAAATGAGGAGCGAGTGTGCAATCATTTAGCGCTCCGAGTCGATGACCTACAGAACGTTGCCGGTCTTCTCGCTCTGTTCTGTCATCAAACTGCCGCTCACCGTTGAGCCCGGCAAGAAATGTTGCTCCACCAGGGGCCATAAAGGCTATCAATTCTGTTTTGTTTTATTCTCTGCTGATCCACTTCAGTAAGGAAGACTCCCCTGTAGTGACATTGCTCCTGTCCATTGCCAGGATCAACAATGGTTTTGACTGCGTCTATTGACCCTTTGATAGCCCCACCCTAGAGTCCAATTTTGGTTTCTACACCCTCCGGCTCCTCCGGCTCCTCCGCCAGCTCTGAAAGTAGACCTTCTCCATTCTCCACCCCATTTCTCTCACAGTTTCTGTCTGAGTAACTCAATCCCTCCAGTTGTCCTTTATTTTCCAGCGATGAATTGTTTTGCCAGTGCTATTGCAAGTGCAATGAGTTGGCAAAATATTTTCGTTTCAGTTGTGGAACTTCCCTCCCATTCTCTCTCTTACCTGTCGATGACACCAGCGAAATTTACAACTACTGGATCATCTGAGCGACGGAGAAGAGAGAAAATAAATTCTCGGCGAATGGAAACCATACCTCTGCATGTGTTATAGAGGAAAGCGCGGGCCGTGATGCCTGACATAAATCACCTGGTGTTTTCTCTTGTCAGACGACTGTTTATAGTGCAGCCTTCCTTTACAAATTCAATGAGATCGAGAATCGTTTATCATTTTCCATGTATGAGATGAAAAGGAACTCCTGGAAGAACGAAGTTATAGGCCAATGGCATCAGGATGACACATGGGAGACACCGGGAGGCTGGATGAGGGATGGAAGCACGTCTGAGCCAGGAGACGGCAGAGCGATGGACCCGTCGGTCCGGGTTGTAATGACAAAGTTATTACCTCTAGATCAAAGTGGAGGAGCGGGACAAAACGTGCATTCAAAAAATAGACTTTATTATTAATGGGCTTGAGAGAAACACGTCGGCTCATTACAGCAAAATAAATGTTGCATTGCATGAATACATTTCCTATTTGGCGCACTCAAACCACTGCCTGGTTTTGAATTAGTGGCACGTCATTATAAAAAGGGGCTTTTTGGCTAATAAGTCTAAGATGAAACTCATGCTTTGATATGCAGAGCCACATCCGTATTCATCTGTGAGGAATGTGAGGTCATTAGTATCAGGGTTTGAACTGGACAGGTATGGAAATCCCCTGCAACTTCCGCATTCCTCGCTGACAGCATGATTTACCCCTTGGGAATTCTTTAGGCCATAATTTAACATTATTAATGCACAATTCGCAATGAACATTAACTGCGTCATTCTGTAAATGTTTCTCAAAGTAAATAAATACACAGATGATGCTCTGATAAAGTCACAAATGCAACTTTAAGAAATTAACACGTTTGCATGGCTTTTTTGAGTTCCTTTACACTGTAAAAAACATGATTAATAAGTTATGACAACATATGTTTTTACATTGCTTTAACTCATCAGAGTAGGTTAAGCAATTTTCAACTTTTTTTATTAATTATACAAGATTCAACTCGTGTTTTTTTAATCAGTTTAATGTAATGTAAGTTGAAATTACTTAAACATCCATGTTGATTGTACTTAAAAATGTAAGGCAGCAACTTTTTTTTTACAGTGTACGAATAATTTTTTTTAAGTCAATATTTTGATGTTGCATCTCATTACAATAATTACCTCTTCTTTATATATATATATATATATAGTCTATATATATATATATATCTTACATTAAATAAACTTGAATACAACTTAAACACAACTTCTAATACGAAATTACTAATTAATACTAATTTCTATATTCATTTTATTCCTGTTTACTTGCACAGATTAAATAAATAAATAAATAAATAAATAAACAATAAATAAATCTTTAGTTATTTACTTGATCTACACTCTAAAAGCTTAAACTATGATGTACTCCATTTTTTGGTGAAACATTATTACACTTTTAAAAATATTGAGTACATTTTAAAGCTGTGAAATCAATGAAAAATATCTTATGAATTTAGTATATTTTTTAGTATATAAAAGTATATTATAAAAGTATACAATTTAGATTATAAATTTTGAAGAAAAAAAAACACGACAAGTGAGTTAAAATCCATCCATAATTACATTAATTAACTATTTAGACACATGTATTAACATATTTTAAGTTGTATAAACTTTCAAACAACTTCTAATAAAGTTCAATGCAAATCCATGTTCCTTTTATTTCTGTTAATATGATTTTAAATGACTATTTTAAAATGATTTTCTTGATGTAAGAAACATGTTTAACAGTACAAGAGTGATGGGGGAAAAAAAATCTAATCACATTTGATATTGTCTGGTTCCACTAAAGTCACTAAAATGATATCTATAACTTCAGTTATGGGTGCATTAACGCAGATTTCTGTCAGTGTTTTGTCGTTTTTAAAAAGCATCAGCATTTAGCGTGAAGTTCTTCATGGAGGCAGAAGTTCTTCACGCTGCTCAGAGAAAGTCAACAAGAGCAGATCCTCTCAGTGTCAGATGATAAAAGCAGATGAAAATAGACGTGCGTGTTTATATTCCACTCAGACACAGAGATAGAGAGATTATGAGTTATGACTGTGTCTGAACCATATGCAAACTACACTGACCGAGGGTCACAGCGCTGGAGATACACAGCGTATAATACAGTATCATATGGCATTATGAACTTACAGTAAACATAGGGAAAAATCCACATACATTAAACACTTGACTTTTGAAGATTTAGTTCACACATATAATGGTGTCCAAATGTCTGAAACCACTAATGAAAATGCTTTCATTTGGCATATTTCTAATGTATTTATTTCATTGCAAGCACAACAAACTGAGAAAAAGTTCAACTCAGGGCCGGCCCAAGCCTTTATGGGGCCCTAAGCAGAATTTTATTTGGGGGCCCCTCGGTGTCACCAATACGATTGACTATTGTCAATTATTGATAATTCGCACACCCATTATCAATTTTATTAGTTGTAGCCGTGTTGCTTAGCCTACATCATGTCTGCATGTCATGTTTTTACCCTTATACGGTTTTTAATTGTAACAGTACAAACCCACAAGAGTGGTCAGGTGTTCATTTGCACTTTAATATTCAAAGTCTTACAGTACTACAGTTCAGACTGGGATATGTACAATTTTTAAAAATGGTTTTAAAAGAAGTCTTTTATGCTGAATATACTCACAATTTTCCCCCAGGATTCTTTGATGAATAGAAGGTTCAAAAGAACAGCATTTATCTGAAATAGAAAGCTTTCAAAGAATCCTAAAAAAATGTTTACACAACTTAATTTTCAACACTGATAATAATCAGAAATGTTTGTTGAGCATCAAATCATCATATTAGAATGATTTGTGAAGGATCATGTGACACTGAAGACTTTGATCACAGGAATAAATTACACTTTACTATATATTCACATAGAAAACAGCTGTTTTACATTGCAATAATATTTCACAATATAACTTTTGGTAACGCTTTAGATTATAGCCCAGAGCGTAAGTAAAGCGAATTTACAGCGTAACTTTCAGTAATTATAGTGTAACTATAAAGTAAGTGCGTGTAGTTATAAGGGAACAATATGTAATATTTGGGGAATAAAGGGGTAACTATCAGGAAAATTAACAAATTATTTATACTGTAAGTATTTTTTAATTAATGGGTAATTATCCATGTAGTTACAGGGTAAGTATGAATCTGGGGGCTGTAAATTAAAGTGGTGCTTGTTCCCATCTTGTTTCATGTAGTTAGAGGGTAAGTGTGAGTCTGCGGGCTGTAAATTAAAGTGGTGTTTGTTCCCCTCTTGTTTCATGTAGTTACAGGGTAAGTTTGAATCTGGGGGCTTTAAATTAAAGTGGTGCTTGTTCCCATCTTGTTTCATGTAGTTACAGGCTAAGTATGAATCTGGGGGCTGTAAATTAAAGTGGTGCTTGTTCCCCTCTTGTTTCATGTAGTTACAGGGTAAGTGTGAATCTGCGGGCTGTAAATTAAAGTGGTGTTTGTTCCCCTCTTATTTCATGTAGTTACAGGCTAAGTATGAATCTGCGGGCTGTAAATTAAAGTGGTGCTTGTTCCCCTCGTTTCATGTAGTTACAGGGTAAGTGTGAATCTGTGGGCTGTAAATTAAAGTGGTGCTTGTTCCCCTCTTGTTTCATGTAGTTACAGGGTAAGTGTGAATCTGTGGGCTGTAAATTAAAGTGGTGTTTGTTCCCCTCTTGTTTCATGTAGTTACAGGCTAAGTGTGAATCTGCGGGCTGTAAATTAAAGTGGTGCTTGTTCCCCTCTTGTTTCATGTAGTTACAGGGTAAGTGTGAATCTGTGGGCTGTAAATTAAAGTGGTGCTTGTTCCCCTCTTGTTTCATGTAGTTACAGGGTAAGTGTGAATCTGCGGGCTGTAAATTAAAGTGGTGTTTGTTCCCCTCTTGTTTCATGTAGTTACAGGGTAAGTATGAATCTGCGGGCTGTAAATTAAAGTGGTGTTTGTTCCCCTCTTGTTTCATGTAGTTACAGGGTAAGTATGAATCTGCGGGCTGTAAATTAAAGTGGTGCTTGTTCCCCTCTTGTTTCATGTAGTTACAGGCTAAGTATGAATCTGCGGGCTGTAAATTAAAGTGGTGCTTGTTCCCCTCTTGTTTCATGTAGTTACAGGCTAAGTATGAATCTGCGGGCTGTAAATTAAAGTGGTGTTTGTTCCCCTCTTGTTTCATGTAGTTACAGGGTAAGTATGAATCTGCGGGCTGTAAATTAAAGTGGTGCTTGTTCCCCTCTTGTTTCATGTAGTTACAGGGTAAGTATGAATCTGGGGGCTGTAAATTAAAGTGGTGTTTGTTCCCATCTTGTTTCATGTAGTTACAGGGTAAGTATGAATCTGGGGGCTGTAAATTAAAGTGGTGTTTGTTCCCCTCTTGTTTCATGTAGTTACAGGGTAAGTATGAATCTGGGGGCTGTAAATTAAAGTGGTGTTTGTTCCCCTCTTGTTTCATGTAGTTACAGGGTAAGTTTGAATCTGGGGGCTGTAAATTAAAGTGGTGCTTGTTCCCATCTTGTTTCATGTAGTTAGAGGGTAAGTACAAATCTGGGGGCTATAAATTAAAGTGGTGCTTGTTCCCCTCTTGTTTCATGTAGTTACAGGGTAAGTTTGAATCTGGGGGCTGTAAATTAAAGTGGTGCTTGTTCCCATCTTGTTTCATGTAGTTACAGGGTAAGTGCGAATCTGCGGGCTGTAAATTAAAGTGGTGCTTGTTCCCTTCTTGTTTCATGTAGTTACAGGGTAAGTGTGAATCTGCGGGCTGTAAATTAAAGTGGTGTTTGTTCCCCTCTTATTTCATGTAGTTACAGGGTAAGTATGAATCTGCGGGCTGTAAATTAAAGTGGTGCTTGTTCCCCTCTTGTTTCATGTAGTTACAGGGTAAGTATGAATCTGCGGGCTGTAAATTAAAGTGGTGCTTGTTCCCCTCCTTTCATGTAGTTACAGGGTAAGTGTGAATCTGTGGGCTATAAATTAAAGTGGTGTTTGTTCCCCTCTTGTTTCATGTAGTTACAGGGCAAGTATGAATCTGCGGGCTGTAAATTAAAGTGGTGCTTGTTCCCCTCGTTTCATGTAGTTACAGGGTAAGTGTGAATCTGTGGGCTGTAAATTAAAGTGGTGCTTGTTCCCCTCTTGTTTCATGTAGTTACAGGGTAAGTGTGAATCTGTGGGCTGTAAATTAAAGTGGTGTTTGTTCCCCTCTTGTTTCATGTAGTTACAGGCTAAGTATGAATCTGCGGGCTGTAAATTAAAGTGGTGTTTGTTCCCATCTTGTTTCATGTAGTTACAGGGTAAGTATGAATCTGGGGGCTGTAAATTAAAGTGGTGTTTGTTCCCCTCTTGTTTCATGTAGTTACAGAGTAAGTATGAATCTGGGGGCTGTAAATTAAAGTGGTGCTTGTTCCCCTCTTGTTTCTTGTAGTTACAGGCTAAGTATGAATCTGCGGGCTGTAAATTAAAGTGGTGCTTGTTCCCCTCGTTTCATGTAGTTACAGGGTAAGTGTGAATCTGCGGGCTGTAAATTAAAGTGGTGCTTGTTCCCCTCTTGTTTCATGTAGTTACAGGGTAAGTATGAATCTGCGGGCTGTAAATTAAAGTGGTGCTTGTTCCCCTCTTGTTTCATGTTGTTACAGGGTAAGTATGAATCTGCGGGCTGTAAATTAAAGTGGTGCTTGTTCCCCTCTTGTTTCATGTAGTTACAGGGTAAGTATGAATCTGCGGGCTGTAAATTAAAGTGGTGCTTGTTCCCCTCTTGTTTCATGTAGTTACAGGGTAAGTGTGAATCTGGGGGCTGTAAATTAAAGTGGTGTTTGTTCCCCTCGTTTCATGTAGTTACAGGCTAAGTATGAATCTGCGGGCTGTAAATTAAAGTGGTGTTTGTTCCCCTCGTTTCATGTAGTTACAGGGTAAATTTGAATCTGCGGGCTGTAAATTAAAGTGGTGTTTGTTACCCTCTTGTTTCATGTAGTTACAGGGTAAGTGTGAATCTGCGGGCTGCAAATTAAAGTGGTGTCTGTTCCTCTCTTGTTTCATGTAGTTACAGGGTAAGTGTGAATCTGCGGGCTGTAAATTAAAGTGGTGCTTGTTCCCCTCTTGTTTCATGTAGTTACAGGGTAAGTATGAATCTGGGGGCTGTAAATTAAAGTGGTGCTTGTTCCCCTCTTGTTTCATGTAGTTACAGGGTAAGTTTGAATCTGGGGGCTGTAAATTAAAGTGGTGCTTGTTCCCATCTTGTTTCATGTAGTTACAGGGTAAGTGCGAATCTGCGGGCTGTAAATTAAAGTGGTGCTTGTTCCCCTCCTTTCATGTAGTTACAGGGTAAGTGTGAATCTGTGGGCTATAAATTAAAGTGGTGTTTGTTCCCCTCTTGTTTCATGTAGTTACAGGGCAAGTATGAATCTGCGGGCTGTAAATTAAAGTGGTGCTTGTTCCCCTCGTTTCATGTAGTTACAGGGTAAGTGTGAATCTGTGGGCTGTAAATTAAAGTGGTGCTTGTTCCCCTCTTGTTTCATGTAGTTACATGGTAAGTGTGAATCTGTGGGCTGTAAATTAAAGTGGTGTTTGTTCCCCTCTTGTTTCATGTAGTTACAGGCTAAGTATGAATCTGCGGGCTGTAAATTAAAGTGGTGTTTGTTCCCATCTTGTTTCATGTAGTTACAGGGTAAGTATGAATCTGGGGGCTGTAAATTAAAGTGGTGTTTGTTCCCCTCTTGTTTCATGTAGTTACAGAGTAAGTATGAATCTGGGGGCTGTAAATTAAAGTGGTGCTTGTTCCCCTCTTGTTTCTTGTAGTTACAGGCTAAGTATGAATCTGCGGGCTGTAAATTAAAGTGGTGCTTGTTCCCCTCGTTTCATGTAGTTACAGGGTAAGTGTGAATCTGCGGGCTGTAAATTAAAGTGGTGCTTGTTCCCCTCTTGTTTCATGTAGTTACAGGGTAAGTATGAATCTGCGGGCTGTAAATTAAAGTGGTGCTTGTTCCCCTCTTGTTTCATGTTGTTACAGGGTAAGTATGAATCTGCGGGCTGTAAATTAAAGTGGTGCTTGTTCCCCTCTTGTTTCATGTAGTTACAGGGTAAGTATGAATCTGCGGGCTGTAAATTAAAGTGGTGTTTGTTCCCCTCGTTTCATGTAGTTACAGGCTAAGTATGAATCTGCGGGCTGTAAATTAAAGTGGTGTTTGTTCCCCTCGTTTCATGTAGTTACAGGGTAAATTTGAATCTGCGGGCTGTAAATTAAAGTGGTGTTTGTTACCCTCTTGTTTCATGTAGTTACAGGGTAAGTGTGAATCTGCGGGCTGCAAATTAAAGTGGTGTCTGTTCCTCTCTTGTTTCATGTAGTTACAGGGTAAGTGTGAATCTGCGGGCTGTAAATTAAAGTGGTGCTTGTTCCCCTCTTGTTTCATGTAGTTACAGGGTAAGTATGAATCTGGGGGCTGTAAATTAAAGTGGTGCTTGTTCCCCTCTTGTTTCATGTAGTTACAGGGTAAGTTTGAATCTGGGGGCTGTAAATTAAAGTGGTGCTTGTTCCCATCTTGTTTCATGTAGTTACAGGGTAAGTGCGAATCTGCGGGCTGTAAATTAAAGTGGTGCTTGTTCCCTTCTTGTTTCATGTAGTTACAGGGTAAGTGTGAATCTGCGGGCTGTAAATTAAAGTGGTGTTTGTTCCCCTCTTATTTCATGTAGTTACAGGGTAAGTATGAATCTGCGGGCTGTAAATTAAAGTGGTGCTTGTTCCCCTCCTTTCATGTAGTTACAGGGTAAGTGTGAATCTGTGGGCTATAAATTAAAGTGGTGTTTGTTCCCCTCTTGTTTCATGTAGTTACAGGGCAAGTATGAATCTGCGGGCTGTAAATTAAAGTGGTGCTTGTTCCCCTCGTTTCATGTAGTTACAGGGTAAGTGTGAATCTGTGGGCTGTAAATTAAAGTGGTGCTTGTTCCCCTCTTGTTTCATGTAGTTACAGGGTAAGTGTGAATCTGTGGGCTGTAAATTAAAGTGGTGTTTGTTCCCCTCTTGTTTCATGTAGTTACAGGCTAAGTATGAATCTGCGGGCTGTAAATTAAAGTGGTGTTTGTTCCCATCTTGTTTCATGTAGTTACAGGGTAAGTATGAATCTGGGGGCTGTAAATTAAAGTGGTGTTTGTTCCCCTCTTGTTTCATGTAGTTACAGAGTAAGTATGAATCTGGGGGCTGTAAATTAAAGTGGTGCTTGTTCCCCTCTTGTTTCTTGTAGTTACAGGCTAAGTATGAATCTGCGGGCTGTAAATTAAAGTGGTGCTTGTTCCCCTCGTTTCATGTAGTTACAGGGTAAGTGTGAATCTGCGGGCTGTAAATTAAAGTGGTGCTTGTTCCCCTCTTGTTTCATGTAGTTACAGGGTAAGTATGAATCTGCGGGCTGTAAATTAAAGTGGTGCTTGTTCCCCTCTTGTTTCATGTTGTTACAGGGTAAGTATGAATCTGCGGGCTGTAAATTAAAGTGGTGCTTGTTCCCCTCTTGTTTCATGTAGTTACAGGGTAAGTATGAATCTGCGGGCTGTAAATTAAAGTGGTGCTTGTTCCCCTCTTGTTTCATGTAGTTACAGGGTAAGTGTGAATCTGGGGGCTGTAAATTAAAGTGGTGTTTGTTCCCCTCGTTTCATGTAGTTACAGGCTAAGTATGAATCTGCGGGCTGTAAATTAAAGTGGTGTTTGTTCCCCTCGTTTCATGTAGTTACAGGGTAAATTTGAATCTGCGGGCTGTAAATTAAAGTGGTGTTTGTTACCCTCTTGTTTCATGTAGTTACAGGGTAAGTGTGAATCTGCGGGCTGCAAATTAAAGTGGTGTCTGTTCCTCTCTTGTTTCATGTAGTTACAGGGTAAGTGTGAATCTGCGGGCTGTAAATTAAAGTGGTGCTTGTTCCCCTCTTGTTTCATGTAGTTACAGGGTAAGTATGAATCTGGGGGCTGTAAATTAAAGTGGTGTTTGTTCCCCTCTTGTTTCATGTAGTTACAGGGTAAGTATGAATCTGCGGGGTGTAAATTAAAGTGGTGTTTGTTCCCCTCTTGTTTCATGTAGTTACAGGGTAAGTATGAATCTGGGGGCTGTAAATTAAAGTGGTGCTTGTTCCCCTCTTGTTTCATGTAGTTACAGGGTAAGTATGAATCTGCGGGCTGTAAATTAAAGTGGTGTTTGTTCCCCTCTTGTTTCATGTAGTTACAGGGTAAGTATGAATCTGCGGGCTGTAAATTAAAGTGGTGTTTGTTCCCCTCTTGTTTCATGTAGTTACAGGGTAAGTATGAATCTGCGGGCTGTAAATTAAAGTGGTGCTTGTTCCCCTCTTGTTTCATGTAGTTACAGGGTAAGTATGAATCTGCGGGCTGTAAATTAAAGTGGTGTTTGTTCCCCTCTTGTTTCATGTAGTTACAGGGTAAGTATGAATCTGGGGGCTGTAAATGAAAGTGGTGCTTGTTCCCCTCTTGTTTCATGTAGTTACAGGGTAAGTATGAATCTGTGGGCTGTAAATTAAAGTGGTGTTTGTTCCCGTCTTGTTTCATGTAGTTACAGGGTAAGTGTGAATCTGCGGGCTGTAAATTAAAGTGGTGTTTGTTCCCCTCTTGTTTCATGTAGTTACAGGGTAAGTATGAATCTGGGGGCTGTAAATTAAAGTGGTGCTTGTTCCCCTCTTGTTTCATGTAGTTACAGGGTAAGTATGAATCTAAGTACAATAAATACACGTACACAATCTGATATCACTCGGAAATCTTTATTTGAAAAACAACTTTTTTAAAACAGATTTACAACACTTATTCGTTTCTCTTGCTTGGCTTCTCCTCCTCTTGTTCCTCTTCTTATTCGTTCTTGACACAGATGAATCTTAAGAAGGAATCCTATGTCTCTAGCTATTCTGTAGCTATATTATGTATTTAAAGAAAATACAGTGCACACAGAAATGTCCTCACCGTTTACTCATCTTTTACCCTCATGCCATCCGAGATGTATACAACTTTCTTTCTTCAGATGAACACAGAAAAATAAATAATCTCTGATAATGAAAACTCATTTGGGTTCCTAAAAGTTGAAGCAACAGCACATACAGCAATAACTACAGCAATCCATACGATCCCAATTGATGAATCAATGTCTTCTGAAGTGAAACGTTAAGAAAGATACCAATATTTAAAAAAAAATTAAACCGTAAACTATCGCTTCCGACCAGCAGTCATCTGCGTGAATGAGAGGGTTGAGTTCACGCTTGACGTAACTTGAAGCAAATTATTATTAAAAAATAATAATGGAATACATGTATATAGGCAATAGTGAAATATATAATAATAATAATAATAATAATAATAATAATACAAAATAATAATAATGGAATAAATTTATATGGGTGACGTAGTTAAAATATAATAATAATAATAATAATAATAATAATTGAATAAATTTATATGGGCAACATAATGAAAATATAATTATTATTATTATTATTATTATTATTATTATTATTATTATTATTACATTTTCACTACGTTGCCCATATAAATTTATTACATTATTATCCAAACATTATCAATATTATTTTATTATTATATTATTAAAAGTATTATAATATATTTTCATATAAATTTATTCATTTTTTTTCACTCATCATCATGATGAACCGACCTGCATACTGGAAAAGCAAAAAAAGTACATTGAAATATATATGCTGAGTCCTACAGGGCATTACTGCAACCACATCCCAACATTGATCTGATCCTAAAAATCCCCACATTCTTAATTCATGTCTAAAGATTTCAAACATTCAGTGGAGGAGGTGAAAGAGAGGGCAGAGGAGGGTGAGACGGATCTAATGAGAGAAACAGCAGCGGGTTATTATCTTAGACAGCTATCTCTGCTCTGGAGGTAATGATTCTTTTCCCATTCACACTTTACTGCATCAAACAACACACACACACACACACACAATCTTTCTCTCTCTCTCTCTCTCTCTCTCTCTCTCTCTCTATGTGTGTCCATTCATGTCTGCTGTAAATCTTTAGCTTTAGTGTGTTTGCAGGCAGGGGGTTGGATGGTTTGAAGCAGAAGGTAATGACTTTAACCGCCTGAAGCTGTCCGCCGAGGGGAGATTTTTTAGTTTTAGCAACAGTTAGCGACTCATTCAGCAGGTGTGACTGGCGGCCGAGGCTTGTGTTAATTGGGTCGTTTTTGGTAATTAGAATGCACATTGAGAGGATAATAACTTTATCACTCTAAGTTATGCTTCTCCAGAGAATGTGAGGAGGTGTAATTACTCCACACACATACACACACACACACACACACACACACACACGTTTGGTTCACTATCTTTGTGGGGACTCTCCATAGACTTAATGGTTTTTATACTGTACAAACTGTATATTCTCTCCCCTTACACTAACCCTACCCCTAAACCGACCCATCACACAAAACTTTCACTGAAAGTTACATCACTTAGTATAATTTATGTTGTTTTCCTTATGGGGACCAAAAAATGTCCCCATCTTTTTGTCCTCATTACCAGGACACACACACACACACACACACACAAACACAGCATTGAACAGCTAGAAAATGTTTCAATTCATACATAGATCCTATGGACTTTTGTTGACAAATATAACAATTCTAATGTAGAATAACTATGTGCAACAAGCTCGTAAGAACATTCCTCTGTGAGGTGCCTACTAATATGCTTGTCTTGAAAAGGAAATTTTACACAAAAATGAATAATACAAATACAAACCTGTATGCTTTTATGTGGAACACAAAAGGAGAAATTTTGGAATTTATTTATGCAGACCTTTTCCTTATAGTTCGTAACAATAAATGCCCATACGACATGTGCACTACTGGTCAAAAGGTTTGGGGTCTTTTTTTTTGTAGTTGTGTGAATTAAGTCTCTTAGGCTAACCAAGGCTGCTAAAATATGTGAAATATTATTACATTTTAAAATAACTGTTTTCTATATTGTAAAATGTAATTCATTCCTGTGATCAAATCTGAATTTTCAGCATCATTACTCTAGTCTTCAGTGTCACATGATCCTTCAGAAATCATTCTAACATGATGATTTGATGCTCAAGAAACATTTATGTTGAAAACAGTTGTGCTGCTTCATATTTTGGTGAAACTGTCATGCATTTTATTTTTGCAGGATTATTTGATGAATAGAAAAAGCACTTTTGTAACATTATAAATGTCTTTACTGTCACTTTTGATCAATTGAATGCATTCTTGCTGAATAAAAGTATTAATTTCTTAATGACCCCAAACTTGTGAACAGTAGTACATTATAAGAGTCATATGAAGTCCTCAAAAAAAAAAAAAAAAAAATGACAGTGAATTCAGCAACAAATGTCCAGCTGTTTGTTCAGGGGCTTAACCAAATGAGGAAAACACTGGAGTAATTGAACTCATCCATCTTGCTCCCAACCTGATCCTGAAGTCATGAATTACCATGACTTTCTGAAACGACACAAGGCGCATGCACTTGCTGTGTGGCGAGCTCATATAAACGACTAAAAAGTGTCCTAAATGATGTTTTCACGAAGGTTTGTAATTGCACAGGCCGTGTATTCACCTTGAATTCAATCTCCTCCCTATATAATGAAGCGTCCTGTGCAATTTCCTTTCATTACTGATATGGGAGGGGCTAGGCTAATAATAACTGGAGAGTGAATTATCGAGTTCTCCAGCACGTCTAAATGTTTGCCTGTATTCTTGAGGTTTGGCGGCGATAGCCCGTCCCGTACCCTGCCGCAGTGAAGCGTTTCGTAAGGTCCAGTCAGCAGTCTGAGCGTGTATCCATGTGCCATCGGATCAGCGCACCTAACCAACCTCAGGAACGCCGGGTGTTGGCCAGAAAGCAAAACACCACTCACCTCAACTCAGCAGAAGAAAAACAATGAAAACACTGAGACTGCTCCCCTTAAGATTGTTTTTGGCCAGTGAAGTCCTGTTTTAGGAAACACAAGCCCACGTTTATAACGCATCCACTGAAATGTACAGATTTTTCTTCCATGCAGCGGAGTGCCGTCCATTTACTATTCAGTGCATGCTGTATTTTGGCCAAATCTGTCATAATTAATCTACTTCGAACGTAATGAACGTGCAAGTGGATATAATTGCTTCTCGTACGTGGGCTTGTCCTTTGCTGTTCTGCTTGGTAAGAACCAAACAGCACATGGTTGTTTGAACTATGGCAACCATAAAAACAAGATTCTGATCTCCAGGATGAAAACCACCAAAACACTACTGTTTCGTAAATGGCTGATTATATAGCAAATATACAAGGATAAACTCAAGAAAGATCATCTAGCGCTAGAGAGTTGCTATATGTTCCACACTGCATAAAACGCTTCACATTGGCGGCTGGCACTGCCCGTCTGCTTCAGGCCAACACAAGGCTTACCACTAAAGACGATGACCAGGCCTTGTAAAAAAAAAAGTACACGTTAGCATACTTTTAGAAAAGAATATACTTAAAGTTGCCCTGTAGTTTAAGTATCCCTTAAAACTCATCTTTAATCACCCAAATGACATATTTAAATGTTTTTTCCTGTGAAAAAAAAATGCCTTAAAACAGCTTGAATGTAACTCGACACCTGTGCTTCATTTAGTATACGCGGATTCATGAATATGCAAATTAGCCCTGCCTCCACTCACTCACACCAGCTCAGAGACTGTAGTTACTGTAGTAAACGCTGCACAATGGTATCACTCTCTACAACGTTGGACACATAACGGTAATTAATATGATTATCCTTTGGCTTCACTACATTATCAAACAGCTAATAATGTTGCTAATGTTACACAAACCATGTTCCCGTTCACCATCTCAGTCTGACTTCTAAAAATCAGCATCCTTAGAAACGTTTTGAACATCTTAGAACGTCAGTGGAGAAAGGCATATAGTTCATCATAACATCATAATATACATATACATAATTCACCCACTATATTGCTAAATGTACATGATTTTTCATATCAACAGAAAAATATACCAGGCTAACCTGGCTTCTCTTGAGACTCCCCTGCTTCTCAGCAGTTAATGATATGCTAAAGCCCCGTCCCCCTCGTGACGTGATTGGTTACAAGGGAGTTTGTCTTTGGTTCACTTGACTTATGAATTTGCACATGATTTGTCTGAAAGTATAATAAAAACACCACATAGACATACAAACAGCATTAAAAACTTGATTTTCACCACACGGGGTCTTTAAGTGCAGATGGAATGCAATGTTTTCAGGCACTTATTTGCATGTTATTTGCAATTAAATGAAAATGCATTAGTTTAAATTTATATTAAATGCAACTAGTTGCACTTAAGAGGGTTTTGACCAACTTAAGTAGGACTTAAGTACATTTTTATATGTAATTTGATAATTCCATTGCCTTTGAAATAAGGTTAAAGTGTACTGAATGTACTGACAAGCATTACTGCTGTTTTCACGCCATGTCATAATTACCATAATACACAACACGTGACGTTCTACTCAGAGCTGTTCATGTCCTCAGACTCAGAATTATGTGTTTATATGGCAACACTATCAATGGTAAAATGGTCAGGTGGTACAAGTCGGATCTCTCAGAGTTTACAAGTTGTAATTACAACGAAGTGGCCTTTTTTCATTAATGCTATATTATCTGCAAGTACTGTTTTTACAAATATACATAAATGCACTAGAGCACTTTAAATACACTTCTTTCTCACAAGTGAAGTCTCCACAGAGTTTCTGTCTGCACAAACACGCAGCGACGGAGAGGGCGGAGGGATCCGAAGAGAGCAAGTGCGGGATGAGGTTTCAGTAAACGTCAAGGAGTGTTCGGCACTGTTTGGACGGCAAATTATTGCTGGCCGATGGTCTATTATTTTACAACCAGAGATCGTTGTCAAGAGAAAGGTAGAGGAGAAGGAGAGGGAGAGAAAAGAGAGGAGGGCAGGAAAAAAGAACGAAGCCCCTGGCCAACTGCCGGAGGGGAAAGGGGTTACAGAATACTGTAATAATCTTTAAAAATATTACAAGAGTGGCCACAGCACTTGCTAAGAATAGGCCGCAGAGAGAGAGAGAGAGAGAGAAAGAAAGAGAGACTGAGAGAGAGAGTAGAGGTAAGAACCTTGTGCAGATTTGGCCCGACAATGAATAATAAATGTGGTGGGCTCAGTAAAATCAACACCTCCACTCCAGGACAGGAACATTTATATTTAACCACCTCTGAAGATGTTGTTGATGGTAAAAGTCTCTGTCTATAGTACATTATAGGAATGCATAATGGTTGACTAGTTGTCTAATAACTGAAACACGAGTCACGACACTCGATAAAAGTAGAAGAAATATAAAACAGGTTTCAACAAATGCAATTTTATATCACGTTTGCTTTTGTTAAGACTATCAGTACTAGTGTAGATGCTGCTCAAACGCAATAGAGCATTAACCTTTATTAAAACTCACCGGACATTTAATTTCCGAACTGTTGCTATACTAGAGGCGTTTCCTCCGAGGAGGAGCCAAGGGAGGCAGTGCCTCCTCAAAAAAATTATCCATATTACAAAAATAAAACAATGCAAATCCAGTGTTCTTATCCAAAATCGTTTGTTCTTATAAAGTAACACTGTCCAACAGCGAAACCCGCAGGTAAAGGTACAGCAGGACACCGCGTCTCTCTTGCCTCCCCTGAGCCCATAGATTTTTAACAGACCCCCTAAAGCGTGCAGTGGGTTTGGTGGGGGGTAATTGAGAATGAAAGGGTGAAAGCAAAGACTGTAGATATAGAAAGAGGGTTCACTCCTATTACTCATGAATGGGAGAAACTGCAACGCACAATATGGCGGAATAGTCCCGTCTTCTAAAGTAAAAGAGCCAATCGCTGATCGGTAAAGTCATTGCATCACTGCAGCTGCTGTTAGAAGCTCCGGTTCCCATAGAAACCTGAGACACGCACTTAGGACTGCACATGCGCATTGGCTCGTTTAGCCTGAAAAATATGCTTTTTTAACGGTATTTGAACATAAGAAACAACATTTATGCGACAGTTCACGTCAGATTTTGTTGCAGATTTGAAATATGTTATTTAATTGTGAGATCGGCAAGCAGTTTTTGAGATTCCAGGATTCCCCCATTCAGATAGATAGGACTTGGTCTTGTATGCCCGAAACAGCTGCCCGGAGGCGTTGCAAATATGGCAGCGAGCGAACAGACTTTCCTCGAGAGGGACTTTGGTGAAAGTCACGTGAGAGGAGGCAATGCCTCCATCGCGCTAGGATTGGATGTGATTGGTTATGATTGGTTCACGTGATAAATCCTGCCTCTTGTTTTCGTGTGTTCCGCAATCGCGAATCAGTTTGAATTAACAAAATTATTGAGTTAATGGGAAGACTACTAAAAAAGTAAGTGAACAGCTGGCCACCGCTTTATGTCACATCAAAATCAAACTTGAAATGGCCTGAAAACATGATGACTCTGGGGGTTTTTAGTGAGGAATCAGCTTGGTGTCTGCGACCAGTGTTTACCAAGCTTAATGACTGATGATCCGAAAATTAGTTGACTTTTAAAAAGAAAAGCTGAACATCAGTTCACAAATAAAATATATTGTTTAAAGGCTACTATATTGTACATACAGTATGTATATTGTAAAAAAAAAAAAACTTTTAAAGGACTTACCTCCTCATTTCAGAACACCACTGCACACCAATGCATACAACAACCACAATAATGAAACAAAAATGAACACTTTTTTTTTTTTTTTTTGCACCACTCACTGGACATTTCCACTTATGAATGTGTTGTCAAAGACTTTTTATATGGAAAGATGGTGCACTCATATTACTCACTTTCCTGTTATCACTGTAAAGCTGCTTTAAAACAATCAGTATTGCATAAAGCGTTACATAAATAAAGGTACTAATGAATGGGAGAAAGTGCAACGCACACTATGGCTGAATAAGTCCCGCCGTACGTAGAGCATTTCAAGTCAATCACTTGTGATGGGAATCATGAAGAATTTAATTACAGTTACTCTTAATGATTCCGTTTCTAAGAATTTCTAAGCATAAAACAAATTCTTGCAAAATATATGTTCACTTTTAATCGTCTTTGAGAGGCTGCATAAATGTAATGCAATAAATGGCCTTACACTCTTAAAAATAAAGGTTCTTAATTGGCATTGATGGCTCAATGGAGAACTTTAAACATTTCCATTCCACAAAAGATTCTTTAAAGATTATTAAAATGTTCTTCACACTAAGAAAAAAATGGTTCTTTTAGGAACTGTTCACTGAAAGGTTCTTTGGGGAATCAAAAATAGTTCTTCTATAGCATCGCTGTGATGTATTTTTAAGAGTGTACTGCACAACAATACTAAACAAACAAACAATAATATGTTAACATATTAAATTCATGTTGTCATATGAACCACCACTCAGATTCAAGTTTCACAGTTAGTTGCAAGCATTATTTTTATTTAGTAATTCCTTTTTTTCCACTGTTATTTACTTGTGAGCTTCCATTTCAGTATAGGCAGCACACGGCAGGGCAGCTCACTGGAGCCATTGAGTGTTATTTATCCAGAAGATCCAATCACCACCCACACCCTGATATGAGAAGTCTGGGAAAAAGACGTAGCGTCTCAGTAATGAGCTTTAGCCTGATTTGCGTCAAAATCCACCCGAGCCAGACGCAATCACACAATTTACCTGCGCCCATAAAGTCAGGTGTAAATTCTCCCTGACTTTCATTTCCCCTTGACAGGGTTTGAGTGAGTCCAGAGGGATTTTGCCCAACCCAGACAACGCTCGGGATGGCGTCTGTGCCAGCTCGCCTCTTCTGCAGTCTCGAAACCGGGAACCACAAATAAGTTTAAAATGTCAACTACCCGACAGGGAGAAACTGTTTTCCTAGCCTCATAAAATTATTTTAGATTTTAGTGTTTTTCTAGCACTCTTGCACACGTTTAACACTCTCCTTCACTTCATGAAAAAGGGGAGGGAAGCAGGAGGAGGTGTAAGTTATAATGGGCTGGCCTCACAACGAATTAAAACGCAACATTATATCGCTCGACCCTGGGTTAGTCGCTGTTTGGAGGCCATAACAGGCATCTCTCTAGGTTCTCAATAGAGGTAATAAATTAAGAGTGATGGCTAATTTTAGGCGAAACCCAATCCCTCACCGTAAATTGCAGGCCAAGCGGGACCGTTTAATCAAACTCCGTCTGGCTTTGCCGCCAATATTGAAATGAAGGAGTTTGAGGTTTTTGTGAATGTGTGCTGTTTTGCAGTAGGGACAATGTAAAAATCACAACTTCTTAAATGTGGTTTGTCAGGTTTACCCCGTCTAAAGAAGGAGGTCAACCATATGCAGTTGTCTACTGACTTCAGTACAGCAGAGTTGAGCAGCAGCAGCTGTACTGTTTATGTCTATGTGCTGTATACAGCACTTTTGAGGGCACTTGACTTTAAGCCCACCGTTCCAAGTAACTTCACTTCAACTATTGAGCTCTTAAAGCTTTCAGAATGCTTTTGTTTTGTTGTTGTCGAAGAATTATGTTGTTTCGAGCTGAATGTTGAGTGCAAATAATGTTATACTCAGGCATGCAGAAAATGGCAAATTTACACGCACAGAAAATAACACGTGCCCCTCAGAATTTTAAGCCAAAATATGTCATTTGTCATTAAGAGGTTTTATATGCAAAATTTTGGGGGGAATACATCAAGGGAATAGTTAGAATTTAATGATACATATAAGTTCTTTTAATGATACATGTTATTTTTTACATTATATTATATTATATGTGGTGAAAATCAAGTATTTAATGTTGTTTGTATGTCTATGTGGTGTTTTTAATATGCTTTCAGACAAACCATGTGCAAATTCATAAGTCAAGACCATTGCTGAGTATTTTCTCCTTAAAAGTCCAGTGAACAAAAGACAGTCTCAAAAACGCAGTTTGAAATCGCTGGTGTTTCTAAACTACCTTGTAACCAATCACGTCACGAGGGGGGCGGTGCTTTAGCATATCATTAACTGCTGTGAAGCAGGGCAGTCTCAAGAGAAGCCATACCGGTATATTTTTCTGTTGATATGAAAAATTGTGTACATTTAGCAATATAGCGGGTGAATTATGCATATGATGTATATTACAATGTTATGATGAACTATATGCCTTTCTTCACTGACGTTCTATGATGTTCAAAGTGTTTCTAAGGATACTGACTGATACTGAAGGCAGACTGAGATGTCAAACGGGAACATGGCTTGTGTAACATTAGCAACACATCATTAGCGGTTTGATAACGTAGTCAAGCAAAAGGCTAATCATATTAAATTACCGTTATGTGTCCGACGTTGTAAAGAGCGATAACATTGTGCACTACAGTAACGAGTAAAAGTTGGCCGAGTGGATCTCTGAGCTGGTGTGAGTAAGTGGAGGCGGGGCTCATTTGCATATTCATAGATCCGCGTGTACTAAATGAAGCAAGGGTGTCGAGTTACATTCAAGCTATTTTAAGGCATGAAGAGTATGTAATTTTGGTGATCAAAGATGAGTTTTAGTGGATACAATTATTGACTACGGGGGAACTTTAAAAAATAGGTGCATTATGCCTCTTGCTGATGTGGCTTTACTTCTTATTTTACACTATAGTTGTGTGTGACAGTCCTCAAAACATGCAAAAAGAACTTGAACACTAGTATTTAGGACAGCATATATTATTAGTATTAACTTATTATAATGATGTAATATAATATAATTTAATTTGCTTTGCTTTTTTCCCCCAGAAAATGTCACAAGTCAATGTGATTTAAACTTTTAATTTAATTTTAATAGCCAAATTCTAGAAATATTTTATATTTAACATTGGTAACACTTTAGCCTTTATGTATAATGCATTATAAAGGTATTCATAATGTTCATTATAATGCATTATATCTTTTCATAAGTAATTGTAACCAAAGTTAAAATGCATTATAATATTCACAGATTCCTTGTTACAGTAACGTGTGAGCAGGGATGAAGCAGAGTGAGAATCCAAATGCAGCACGAACATTTATTAAAAACATAAACAGAGATAATCCAGGAGTCAGAGTATCCACAGAAGACAGGCAGAACCAACGAAAGGAACACACATGCAAGAACAACGACCAACCAGCAACAACTGAAGCACTGGGGTATATATACACAAAGGAAACAAGGTTAACAAGATAAGAAGGGGGAGTGGTTAATAGGCAACACCTGGGGAAAACTAATCATCCATAAAGACTACAAAGAACTAGTCAAAACGTGTCAAAAAACATGACACATGACAGGAAATAACAAAAGTCCCCACACAAGACAGGGGAACACAGGTTAGAATCATGACAGAGCCCCCTCCCTAAGGAGCAGATTCCAGACGCTCCTCAAAAACTGATATAAGTCCAGGAGAGAGGTGGAGCAGAGGTGGAACCGGGGGAGGGATGGAGGGCCCGTGGAGCGGAAAAGGGCCTGGAGATTAAGGCAGAGCAGGTGGCCAGGGTGGAGCAGGCGGCCAGGGCAGAGCGGGCAGCCCAGGGGACCAGGGCAGCGCTGGCAGTTCAGGAAGCCATGGAGGCGTAGGCAGTTCAAGGGACCAAGGCGGCACAGGCAATTCAGGAGGCCAGGGCGGCGCACACCGTTCAAGGACAGCATCCGTGGACGGGTAGCCGCCCCTTAAAATGTTCATGGGAGGAACCATGGGGTTATGGGCTGGAGCCATCACTGGACTTGGGTCAGGGGTTGGAGCCTTCACTGGACTCTGGACAGGGACTGGAGTCATCTCTGGACCCTGGACAGGGACTGGAGTCATCTCTGGACTCTGGACAGGGACTGGAGTCATCTCTGGACACAGGACAGGGGCTGGCACCGATGTATGTGCTGCCCACACACACCAATATGCCGTGGCCACAATGGTCAGCGCTGCACACTCTGAAGACTCTGGTGTGGCAACCATCTTAGCTGAGGGCTCAGGCATGGCGGCCATCTTGGCAGAGGGCTCAGGCGTGGCGGCCATCTTGGCAGATGGCTCTATTACGGTGGCCATCTTGGCAGAGGACTTTGTTGCAGCGGCCATCTTGGGGCGAGACTCTGGACTGGCGGCCATCTTGGCCGAGGACGCTGGACCATCCGAGGACCATCGCGGATGAGTTTAGATTGTAACTTTTTGTTGAGTCTGAATCCAAATGCAGCACGAACATTTATTAAAAACATAAACAGAGATAATCCAGGAGTCAGAGTATCCACAGAAGACAGGCAGAACCAACTACAGGAACACACATGCAAGAACAACGACCGACCAACAACAACTGAAGCACTGGGGTATATATACACAAAGGGAAACAAGGTTAACAAGGGGGAGTGGTTAATAGGCAATACCTGGGGAAAACTAATCATCCATAAAGACCACAAAGAACTACAAAACATGACACAACACAGGAAATAACAAAAGTCCTCACACAAGACAGGGGAACACAGATTAGAATCATGATAGTTACATCTGAAATTGGTTGTTTGTCATGTTTTAATGCATTATACTTTCTAAAGGTGTATTATAACTGAAGTTACAATTATTCATGAGACCATACAATGCATTATACGGTGCATTACAAGGCATAACTAATGCATTAAAATACTTTTATAATGTATTATACATAATGGCTTTAGATAAAAAAAAAGTTACATTTAGTACAATCAACTTGGATGTTTAAGTCATTTCAACTTAAATTACATTAAACTATATTTATAGTTTATGAAAATTACTTAACTTATTTTGATGAGTTAAAGAAATGTAAAAATATATGTTGTCATAACTTATTGATCATATAATTTTTTACAGTGTATTACCTTAACATTTTTTACTTATTTGCTTATGCAAGTTAATTTTTAATTTGTGTTTCACAGCAGAGCTGGTTGGTTTGGTCCATGGCTCAGATTTTTTTTTTTAAATCCCTATATGAAAAAAATGAATGTGTGTGCGCTGTATTGTCAGTGTCTCATTAAAGTTACATTATATCGTTTTAATACTTCATATCAGAATTCAAGTATGGCCATATGTTTCCAGTCAAATAGTCAAATCCTTCAGAATGAGGAACATGTCATGAAATTCTGACAGGGATGTATCACATTAAGCGTGAGTTTTAAAAATGCTTAAAAATGCCAGGTCAGCTCTTTGCTACCCTCAACATTCATTTCACATTATTCCGAGGTCAGCGGAAAAAAGTTTTAAAAAATTAGCGTTTCAGAAAAAGTTTTTTTCTTGAGCTCCAGCCGCATGCCAAAGAACACGTTTTGGCTGCAATCAGTGACATTCACAATAAACTTTGAGATATTTAATAATTATCCCCAGGAATGCTGGACATATCCAATCTGCTCCCGTAGCCTTGGAAAAGTTACATGACACGTCGAGCAGATGAGGGAATCGTTCCCTCAAGATTAAAACGGGCGGTTGAATGGGATTTCATCTAACTCCCAAAGCAATTAACATATTGTCCTACTGGGTTGAAGGGAAACTGGCGAGATTTCCTGCCGCGTCAGCTGGTTAGTGGTTTGTGAGGCATGACTCGGATTCGCCATGATTCTCTGAGATAGTTCACCCCTTCTTTAATGACATTATACAAATACATATGTCCACACAATGTTTGTGTATTGTCTGAAAGCATGCACCTGCTTATGGAAAATTTAACTGGTGGTCTGTGTGCACAGTTTAAGAAGACATGATTTAATGTAATTTAATTTTAATTAGCACATATATATATATATTTGAGGAAGCAACATAATCTTACAGGAGTCATATTATGAGGAACTTCTCTTGCCAAAACGCTATTAAATATGAATCATAACATGTAATGGTAATAGTGCTTACACTGGGCATTGCTTGAATTTTCCTAATAAAATGTACCAAACCAAAACAAGCTTATTTTGGCAAATGAAAAAAAATAATAATAAAGAAATAAACAGCATTACAAAAAAAAAGTAAGGAAACAAAAAAAACATCAGTCTGTATAAATATTTGCACACGCAAATGGAACATAATTAGATTCATTTTTTGCTTTCTTCCTCTCTCAAATTACTGTTAATTGTAGGCCGTTGCAACTAGAAGGCAGAAATAAACAGCACCTGTGCCAGATTGTCATAAACACAAAATGCAGTCAACCGCTTTAAATCACCTCCACCATATTACATCAGTGCCTGAGGCAAAGCTCTCCATAAAGATCAACTTATACTGGGCTGGACGGGTGAACTCTCATGCCTGTGGGAAAAGAACTCGCATCAAGTGGTGTCTGAAGCTTTGTGTTTAATGTGAAATACCCCGTCATTCAAACTGGCCTCAGTAACCACCAATCATTCACTGAAGAAAACTTGTCACTTTTCTTGTCCATGAGCCCAATGGCTTTCCTCAAGGCGAAGGCGCAGGGCTTTCTGATGGGAAAATGTGAGGAGCAAAGAACTGGATTTGTCTTCCAGTCATCATCTCACAAAATCTCACCTAATAATGTATATTTACAGTGCCATGTCTTTGCTTTGATGAGGTCAATGCTGCCATGGATATCCAATGTTCATATGCTGTGATTTTTTAATGTTATTTCCTTTATTTTATATGCTGTTGATTTCAAAATGATATACAATGGTTGATACGCAAATCTATGATCATCTAAAGCATTTTACAGGGGACCTATTATGCCTCTTTTTTGTGTTTGTGACGTTTCAGCTCAAAATACCCCACAGATCATTTATAATATCATGTTATAAATGGCAATTTTTGAGTGGAAGGAAAAGCATGCTGTTTGCATGCATGTATCTTTAAATGCAAATGAGCTGCTGCTCCCCGCCGACCCTTTCCGGAAGAGGGCGGAGCCTGTACAGCTCGTGCCTCAGATACTCTGCCAAAAACTTTGGTTTGGTTTTGATGATCATCTCTGTGGCGCTCACGCTCACGTGACATTGCAGTTCTTCATCATCATGAAAGTTTATGATCTGCATGCGTTTTAAAGTCGTATCAGTCTAAACTTCTGATATATGTTTTTCTGAGCGCACACACCCGAAGCGTCCCGTGAGTATTAAACTAAGTTCTCTTTCACGTCTTATTGCGCTTAAACTGTCAAATACACACAAGGTTATGCCAAAAACACACAAAGTTCACATCAACACAGTCGGTTATGTCTGTGAATGTAAACAGCAGGGAAAGAAATCGCATATTAGATCTGTGTATTAAAGTGACAGCAGCGTAATATACAGTACTTACTGCTATATATGCTGTTAATATGAATCAAACAACAAAAGAACAGAAAATCACTCACTGCTCTCAACTGAATAACTTTAGTAGCTTTAATAAGAAAATATATCTTACTTGAATGCTGCTGTTGAATGCTCTGGCAAGGAGATAAACATGGCCGACTGTGTACAACTCACTCAGGGGCGGGGCTATGTTAATAGGGCGGAGTCTGTCAGCAGTTGTGGGCGGGGCCTAATCATTTGTGACGTCACACTGCTAGAATTGGCTTATTCTAAAACACTGCTTATGATTTATGGGGATTAAAAAAAGAGGAGTGGGTGGATTTTTACCATTATAGGCTGGTTGTGTACACACACTGCCGACACACATTTATGTTCAAACACCATGTAAAAGTGAATTTTGCATAATAGGTCCCCTTTAAAATTTGGCATGTTACTCATAGCACACAGTTTGTTCTAGTACTTTCTCATCAATCACAGTTCCACCAGATGGACAATAAAAAAATAACCCATAGACAAGTTGGTAGTTAACATAATATTATTGAGACTTTGGGGTGAGCAGAATCAATGAAACTCCTCATCAAATGAGGCTCATAGCAATGCCCTGGCAACCATCCACAGCACTCTAGTACTGTGGCAGGGAGTTATGCATGTGCAAACACCGCATTTTCTCACTGACATCATGAATGCATGCGTGTCAAGCTTAAGTGAAGCACCTGTCTGATGCGTATCCTGTCCTGACACTGAACAGGGATCTTCCAAATGACATCACTAAACCATGACAGCCAGGAAGCTCAGAGTGCCGACGACAGCACAGTCCATGTCTCCGCTTATTTATGTATACACGTATCCTTTACTTTCATTTTATACACCATGACCTCAAATGAAAAGAACCATCCTTCACGATTGTAATAAAATGCGCGTGCCTGTCGGGTGGCATGAACCAACCGCAGTAAGACTGAGAAAAACTGGTAGAATTCTTCTTCAGCAAAATAGACAAAGGAAAAACTTGTGAAATCACATGTGTGGAATAAACAGGGGATGTTTAAATGTTTTTTGTTTTATGATGGAAAAAGGGCTGCTTTTCACCTCAGTACAGCTGAAGGATGTGGGATCTGACTCACGGAGGCCTCACAAGACGAGTAAACAATCCACTCATCCATCCGCACATCCTTCCCATTTGCACATTTTTTCCCGATCTATATGCTCTGTGCTACTCAACACCTCAGTCTACTAATCTTCAATCCAATCACAAGCTTCATCAGTGTACGTACCACCTAGACTTCACACTCCAGCCCAATTTCTGCCATTAACTTCATGCAAAAAAAAAAGACTTGCTAATTTAATGTAGACTTTACTGAGCAAATCAATGAGTAATGTTTCACCATGCCATAATTTTCCAATAAAAGTGTTTATGAATGCATTGCATTTGTCTGATACTCAACGGGTACAAATGAGGTACTGGTACAATTACAATAACATGTAAGCAAAACAACATGTGGAGAGGAAAACATATGTATGAAAACATATAATTATAAGAAGAAATGTAAAATTATAAATGCAAATATTAAATTGTGCATTTAAAGCCATTAAATAATATCTTTTGTATTTGGGGGTCAGGGAAAATTTACTGTTTTATTCTGTTATCAGCTGCTAGTTACCTTGTTTTTCTGATTTCTCCTAGCTTTACCACATATTATCCAGCCGCCCTTGTACACAGAATAGGGTGTCATCAAGCTGGACTCTGTAGAGCTCAAATTGGCAGAAACATTACGACCTAAATGGATTGATGAAGCCGTAACACAGCCGTCTCTAAAGAGCCACATCTTTAAACACGCACCACTCAAATGGCTGCATTTGTGCCGCGTATTCTCTTACCTGCCAAAACCTGAATCATTCAAAATCCTCATTTCCGAGTGTGTTCAGAAATACTGCTGTCCAAAATAACACTGGGGTTGCACGCTTCTGAAATCGACACAGAAATGCCAAGAAGCGTGAAACAGACAACATTCTTGACCTCGCCATGCGCTATTTGCCACTACGGCTAAACCCGATTCAAATATAGCCTTGCTTCCAGACGGCTCAGATTTAACCAAAATACAAAGCATATCTAATCTGACCCCTTAAATGTCCTTAGCAAAATTTCAAATGCTTATTTTTAACTATGTAAGTGTGCGTGTGCGTGTGTCCTGGTAAACCCTACGTTACGAGGACATATCCCCACAAAGATGGTAATGATTTATGTCCCCATCTTAAGTGTTTGCTGCCAAAAAGCTCTTTTTTTTGTTTCATCTGACCATAGAACCCGTCTCGTTTGAAGTTCCAGGAGTGTCAGTTACTTTTCAAACATTCTATGGTCCGATGAAACAAACAAAAAAGAGCTTTTTGGCAGCAAATAAAAAAGTACACCATGTGTAAAATGAAATACTCCGCTGTATCTTTAATGCTGCGGGTCTAATTTTCTGCCAGAGGTCCTGGACATCTTGTTCAGATACATGGCATCATGGATTCGATCAAATACCAACAGATAAAAAATCTAAATCTGATGGCCTCTGCTAGAAATCTTATAATGAGCCATGTTTGGATCTTCCATCAGGACAGTGATCCAAAAACAAACATCAAAATCAACACACAAATGTGTCACTGAACACAAAACCAAGCATCTGCAATGGCCATCCCAGTCCCTGACCTGAACCCTATAGAGAATGAGAGAAGAGCTGGGAATATGAAGGATCTGGAGAGATTCTGTGTGGAGGAATGATCTCTGATCTCCGAACTCATCAGGCATTATAGAAGAAGACTCAGAGCTTATCTTGGGAAAAGGAGGTTGCAAAAAGTATTTAATAAAAGGGGGCAAATAATTGTTCCCAACGTGTTTTGGAGAAAAACATTTATTTCTTAATGTTATTAATATTATTAAATTAAATATGCTTTGTATTTTATAATTGTATAATTTGTATTTATACATATTTTCTGCATGTTTGTTGTGCAATTATACAACATGACTTCGGTTTGACATATATATACGCCAAACCGAAGTCATGTTGTGCAACAAAATATGTATAAATACAAATGATATAAATACAAAATACAAAGCATGTTTAACTATGTAAGTGTGTGTGAATGTAGTGTTTCAGAAATAAGTGAGCGTTCTGTATATTTTTCCACAGGATCAATGTCAGGTAAGTGGGAGACAGAGAGAGCGAGAGAGTGTTCTGATGGAGAGCCTCTCCCTCTCTAATGATAGAGTAAATAAACCGAGGTGAAAGGAGGCTTGGTGCTCATGCGGGAAGAGTGTGTCATGTCACAGGTTCCAAACACTACAGGGAATGAAATAAGAAAAAGAAAAAAAAAAACACATTTGTCTGATACTCAACAGGTTCTTGAGCTTTTGTCTTGAAAGAGCAGGGGACGGCAAAACTGATCTGATCGACTGCAGATCTGACCTGACATGCAAAATAAGGGGAAGAAAAAAATTGAAGTGTGATACATAAATGTTCAATTCAAAAGATACTATTATTCCTAAGCAGCAGAATAACTCATGTAACAGCAAAATGTGAACAAATCTGTCAGACGTTGTGCTGTTCCTAAAAAAATGTGGATGTTTGGGGCATTAAATAAAAAAAAAAAATCAAAATGTCAATAAGCCCTCATATCATAATGAAGAAAAAAAGGTTCCATTTAAATAATGCAATTCTTAAAAAAAATAAAATAAATAAATAATAAAAAAAAATAAACAGAAAAAAATAAATAAATAAATGAACAAATAAACAAATAAATAAATAAAGAATATAGTAGAATAAAATAGAATAAAATAATAAAATAAAATAAAAAAATAAAATAAAAAATAAATAAAATAAAAATAAAAAAATAAATAAAAAATTAAAATACAATAATAAATAAAATAATAAATAAAATAAAATAATAATAAAATAAACAAAAAACAAAAAAAACAAAATAATTAAAAAATAATAATAAATAAATAATAAATAATAAATAAATAAAAAAGAATAGAAGAAAATAATAGAATAGAAGAAAACAAAATAAAACAAAAAAATAATAAAATAAAATAAAAATGTAGTCTTTATTATTATAATTTCTTAGAAAAAAAATGTTGCACTGCTTATTGGATTGAATAATAATAATAATAATAATAAACCATATGGTTGTACCTACGAACGGAACCCATTTTAGTGTACTTTTGAATCAATAATGGATATAGTATAAAAAGTATACAAATAGTACATAGATTTAGTACAAAAGTAATTGATCCAATATCATTTTATTGCATTTTTGTGCCGCTCAAACTATTCATGTGGTGTGACTCCTCGAAAACGAACTTTACATTTTTATGGAAAATAATAAGCTGAAGTTTTAAAAAGTACAGATTTTAGACAGATTTTATTTCTCATCTTTTTTGTGGACTATTTTTTTTTTGTCATTGATTCTACTAACATTATAAGTGCATCTCAGGAGAAACCAGATTAATAATAATAAATAATGCATGATATGAGACGCAAACAGTGTTTTGTTGCAATGTTTTTGTGAAAACACAAGCCGATATACATATGTTGAGTCGTCCCCAAAGTCACGTCTCCACCAGCTCAATCCTACGCTATACAGAACCAATGTTACACTGATAAGTGACTTTCACAGATTTTTGGCAGCGATCCACTTTCTTTAAGAGCGAAGGGCACGAACGCCCCCTCCGTACCCGCCACATGACAAACACACAGTCTGCTGCTTTGGGTCGAAACCAAGAGAAGAGATTGAAAACGCTCCAAAAAACTTTCCACAAAAATGACAACTTAAAAACACCCAGCATTCCACACGGACAGCTCACGGAGACTGAGACAATGCGTTTAGCAGAGCTGTTGACACATCATTATGCTCAGATAATAATTATCCCAGTGAAATCAGGAAGAACTTTCATTTCCTCCTGTGTGCTTCTGATGTCTGTGGCCGTTATGCTTTCCCACTTCGTCACTCTGTCTGTTTTGCTCACACCCAGAAACGCCAGTGATCTTTTGTTGTGTCTGTGTGTTTCTGGGTCAGTGACATCATATGCTAGAACTAGCTTGCACTAAAAATAACCAGGATGTCAGCTGACCGGTGTAGCACCCACATGTGGATGGGCTGGGCTGATGACACACACCTGTTTGTGTGTAATGACCGGCACTGTTACGCTTAACCGTCACTTTGATGGTATGCAGTAAACCAGAGTAACAGTCCTCACACACACATGCTGGGTTGTCCTGTTTTATGGGGACTTTCCATAGACATAATGGTTTTTATACTGTACAAACTGTATAGTCTGTCCCATAACCCTAAACCTACCCATCACACAAAACTACAGGCATTTTTACATTTTCAAAAAACATCACTTAGTCTGATGTATAAGCTGTTTTCCTCATGGGGACCAAACATTTTCCCCACAATGTAAAGAACAGGCCTGAACAACACACACATACACACACACACACACACACACACACACACACACACACACACACACACACACACACACACACACACACACACACACACACACACACACACACACACACACACAGATAAAAAGTGACAGTAACAGACACAAACAAACACACACTCACACCCACACACAAACATAAAGACACACACACACATAGAAAAAAAGTGACAGTAACAGACACAAACAGACACACACACACACACACACTCACACCCCCAAACACACATAAAGACACACACACACACACACAGACACACACACACCAAGGACACATTCAATTGATAAAAAGTGACAGTAACAAACACACACACACACTCACAAACACACGCACGCACGCACACACACACACAGACAGACACACACACACACCAAGGACACATTCAATTGATAAAAAGTGACAGTAACAAACACACACACACACACAGATATGCACACACACACAAAGACAGACACACAGACACACACACCAAGGACACATTCAATTGATAAAACGTGATAGTAACAGACACAAACACACACACACACAAAGACACACACACACACTGATAAAAAGTGACAGTAACAGACACAAACACACACACACACACAAAGACACAGATACACATACACACACAAACAAATAAACGCACACACACATACACACACGCACACAATAAATTGATAAAAAGTGACAGTAACAAACAGACACACACACACACACACTCACACCCACAAACACACACACACACACACACACACACAAACACACAAAGACACACACACACACAGACACAGACACACACAAACAAACAAACAAACACACACACACACACAATAAATTGATAAAAAGTGACCATAACAAACAGACAGACACACACTCGCACACAGACAGACACACACACACACCAAGGACACATTAAATTGATAAAAAGTGACAGTAACAAACACACACACGCACACACACACAAACACACACACACACACACACACACACACAGATATGCACACACACACACACACACAGACAGACACACACACCAAGGACACATTGAACTGATAAAACATGATAGTAACAGACACAAACACACACACACACACACACACACACCAAGGACGCATTAAAATGATAAAAAAGTGACAGCAAAGACATCTATACTGTCACAAAATATTTATATTTCAAATAAATGCTGTTCAAATAAATATTACTGTTTTACTGTATTACTGCTCAAACAAATGCAGCCTTAGTTAGCCCACGTCTCCTCAGCTTTAATGGACATGATGCCTCAAGTAGAGCCTGATGAACGCTCAGCTATGAAGCTGCGAAAAACAAATGAAGAAAATGAAGGGAAAGCAAATGTTCATCACCTCCTCTGCCAGTTTTAATAACTCAAGGAATTCAGTCTGCCCAAAGTACAGACAGGGCCGAGGCCTCGCGGTTAAACGACAAGAACAAAGCTGAAGTCCATGATGGAAAAGAGCTGAATCATGGCAGTGCGCCCTCTATCATTCGCCCTGATGTGGATGGACTGCAGTCAGACAGCTCTGTGTTTTCAGCATGTGATCTGGGCCGCCTCTGAGACCACAGAATGTGGAGTCTGCAGTGCAAGCTTTAGAAACGCTACCCAGTGACACACGTGGGCAGACCACAATTTCACCAGTCAGGTTCAAAATGCGCCAGCCGGTGAGGTTTGAATGCTGCTGGTACAGTATATTACATTTACTTTGTGGCCACCAACAGCTAAATAAAGTAATGTGCAGTTTCCTTGTATTTAAAGACTTTCCTGACATAGTAGCTAAACACAACAGCTCTAAGAAAGTTGGTTTCGAGCCTCAGATGGTTTAAGGGTGTGTGACAAATGACACATAAATGATTTTATATTTAAAATGGGCATTTTATTGTTATTATTATTATTATTATTATTATTATTACTACTACATGACTTTCAAATGATTTCCTATGCATTTCCTAACCTGTTTTTGGTGAAGTTAGTGTTTGAACCTGAAGACTAAACTCCTGTTCACACCAAGGACAATAACTATAATGATAATGACAAAGATATAGTTTTAAATTGTTCTAAATATAAATTAATAGCAGTCCACACCACAACTATAATGATAATGGCACAGAGAAACAATATCATTGGAATCACTTTCAGATAATTTTTTTTTCCAGTTGATGAATGATAAAAACATTAACAGCCAATCAGAATCCATCCAGAATCCAGCATTTATAGCATGTTAAAATTGTCACTTTTTGAGGGTGAGCAAAAATGCACCGTTTTTGTGTGTGTCCCTTTAAATGCAAATGAGCTGATGCTCCGGCCCCTTTCAGGAAGAGGGCGGAGCTTCAAGAGCTTGTGTTAGCAGCTCCGATTACCTCAATCAGACACACACTGAAAATGTCAGAAACTGTTCAGCCTTTTATGATCAAACCGGAGTCGGACAATGATGGAGAGACTCAAGAAGAAGAGACAACATGTAGAATGAGACAGGACGTTTCTGAATGGATAGTTGATGAATTTATGAGTTAACTATCTTCAAGTCATTGATTAACATATTCTGTCATGATAATCTATAAATGGCTGGTGTGGGAACTGTTGTCAGACACACAGAGCCAGAGAATATCTGCTGCATGAAGAGAGAACAGGTATAGTTTAGTTTAATTACGGTTATAACTTGTGTTGTCATCTTGCTTTATGACATGCTATTGCATTTGTGTTCGTACTGTATCGCAATAAATGTGAAAGACGGATGACAGCTTGAGCGACTCCCAAATGTGCTCGACTACAACAACTCTTCTCAACATGTTCCCGGGGGCGGGGTTTATGTAAATTTTAGGGTTAGTGATGTCACTAACCCGTGAAGAAGCTCGTTGTAGTCCCTACCAGCCGTTTGTTGTAGTCCTTAAAGAGATTTCTGTAAAAGAAAATATCTCCCTTTACTTTGAACTTTGAGCGTCGTAACTTTGCAGATGTTGTTTATGTTCAAACAGCAACATTACACACTCACTAAAGTTAAAAAAGTCAAATCATAATCAACCACCCCTTTAAATGGCAGACAACAAAACTGCAGCATGCACTTATAATAAACAGAACATTTTCATGCATTGGTGTGGATGCTAATACAGTTATAGTTATGGTTATAGTTATCGTTCTTGGTGTGAACAGGCCTTTAGTCTGGGAAAGTTTTATGTGACTGGAAACTCAGTGGAGGTTAAGTAAAAAGAGATGATTCTGCTTTAAATATTTCAAACATTTGATCGTATCACTGTGGCGATGTGTCAGAAGGATGAAAATAGATTAGATTAGACATATTATGTAATAATTGAGCCCATTTGGGAAAGCATGGGTTGTGCATGGCATGATGGGTATGGCGATGATATAATTATACTGTGCAGACAAGAGAAAAAAAAATAAATAAAAGTGACTGATTTTAAATATATGATTCTTAGGTCTGTATGTGATTTGGCCGTCCCCTTGAAAAATCTGGAATTAATTATTTTGTTAAAAAAAACAGCAGTAACAAGTACAAAATGCAGAAGTAGGAAAGAGGAAATAAGAGAAAAATGAACATTCATTAAATAGACAAGTAGGGCCTACATATGTATGTATGTGTGTATATGTATGCATATATGTATGTATGTATGTATGTATGTGTGCATGTATGTATGTATATGTATGCGTATATGTATGTATGTATTTATGTATCTATGTATGTAATGTATATGTATGTATGTATGTATGTATGTATGTATGTATGTGTGTATGTATGTATGTATGTGTGTATGTATGTATGTATGTGTGTATATGTATGCATGTATGTGTGTATATGTATGCGTATATGTACGTATGTATGTATGTGTGCATGTATGTATGTATGTATGTATGTATGTATATGCGTATATGTATGTATGTATTTATGTATGTATGTATGTATGTATGTATGTATGTGTATATGTATGTATGTATGTATGTATGTATGTATGTATGTATGTATGTATGTATGCATGTATGTATGTATGTATGTATGTGTGCATGTATGTATGTATGTATGTATATGTATGCGTATATGTATGTATGCATATATGTATGTATGTATGTATGTATGTATATGTATGCGTATATGTATGTATGCATATATGTATGTATGTATGTATGCATATATGTATGTATGTATGTATGTATGTGTATCACCAGTTGGAACAATTTTTTGAATTCTAACAATGCAATATTGTGACAACATGAAAAAACGATCCGAAGCACACCCTGAAAGCTGAGACAGTGCGCAAAGTTGAGCTCTCTTTCATGCCTTCTTGCTCTTGAATGGACAAATTTACTTAAAATTGTCAAAATTATGGCGAGTATCCTAGTAAACATAGTCGGTTATGTCTTAAGTGAACGCAAACAGAAAACGCATGATCCTTGCGTGCATTCGATCTTAACTCTTTCCCCGCCAGCGTTTTTTTTTTAAAAAGTTGCCAGCCACCGCCAGGGTTTTTGATCATGAAAAATGTTATGGCCCATAGAATATGTTGTTGTATGAATATCTGAGCATGCAATATATCAAAAGAAAGAGCAGACCCTCTGCTTTTAAAACAACAACAACTACAAAAAAAAAAAACGTTTTATTCTAGCTTCATGCATTCCTTTTTTTTATCAACACTTAAATATGGGTAAGTTTCATAAAAAAAGCTACATTTTGAACAAAAAACTGAGAAAATCAAATTTTTGTCAAAGACTACATCCAGATCGGATTCAGAACGATGATCAAACACAGATGGAGTCGATGGAGTCCATCAACACTCCTAATGCTTGCACAGTCCTAGAGCTTGTTCTGGGTCGACATTTCATTCAGTAACATTAGGCAGTTTTTATTTATATGATGTTTAATATGTTTTATATGATGATCACGTTATTTTACATATGCATCTGCTTACAAACGATCGCTTGCATTTGTTGGATCAAAATACAATAAAAAACAGTCCTGAGTGACAGAAATGTGAAACTGCAAAATCTGAAGAATCTTAATAATTAAAAAAAAAACACTATCTCTCAGCTAATTTTAGCTGCTTCTTTTTTTCTTGACTAATGTTTTTAACTGGTTTTATTTATTGATTTTTTTTCTTCTTCTTTTTTTGTCATTTCACATGGACAAGTTCAGCAGATTTTAAAACAAATACACTGTTTATGTTATATAAAGCTAATGTATGAAATAAATGGTGGTAAAAGTCAAATTTCTTGTATTGAAACTTGATTTAATAAACAAGTCTGCCTTGACGAGTTTATTGCTTGGGACATGTGTATTTAGCCAATAAATAATTTCAAATTGTCTAAAGAAGTAGATTTACAGAGGACAATTATTAAAATGATCACTTTTTCAGACAGATACAACATTTCGAGTAAAACACTCGCCACATGCAATATGTTCCATTACATAAATAACATAAATAACGCATTACTATTCCTGTGCAGGTATGACTGCAGTTCCAAGGATCAGGAAGAAACACGTTTTTGTTACTCAGTTCTCAATAATAGGCCTGCTCACATTTCAAAGATGAAGCAATTTCAACCAGTCACATGACAAAACACAATAAAACCAATAGCAGGAGCTCAAGGGTTGCAGGAACACAGCTTGTTAATTAGAAAACTACACATGAACATTCCTTTACTACTGCACCGTGTCCCTAGAGAGAGGACACTAAAAGCAAAGGGAAACAGAGGGTGACATTTGTTAGTTTAGGGGTTCAGATAGTCCAGTGTTAGTTGGCACAGTTGAGAAACATCAAGAGTATCATGGCAAAAGGTGTTTGGTAGCTCAGCCCCAGGGCAGCGTGGGGTCTCTGGAGAGGCCTGTCCTAGTCTATTACTGGTCGGTGGACGGGCAGGTCTTTGGGGTGAGGCTTGGGCTGGAAAAAATGATGGAGCCTGTCATTACCTAGGCTGACTCAGGCACCGCCACAGACGCCTCAGTGAGTGGCTCAGGTCTGATGACATCACAGAAACTGGCCTATAAATTCATTGCACCGGTCAGGGGACAATTTGCAAATCTTCCTTCAAAAGAGCTGAAAAAAAACATCAACATCTAATTGGGGCTACATATTGCATTTGGCATATATATGAAGGTTTTGTGTCTTGTTTCATTAAAATATGATTTATATTCTAAAAAAAAAAAATAGGTATAATAAAGGACGAATGTCAGTTCTTTCCGACACTGACGGATTTCAGCCTATTTATGCATCTATTTTTCCTGCTTTTTTTGTGAGAGATGACACATTTACCACTGTCTCCTTCCGTCATCTCTGTCTCCAGCACACACACACACACACACACACACAAACACACAATTGACATAAAGCCTCGTTCTTCCTACCAGGAATTTCGTCACACAGATTATTAAAGAACTGGTCAATTAACAAAAAGGAGGAAGGTATGAGTCTACAGTGGTAATACTACACTACTGTTCAAAAGAAATGAATACTTTTATTCAGTGAGGACGGATTCAATTGATCAAAAGTGACAGTAACGACATTACAAGTATCCTGGAGAAAAAAAAAAAAATTATGATTTTCAAAATTTTGATGTTTCTTGAGCATCAAATCATCATATCAGAATGATTTCTGAAGGATCATGTGACACTGAAGACTGGAGTAATGATGCTGAAAATTCAGCTTTGATCACAGGAATACATTACATTTTAAAATATATTCACATAGAAAATGGTTATTTGACATTGTAATAATATTTCACAATATTACTGTTTTTAATGTATTTTTGCTCAAATAAATGCAGTCTTGGTGAGCAAAAGAGACTATAAATAGTCTTTAAATAAATAAATAAATAAATAATCTTACCAGCCCCAAGCTTTAAATGGTACTGTATATGTCAAAAGTGGTAATATTGAATGGGGTAAGTTGTCACAGTGTAACCTACCATTAAACAGCCTATTAGACACTTTTTAACCAAATTAAACAGTAAAAGAATTACTGAAACAGTCAACACACGGCCAACAAGTAATGCAAACAAACAAATAAATATATAAATGAATAAAGTTATTAATTAATAAACAAACAAACTAATAAAAAATTAGTTACAGTTACAGAAAAATACACTTATTGTCTTAAAACAATTCAATCTCCAATTTGAAAATTTCCTTCATTATACAGTTGGTTCTTGCCTAAACGTATCAAAGTGTGGATTTAAGGAATACAAATCGCAAAATTCTAAATAAAAAAATATGATGATATACAAATTATTATAGCAAGTTTTGGATTTAATTAGTAGTTTATGGGATATAATTCACAAGATTTTAAACTAGGTATCTGAAACCAACATACAAAACCACTGCTAGATAAAGTACACATTTGTCTAATTGGACTTCTGTCTCTAAACCTCAAAGTTACTGAGGTCTTTTTTGGCAACTTCCCCATGTGACAACTAGCCCCGATAGCTTTGTGAACAGGTTGACCTTTCTTATGAAAAAAGTGTCACTACTTCTGGTTATTCTAACTCCCCATTAACTTTAACTCTCCAACCTGTGTGTTTCCATATGTCGGGCTATGGAAGACATCCTGCGTCTCACTCTTACACATATGCAGCTGACTGCAGCCATGGCGACTTCACGTCAACACAGACTCCACGTACCCCCCTCTGATTTTATGGTTTCTTTAATTAGAAAATGGCAATAAAGTCTGTCGCCAAGCCTGGGCGTGTTGAGAGTGTTGTAGGCCCATAAACTCCACTCGGTACTGGTCCGAGCTGCCGGTCTAAATGAGGGGAGAGGGGGGAAACTCCAGAGGCTGCTTTTACCTTTTCACCTCTCTACCCAGATGAGGTCTCTATCTGGCTTCTAGGGGTCACCCGCCAGACCCTGTCGTCACAGCGCTCTGTCCGCTCACACACACCTCGTCCGGCCTTCACCTGACTCTCTGCTCATAATTAACCCTTCAAAAACATGCAGGACGCTGTCGCTTGACAAAGAAAGAGAGAAACTCTGTTACATTATTATTCCTTAGATGCCTGGAAACCATATTTATGTACATTTTCATGTCAGGAATATTCTAAAATGCCTAATATTCTAAACTCTTAATAATCTCAGGCTCATTAGAAAACATGCATGCGGTGAGATTTCTCCAAAATGATGTCACGTTTTGCAACTCTATGAAATAAAACACATTTGCTGAAGCAGCCATGCCATTTTATTTGCTTCAACAAGTCTTTGAGCTCTTTTGTGGTGACTGGTGTTTCACGGGACTCGTACCCGAGCGCTTCACATCACAAGCAATGCTGTACCAGGTGAGCGACCGAGCAAGTTTACTACATCAGAAAAGACACACATAGAGCCGATTATGTGATGCAAACGTCAAAATGTGTTAGTTTACAAACTATGTGCACTATGATGAACCTTTCTTAGGTCATAATATAGGTAATAACACTATTTTAAGGTGACGTACTTACACATTACTACATGTACTTACTATAGTAATAACAGTAAATTATGCATAATTACAAGTAACTAACCGTAAATCAAACCCTAATCCTAACCGTAACTCTATAGTAACATGTAGTTAATTAATATTACTCAGTACTTATTTGAATAATATAACTACAATGTGTCTACGTCACCTTTACACCTAAAGGGTAACACTTTTTACAGTGTCGTTGTTACACGTTACATGTAGTTACTATAGTAATAACTATAAATTAAGCATAATTACATGCAACTAACCCTCAACCAAACCCTAACCGTAACTCTATAGTAAGTACATGTAGTTAATTAATATTCTTTAGTACTTATTTGAGTAATGTAACTACAATGTAACTACTCCACCTTAAACTAAAGGGTAACACTCTTAGTGTCATTGTTACATGTTACATGTACTTACTATAGTAATTACAGTAAATTATGCACAATTACAAGTAACCAACCCAAACCCAAACCCAAACCGTAACTCTATAGTAAGTACATGTAGTTAATTCATATTACGCAGTAGTTATTTGAGTATTGTAACTACGCCACCTTAAAATAAAGGGTAACACTTTTTAGTGTCATTGTTACGTGTTACATACTTACTATAGTAACAACTGTAAAATGCATAATTACAAGTAACTAACCCTAAACCAAACCAGTAAGTACGTGCAGTTAATTCATATTTCTCAGTACTTATTTGAGTAATGTAACTACAATGTAACTATGTCACTTTAAAATAAAGGGTAACAATTTTTTGTCTCATTGTTACATATGTTACATGTACTTACTATAGTAATTACAGTAAATTATGCACAATTACAAGTACCTAACCCTAAACCAAACCTGGTAACACTTTATTTTACAGTCATTGTTACATGTTACATGTAGTTACTATAGTAATAACTATTAATTATGCATAATTACATGAAACTAAACCTAAACCTAATCCTATAGTAAGTACATGTTACTTAATATTATTCAGTACTTAAATGTATAATTACAGTGTAACAAAGACACCTTAAAATAAATTGTAACCCCAAACCCTAACCCGATAACACTTTATTTTACAGTGTCCTTGTTACATATGTTACATGTACTTACCATAGTAATAATAGTAAATTAAGCATAATTACATGCAACTAACCCTCAACCAAACCCTAACCGTAACTCTATAGTAAGTACATGTAGTTAATTAATATTCTTTAGTACTTATTTGAGTAATGTAACTACAATGTAACTACTCCACCTTAAACTAAAGGGTAACACTCTTAGTGTCATTGTTACATGTTACATGTACTTACTATAGTAATTACAGTAAATTATGCACAATTACAAGTAACCAACCTAAACCCAAACCCAAACCGTAACTCTATAGTAAGTACATGTAGTTAATTCATATTACGCAGTAGTTATTTGAGTATTGTAACTACGCCACCTTAAAATAAAGGGTAACACTTTTTAGTGTCATTGTTACGTGTTACATACTTACTATAGTAACAACTGTAAAATGCATAATTACAAGTAACTAACCCTAAACCAAACCAGTAAGTACGTGCAGTTAATTCATATTTCTCAGTACTTATTTGAGTAATGTAACTACAATGTAACTATGTCACTTTAAAATAAAGGGTAACAATTTTTTGTCTCATTGTTACATATGTTACATGTACTTACTATAGTAATTACAGTAAATTATGCACAATTACAAGTACCTAACCCTAAACCAAACCTGGTAACACTTTATTTTACAGTCATTGTTACATGTTACATGTAGTTACTATAGTAATAACTATTAATTATGCATAATTACATGAAACTAAACCTAAACCTAATCCTATAGTAAGTACATGTTACTTAATATTATTCAGTACTTAAATGTATAATTACAGTGTAACAAAGACACCTTAAAATAAATTGTAACCCCAAACCCTAACCCGATAACACTTTATTTTACAGTGTCCTTGTTACATATGTTACATGTACTTACCATAGTAATAATAGTAAATTAAGCATAATTACATGCAACTAACCCTCAACCAAACCCTAACCGTAACTCTATAGTAAGTACATGTAGTTAATTAATATTCTTTAGTACTTATTTGAGTAATGTAACTACAATGTAACTACTCCACCTTAAACTAAAGGGTAACACTCTTAGTGTCATTGTTACATGTTACATGTACTTACTATAGTAATTACAGTAAATTATGCACAATTACAAGTAACCAACCTAAACCCAAACCCAAACCGTAACTCTATAGTAAGTACATGTAGTTAATTCATATTACGCAGTAGTTATTTGAGTATTGTAACTACGCCACCTTAAAATAAAGGGTAACACTTTTTAGTGTCATTGTTACGTTAAATACTTACTATAGTAACAACTGTAAAATGCATAATTACAAGTAACTAACCCTAAACCAAACCAGTAAGTACATGCAGTTAATTCATATTTCTCAGTACTTATTTGAGTAATGTAACTACAATGTAACTATGTCACTTTAAAATAAAGGGTAACAATTTTTTGTCTCATTGTTACATATGTTACATGTACTTACTATAGTAATTACAGTAAATTATGCACAATTACAAGTACCTAACCCTAAACCAAACCTGGTAACACTTTATTTTACAGTCAGTTACATGTTACATGTTACATGTAGTTACTATAGTAATAACTATTAATTATGCATAATTACATGAAACTAAACCAAAACCTAATCCTATAGTAAGTACATGTTACTTAATATTATTCAGTACTTAAATGTATAATTACAGTGTAACAAAGACACCTTAAAATAAATTGTAACCCCAAACCCTAACCCGATAACACTTTATTTTACAATGTCCTTGTTACATGTTACATGTATTTACCATAGTAATAACACTAAATTAAGCATAATTACATGCAACTAACCCTCAACCAAACCCTAATCCTATAGTAAGTACATGTAGTTAATGAACATTACTCAGTACTTAAATATATAAGTACACTGTAACAAGGACACCTTAAAATAAAGTGTAACCCCCAACTCTAACCGTAACTCTTTTACTCAGTACCTATTTGAGTAATGTAACTACAATGTAACTGTCACCTTAAAATAAAGGGTAACACTTTTTCATTGTCAGTTACATATGTTACATGTAGTCACTTTAGTAATAACTAATTAAGCATAATTACATGCAACTAACCCCAAACCAAACCATATAGTAAGTATATGTAGTTACTTAATATCACTCAATACTTAAATGTATAATTGCAGTGTAACAAAGACACTGTAAAATAAAGTGTAACCTAATATACTGTAGTATTGTGCAAGGAACCAAGCAAAAATAAATCTTTATTAATCAAAAAGCTGCCCCTGTCATCATAATCTGTGTGAAAAGGAAAAAAAGTTGTTTTTGCCACTAGTGTTCATTTCAGCTGGAAACTGCAGTGAATTATATGTATTGGTAGTTTTTATTCTGCAAACATGTAGCTGTAGTGGCACATTTTCTAATGAGCCTATAGGTTGCTTTTAACTCTTCTTTGAGTGTAACAAAAAAGTTACTTTCCACAAAGACCTCAACAATCCGAACAGTCTAGCCAAAATATATACGAGGCACAGGAGGCACCTAATAGTGGATTCTGTGAACAGCTTGCTGCAATAACCAAGAGTGAATTCAACAACAAAATGTGGTCAGGATCAAATTAATTTCCACTTTCACCCTGCAAACATGCCAGTCACTCTGCCAGAGTTTGTTAGCAATGACTGCACCAGACGGAGTCTATATGATCGGAACAGTTTGCTACCAGAGTGTAATATTACAGTTCTTAGCAAGTGGGTTGCTGGAGAAAGGTTTGCGGATTTGGTTTTGAGCTTAATTAAAGGGAAACAACTGTTGCGACTGCACTGGCCGTGTGTTGCGGGAAACATTCATTCGAGCCTCATAAGCAATGGCACGTTTACATGGAATCGATCATCTTTCCCACCTCAGACATGTTCCCAACCATCAGCTCCAGAAACCTGAACATGATTTTCATGCTTTATATGAACCTCGAATGCCAGTGTGATCATTTTTTATTAAAAAAAGGTTATGGAGCACATTCTAAAACCAGAATAATATGCAAGTGGTTTCCTGAGTTCCCCTCAAATTCATCCCCTCCCTCGTTCCTCCAAGTTTATTTTTGGAACAAGAGTCTATGACGTCAATGAGTCCGTTCTGAATCAGAAATAACACGTAGACAAAACTGTAAAGATTTCTAATGTTACATAGGTGTGGATACTTGGTAAGGAAACAGTATTACTAATAACCAATGAAAAAGCGGAAAAGGAAAAGTCTGCATTTATGATTTTACAGCTGAAAGATGGATTTCAGTAAGGTGGAGTGTGACACTATTAACGCAGGTTCATTTCTCCCCCTCGCTGTCAGGTCTATTTATGATCCGACCTAAATGTGCATGGATATTGCTCATTACTGCTCATTTTCAGTAATTATCCATGAGTATTTTTGCTGTCCGTTTTCTTTTCCATATGGTGTATGGCTTGGCGTGAAACACTCAGAATATATAAGTAAAGGAAAGATAAGGGGACATTTTTATTACTTGGCTATTTTTTAGACGTTTAAACTATTTTAAAATGGGTGGAAAAATAAGTGAACTACTAAAATAAAGTAGTAACTTTTTAAGGGTGTTAGCAATTCAAAAACTGACCCTAAATACCAAACTTTGCAGGCGAAATATGTGTTACATTAATGTGGGCAATAATGATGGAACTTCCTGGCTGGTTTGAGGAAAAATAACACTATAATTGGAATAACTAAAAGATTGGATATTAAAAGCATGAACGCATGATAAAATATTATTTAATATTAAATAGGGTATTACATATGTTAGTTTTGGTCACCCCTTTCTTTTTCTCTGAATGGTACTATTGGACCGTCTTTAGGAGTACAGAGCAACATATTTTATTGTTGTTGTTTTTTCTCTTTATTGTAAAAGAAATTTTAAGTAAACACATTAAAACTTAAATTAAGACCCAAATCAATTCTTTGCCTAAAAGATTATCGCTACTACACAGTAGTTAAGGGAGGTTAGTTTAGGGGGAGGTGGGGGGGATGTAACTAAATGGCTTTTAGTTTTTTAAATAGTCATAACTAGGGAAGTCATTTTAATGTATTAATTTGGTGCATTTAATTATTAAAAAAATGCAATAAGAAAATGAATCAAGCATGCATGTAATACCACACTGTAGAATCGAATTAGTTAGACTTACTTAAAAAAAAAAAAAAAAAAAAACATACAAACCGATTGCCTTAAAAAAACTAGTAAAGTGAAATAGGAATAGTATGTTGTGCCAACAAATGCTTAGTTAGTATAGTTCACTTACACAAGAGTTCTAGTAACTAAAAAAGAACTGAGAGTACTTGATAATTTACTTTAGGTTTACTCTTGTTGTTCCCATTGTTGTGTTTTGATGCTGAATGTTGAAGTCTGTGTGTGACTCAAGCATGATCAGCTGCAAGATATTGTTACAAATATAGAGGGATTATATCAACCCAATTAAAAGTTTCACAAGGTGTTTATGACGTAAGTGTTAGCAATAAAATTGTAAACAATCATTATACGACATGAAGGGAAGTATTACATAGGTTGCTTTAAAAAAAGGTGACCTAATTTCTGACTAAATCATTAACTATAGTTAATTATTCAGAAGCTAGGTCAACTTTTAAAAGCAACCTATTTATTACTTATCTTCCTTTGAAACAAAATAACTGTGATTTCTTGTTGCATCGCTGCACGTAAGGATTTGAGCGAGTTTGACAAGGGACAAATTGTGATGGCTAGACGACTGGGTCAGAGCATCTCCAAAACTGCAGCTCTTGTGGGGTGTTCCCGGTCTGCAGTGGTCAGTATCTATCAAAAGTGGCCCAAGGAAGGAACAGTGGTGAACCGGCGACAGGGTCATGGGCGGCCAAGGCTCATTGATGCATGTGGGGAGCGAAGGTTGGCCCGTGCGGTCCGATCAAACAGACGAGCTACTGTAGCTCAAATTGTTAAGTTAATGCCAAGTTAATGCTGGTTCTGATAGAAAGGTGTCAGAATACACAGTGCATCACAGTTTGTTGCGTATGGGGACCAGTCAGCGTGCCCATGCTGACCCCTGTCCACTGCCGAAAGCGCCAACAGTGGGCATGTGAGCGTCAGAACTGGACCACGGAGCAATGGAAGAAGGTGGCCTGGTCTGCGTCGCTTACCTGGGGAACACATGGCACCAGGATGCACTATGGGAAGAAGGCAAGCTGGCGGAGGCAGTGTGATGCTTTGGGCAATGTTCTGCTGGGAAACCTTGGGTCCTGCCATCCATGTGAATACTTTGACACGTACCACCTACCTAAGCATTGTTGCAGACCATGTACACCCTTTCATGGAAACGGTATTCCCTGGTGGCTGTGGCTCTTTCAGCAGGATAATGCGCCCTGCCACAAAGCAAAAAAGGTTCAGGAATGGTTTGAGGAACACAACAACGAGTTTGAGGTGTTGACATGGCCTCCGAATTCCCCAGATTTCAATCCAGTCAAGCAGCTCTGGGATGTGCTGAAAAAACAAGTCCGATCCACCTTGCAACTTAAAGGATCTGCTGCTAACATCTTGGTGCCAGATACCACAGCACACCTTCAGGGGTCTAGTGGAGTCCATGCCTCGACAGGTCAGGGCTGTTTTGGCAGCAAAAGGGGTCAACACAATATAATGTTATGCCTGATCGGTGTATGTGTGCAAGTTATAGCCTTTGAGACTCAAAAATACATGGAAAAAAAAAATCACACTTATTACAGATCCAATATCAGTCCCAGTGAGTCAGGCTTTGTTTACACTAGTTTTTACCGTTACCATATTTGTCAACGCGCTCACACCGAATATCAACAAACACGTAAGTCCAAACATGAACGTGACAGCTCTATCTCAGCATCAGTCAAGAACTTCCTCTTTCCATTGTTGTTGTTCTATATTTAGCAGGCGACAGGCTTAACAGGCCGGTTAGACCTGCACAGAGACTCATTCACCTCTGCGCTCACTATAGGCCAGTGTGTTCAGGTACAGAGAATACTGTTCCTAAAACCGCTCTGAGAGGGAAACACGGGTCGAGTTTCACTGTTAAAGCTGCAGCGACTGTGTCACAGTGCAGTCTGTGGTTTCTGCCAGGGCACGAGGTCTGTCTGGGACTAAGTATTATGATAGCCACGTCAAGTGCTGAACGATATAGCTCTCTTTTAGCTCCAGGTAACAACTCTAAAAGAGGCTGTGTTCTCAATGGCTGTGGTAATGCATGTCAAATAAAGCTACAAACCCAACCGGCCCTGGGGCAAAAGAAGACAGACGGGGAAAGAGTGCGACAAAATGATGTGACAATAAAGAGCATTCATCTTTGTGGTATCACATTTTTAAAGAAAAATATATAACTAAACCTACGGACAGTCTGTACGATAACACAGTTTCATGACCACTACAGTTTGCAAAAGTAAAACCTTGAGAGTGCATTGGTGTTTAGGTGTTTATTAATAGTCCTAGGTTGATATATTGGATTCTCTGGATTCTCTTTTCCATGCAGTAATGAATGAGAACCAAACAGCGAAAACTAAATCACCATCAAAATATCATAAAAGCATCATAAAAGTGGTCCACAAGATCTGAGCACTATATTCCAGGTCTTCCGAGGACATACAAAAGATTTGTGTGAGAAGCTGTTCATGAGTGTGATCTTTTAACTCTTTCCCTGCCATTGATGGAAATTCATATGGTAGGGGGCGCTATTACACATCTGAATCTCCTGATCAAAACACATGCAAAGAAGCTGCAGAAACAAGTGATAGCATATGTAAGCAGATGCATTTGTAAAATAACACGATCATCAACATTAAACAGCATATAAATCAAAACTGCCTAATGTTACCGTATTAAATGTCGACCCAGGACGAGGAGCTATAGGACTGTGAAGCTTTGGGGGTGTTGATGGACTTAATCTGGTTAACACAAAAACTACCCAAACACTGGGTTGTTACGTCTGACCCAGGATCTGAGTAACACAAAAACTACCCAAACACTGGGTTGTTACGTCTGACTCAGGATCTGGGTAACACAAAAAGTACCCAAACACTGGGTTGTTACGTCTGACCCAGGATCTGGGTAACACAAAAACTACCCAAACACTGGGTTGTTACATCTGACACAGGATCTGGGTAACACAAAAACTACCCAAACACTGGGTTGTTACGTCTGACCCAGGAACTGGGTAACACAAAAACTACCCAAACACTGGGTTGTTACGTCTGACCCAGGATCTGGGTAACACAAAAACTACCCAAACACTGGGTTGTTACGTCTGACCCAGGATCTGGATAACACAAAAACTACCCAAACACTGGCTTGTTACGTCTGACCCAGGATCTGGGTTACTCAAAAACTACCCAAACACTGGGTTGTTACATCTGACCCAGGATCTGAGTAACACAAAAACTACCCAAACACTGGGTTGTTACGTCTGACCCAGGATCTGAGTAACACAAAAACTACCCAAACACTGGGTTGTTACGTCTGACCCAGGATCTGGATAACACAAAAACTACCCAAACACTGGGTTGTTACGTCTGACCCAGGATCTGGGTAACACAAAAACTACCCAAACACTGGGTTGTTACGTCTGACCCAGGATCTGGGTAACACAAAAACTACCCAAACACTGGGTTGTTACGTCTGACCCAGGATCTTGGTTACACAAAAAACTACCCAAACACTGGCTTGTTACGTCTGACCCAGGATCTTGGTTACACAAAAACTACTCAAACACTGGCTTGTTACGTCTGACCCAGGATCTGAGTAACACAAAAACTACCCAAACACTGGGTTGTTACGTCTGACCCAGGATCTGTGTAACACAAAAAGTACCCAAACACTGGGTTGTTACGTCTGATCCAGGATCTGAGTAACACAAAAACTACCCAAACACTGGGTTGTTACGTCTGACCCAGGATCTGGATAACACAAAAACTACCCAAACACTGGGTTGTTACGTCTGACCCAGGATCTGGGTAACACAAAAACTACCCAAACACTGGGTTGTTACGTCTGACCCAGGATCTGGGTAACACAAAAACTACCCAAACACTGGGTTGTTACGTCTGACCCAGGATCTTGGTTACACAAAAAACTACCCAAACACTGGGTTGTTACGTCTGACCCAGGATCTTGGTTACACAAAAACTACTCAAACACTGGCTTGTTACGTCTGACCCAGGATATGAGTAACACAAAAACTACCCAAACACTGGGTTGTTACGTCTGACCCAGGATCTGTGTAACAAAAAAACTACCCAAACACTGGATTGATACGTCTGACCCAGGATCTGGATAACACAAAAACTACCCAAACACTGGGTTGTTACATCTGACCCAGGATCTGGGTAACACAAAAACTACCCAAACCCTGGGTTGATACGTCTGACCCAGGATCTGGGTAACACAAAAACTACCCAAACACTGGGTTGTTACGTCTGACCCAGGATCTGGGTTACACAAAAACTACCCAAACACTGGGTTGATACGTCTGACCCAGGATCTGGGTTACTCAAAAACTACCCAAACACTGGGTTGTTACATCTGACCCAGGATCTGAGTAACACAAAAACTACCCAAACACTGGGTTGTTACGTCTGACCCAGGATCTGAGTAACACAAAAACTACCCAAACACTGGGTTGTTACGTCTGACCCAGGATCTTGGTTACACAAAAACTAACCAAACACTGGCTTGTTACGTCTGACCCAGGATCTGAGTAACACAAAAACTACCCAAACACTGGGTTGTTACGTCTGACCCAGGATCTGGGTAACACAAAAACTACCCAAACACTGGGTTGTTACGTCTGACCCAGGATCTGGATAACACAAAAACTACCCAAACACTGGCTTGTTACGTCTGACCCAGGATCTGGGTAACACAAAAACTACCCAAACACTGGGTTGTTACGTCTGACCCAGGATCTGGGTAACACAAAAACTACCCAAACACTGGGTTGTTACGTCTGACCCAGGATCTGGGTAACACAAAAACTACCCAAACACTGGGTTGTTACGTCTGACCCAGGATCTGGGTAACACAAAAACTACCCAAACACTGGGTTGTTACGTCTGACCCAGGATCTGGATAACACAAAAACTACCCAAACACTGGGTTGTTACGTCTGACCCAGGATCTGGGTAACACAAAAACTACCCAAACACTGGGTTGTTACGTCTGACCCAGGATCTGTGTAACACAAAAACTACCCAAACACTGGGTTGTTACGTCTGACCCAGGATCTGGGTAACACAAAAACTACCCAAACACTGGGTTGTTACGTCTGACCCAGGATCTGGATAACACAAAAACTACCCAAACACTGGCTTGTTACGTCTGACCCAGGATCTGGGTAACACAAAAACTACCCAAACACTGGGTTGTTACGTCTGACCCAGGATTTGGGTAACACAAAAACTACCCAAACACTGGGTTGTTACGTCTGACCCAGGATCTGGGTAACACAAAAACTACCCAAACACTGGGTTGTTACGTCTGATCCAGGATCTGGGTAACACAAAAACTACCCAAACACTGAAAAAATAACCCTCCCGAAAATTACCCAAAAGGCTCAACCCAGGATTTTGGTAGAAAAAATAACTCAAATAAATTTTTTGAGTGTAGCGAACAAGCCATACAGTATAGATTTCTTTAATGAGCTCTTTTAAGACTTTTATATTATTTATGAAGCCTTAAAGGCTCCAGTCCCCATTCATTGTAGACCAGTGTTGCACAGAAGATAGAAACAAGTTACAAGTTTGGAACATGCATGAGTGTCAGTAAATTATGATATAATTTTTTTATTTTGTGGGTGAATGATGCTTTTAAGGTGCCCTGTGCATTCATGCATTCATCTTCAGTGTTTTCAAGAGTTTGTGATGGAGTGGTTTAATGACAGATTTGTGGGGAAGAGCATTAAAATGCCATGTGACCTTCATAAGATCATACATAAGACCAGAAAAATACACATAACTCAGCTTAGAGCACTCAAATGTAAGTCCAACTAGTATGTTAAGCATGATGGAAAGTCTATGCAATTAAATAAATGGGATTTTGATTTCAATATTTTCCTAATACTCCACACACATCCTGGCTTGTCATATTATCAGTGCTGCTGTTTTGGAGAGTGCTTGGATCTTGGGGGTTCTTGACTGTATGGGGGGTTTGTTCTCTCTGTTTGCTTTGCCGTCACTGGAGTGGCAAGAAAATGGATGTGCCTCACGGATCCTGCCACAGAAAGCACACCACCAAGAGCGCCTGACTCCAAACCTGTTCTCCACCAAGTCACCTTGTAGACTAAGTGCAATTCCCAAAGCCAACACCTCTTGCTTCATGCCCAAGATCAGGGCTGGCAAGCAGACCTCAACCATCATTTACACGAGCCCTTGAAACCAACTGTTCCCGGATCTGTCCAGTCTCATTTGGACCCGGGCATCACCAGTCACAATGGGAGGCATGGAAAACAGTAAAGGTAAACATGTCTCTGCGCATGTAAACCCCATCATTCTAAATTCATTCAAATAATGACCTCTATTTCTCAAGTGGACTTCGGAAAATTGCAAACAGCCGTTTTGCACTGAAGACCACATTGCTGCTGCCATCGTGAATGGAGAAAGAGGCAAACGCTGCTTCACAGAGGTCATGGAAAACATGGAAACTATGTCAGATACACAGAGTGTACAAACACTAACATCATGCCGTAAAGCTGCCTGTGGACATTTACAATGTGGGAGAGGAATAAAAAACTATCTACAAGAGTTCATATATTACCTTTTTTTGATGGTGTAGTGGTTAAGGTCCTGGTCTAGAAGTCAGAAGGCTGTTGGTTTAATCCCAGCTAGAAGTGAGCCATAAGACATTGTGTCCTTCGACAATTTTATCAAATATTTTATATTTATTCATGGAATAATTGGATAATATTAATATCAATTAAAGCTAATGAAAGTGTTCTGTATTTTTATATCCATATTAACCATATAGAATAGTTTGTTTCATTATAAATAAATAAAACATTAAAATTATATGGTTATTATTTCTATTTGAAAACTCATGAAACTGATGCAGAGACTACATACTACAGTGTGTACTATGGGTGGCTTGGTAGATAAGTAATGAAGGACAAACATTTGAAGTGTCCAACCAAACGTTTCCCCTGTGTTGAATCGCTCTGCAGAATACAGGCCTCTTGTGTAGGTGTGTTGCCACCTCCCTAGCTCAAAATAAATATCAGTGGTGGGAATGTTTAGATGGCGCTCGACCTGATGGTGCTCTCCTGTTCATGCTCTGTGTGTGTCGGTTACATGGCCAATTTGATCTACATGAGAGCTTGGGGTGAGTTTGTGTGCACAACACAGATACACAAAAACAGAGCTCAGGGAATGAAGCTGATCAGACTGGTGTCCGTTTATGGATCACTCCCTGTTTTAAAAGACTTCGCTACAACCATTACTTATGTGTTATATGTGAAGCACAGATATAAGAGAGCACTTGGTGAAACATTCTAATGAATCACATAAATATGAATAAATATAAATAAAATATGAATATGAATCAATCAATCAATCAATCTATCTATCTATCTATCTATCTATCTATCTATCTATCTATCTATCTATCTATCTATCTATCTATCTATCTATCTATCTATCTATCTATCTATCTATCTATCTATCTATCTATCTATCTATCTATCTATCTATCTATCTATCTATCTATCTATATAAATAAATAAACTTTCGTTTAATCAAAAATCTTTTTTAAAAATAGCATCTAGACATGTTATGCAAAATCTATACATATGTCATAATAATTGTGCATGTATTTTATCTATTTATTTTTTACTGTAGGTTTCAGAATCATGTGCAAAAACATATCAGAATTCAAACCAACAAAAAAATAAACAAACAAATACATAAATAATGATCATTTTCTTATTTTCTTAACCAAACTGTCTTATACCCTTAAGTTAGGAAAACCCTTACTAATTTAAAAGTAATCATTTACGATACAATAATAATAATAATAATAATAATAATAATAATAATAATAATAATAATAATAATCAGTTCCCTTACATTTATCCATTCATTTTTCTCAGTTTAATCCAAAATCCCAATGCTAATCTTAGATACAGTGCCCTCCACTAATATTGGCACCCTTGGTAAATATGAGCAAAGGCGGCTGTGAAAATAAATCTGCATTGTTTATCCTTTTGATCTTTCATTCAAAAAAATTCACAAAAATCTAACCTTTCATTGAAGTAAAAACAATTGAAAGTCAGGGTAAATCACATTATGAAATAAATATTTTTCTCAAATGCATGTTGGCCAGAACTATTGGCAGCCCTATAAATTCTTATGAGTAAAATATCTATGAAGTATATTCCCATTCATATTTAGCACACCAGTGTGACTAGGAGCATGAAACTGTCCAGCTATGAGTTCTTGTTCCACAGGAGTATAAATATGAGGAAACACAAAGGCCAAATTCCATTAATCATCATCACAATGAGTAAAGCCAAAGAATATAGTTCTGATGTGCAGCAAAAGATTGTTGAGCTTCACAAAATAGAAAGTGGCAATAATTAAGAAGTTCCAATCAACTAAAGATGTTACGAATCTGCCTGGAAGAGGACGTGTGTGTATATCGTCCTAATGCAGCAAACCCACCAGATGGCTTTGGTGCAAACAGGGATAAAAAGTACCCCATGCCCACGGATAAAAATACCGCTGGATCTTTAATGTTGTGGGCCTATTTTTTTGCTGGAGGTCCTGGACATCTTGTTCAGATACATGGTATAATGGATTCTAGCAAACACCAGCAGATAAAAAAATCAAAACCTGACGGCCTCTGCTAGAAATCTTATAATGAGCCGTGGTTGGATCTTCCATCAGGACAATGATCCAAAACAAAATCAACACAAAAATGTGTCACTGAGCACAAAATGAAGCTTCTGCCATGGCTGTCCCAGTCCCCTGACCTGAACCCTATAGAAAATGAGTGATGAACTGAAGAGAAGAGCTGGGAATCTGAAGGATCTGGAGAGATTCTGTGTGGAGGAATGGTCTCTGATCTCCGAACTCATCAGGCATTATAGAGGAAGACTCAGAGCTGTTATCTTGGGAAAAGGAGGTTGCAATAATTGGGTGCCAATAATTGTGGCCAACGTGAACTAGAGAAATACATTTATTTCATAATGTGAGTTTCCCCCCCACTTTCAATTGCCGCCTTTGCTCATATTTGCCAAGGGTGCCAATATTAGTGGAGGGCACTGTATGTTATCCAAAGAGTATACATATACACTATATTGTCAAAAGTATTGGGACACCCCTCCAAATCATTAAATTCAGGTGTTCCAATCACTTCCATGGCCACAGGTGTATAAAATCAAGCACTAGGCATGCAGACGCTCCTACAAACATTTGTAAAAGAACGGGTCGCCACCTGTGCAATAAGGTGAACATTATTTTCTGCAATAAGTCCATTCGTGAAATTTATTCACTACTAAATATTCCACGCTCAACTGTTAGTGGTATTATAAGCGGGGTCAGCGCATGCTGAGGACTTTCTGCAGAGTCAAAATCTACAGACCTCCAAACTTCGTGTGGCCTTCAGATTAGCTCAAGAACAGTGTGTAGAGAGCTTCATGGAATGGGTTTCCATGGCCGAGCAGCTGCATCCAAGCCTTACATCACCAAGTGCAATGCAAAGCGTGGGATGCAGTGGTGTAAAGCACGCCGCCACTGGACTCTAGATCAGTGGAGACGTGTTCTCTGGAGTGACCAATCACGCTTCTCTGTCTGGCAATCCGATGGACGAGTCTGGGTTTGGCGGTTGCCAGGAGAATGGTACTTGCCTGACTGCATTGTGCCAAGTGTAAAGTTTGGTGGAGGGAGGATTATGGTGTGGGGTTGTTTTTCAGGGGTTGGGCTTGGCCCCTTAGTTCCAGTGAAAGGAACTCTTAATGCTTCAGCATACCAAGACATTTTGGACAATTTCATGCTCCCAACTTTGTGGGAACAGTTTGGGGATGGCCCCTTCCTGTTCCAACATGACTGCACCAGTGCACGAAGCAAGGTCCATAAAGACATGGATGAGTGAGTTTGGTGTGGAGGAACTTGACTGGCCTGCACAGAGTCCTGACCTCAACCCGATAGAACACCTTTGGGATGAATTAGAGCAGAGACTGCGAGCCAGGCCTTCTCGTCCAACATCAGTGCCTGACCTCACAAATGCGCTTCTAGAAGAATGGGCAAAAATTCCCATAAACACACTCCTAAACCTTGTGGAAAGCCTTCCCAGAAGAGTTGAAGCTGTTAGAGCTGCAAAGGGTGGGCCAACTCCATATTAAACCCTACGGATTAAGAATGGGATGTCATTAAAGTTCATGTGCACGTAAAGGCAGGCGTCCCAAAACTTTTGGCAGTATAATGTCGTTTTGGAATTTACTGAGTTTTTTTTTTTTTACTGTAGATATCAGAATTGTGTGCAATATACAGTGGGGAGAACAAGTATTTGATACACTGCTGATTTTGCAGGTTTTCCTACTTACAAAGCATGTAGAGGTCTGTCATTTTTATCATAGGTACACTTCAACTGTGAGAGACGGAATCTAAAACAAAAATCCAGAAAATCACATTGTATGATGTTTAAATAATTCATTTGCATTTTATTGCATGACATAAGTATTTGATCACCTACCAACCAGTAAGAATTCCAGCTCTCACAGACCTGTTCGTTTTTCTTTAAGAAGCCCTCCTGTTCTCCACTCATTACCTGTATTAACTGCAAAAGACACCTGTCCACACACTCAATCAAACAGACTCCAACCTCTCCACAATGGCCAAGACCAGAGAGCTGTGTAAGGACATCAGGGATAAAATTGTAGACCTGCACAAGGCTGGGATGGGCTACAGGACAATAGGCAAGCAGCTTGGTGAGAAGGCAACAACTGTTGGCGCAATTATTAGAAAATGGAAGAAGTTCAAGATGACGGTCAATCTCCCTTGGTCTGGGGCACCATGCAAGATCTCACCTCGTGGGGCATCAATGATCATGAGGAAGGTGAGGGATCAGCCCAGAACTACACGGCAGGGCCTGGTCAATGACCTGAAGAGAGCTGGGACCACAGTCTCAAAGAAAACCATTAGCAACACACTACGCCGTCATGGATTAAAATCCTGCAGCGCACGCAAGGTCCCCCTGCTCAAGCCAGCGCATGTCCAGGCCCGTCTGAAGTTTGCCAATGACCATCTGGATGATCCAGAGGAGGAATGGGAGAAGGTCATGTGGTCTGATGAGACAAAAATAGAGCTTTTTGGTCTAAACTCCACTCGCCGTGTTTGGAGGAAGAAGAAGGATGAGTCCAACCCCAAGAACACCATCCCAACCGTCAAGCATGAAGGTGGAAACATTCTTTGGGGATGCTTTTCTGCAAAGGGGACAGGACGACTGCACCGTATTGAGGGGAGGATGGATGGGGCCATGTATCGCAAGATCTCGGCCAACAACCTCCTTCCCTCAGTAAGAGCATTGAAGATGGGTCGTGGCTGGGTCTTCCAGCATGACAACGACCCGAAACACACAGCCAGGGCAACTAAGGAGTGACTCCGTAAGAAGCATCTCAAGGTCCTGGAGTGGCCTAGCCAGTCTCCAGACCTGAACCCAATAGAAAATCTTTGGAGGGAGCTGAAAGTCCGTACTGCCCAGCGACAGCCCCGAAACCTGAAGGATCTGGAGAAGGTCTGTATGGAGGAGTGGGCCAAAATCCCTGCTGCAGTGTGTGCAAACCTGGTCAAGAACTACAGGAAACGTATAATCTCTGTAATTGCAAACAAAGGTTTCTGTACCAAATATTAAGTTCTGCTTTTCTGATGTATCAAATACTTATGTCATGCAATAAAATGCAAATTAATTACTTAAAAATCATACAATGTGATTTTCTGGATTTTTGAAATTACAGACCTCTACATGCTTTGTAAGTGGGCAAACCTGCAAAATCGGCAGTGTATCAAATACTTGTTCTCCCCACTGTACATATCAAAACTGAAAATAAATAAATAATTCAACTGCCCATTTTCTTAACCAATCCATTACATTAAGAAAACCATTAGTATCCATTTAGTAGTATCATGACTAAGAGCTTTCTTCACTTTCTTATTGCAACTGGTTGATGCTAAACTACACAGGCCCTGCCCACTCGGAGAATCCTGTCCTACAGACATACCTAATTACTAATAACCAGCTTTCAGTGAAGGGACGGTAGTTGTCTGCTGAAGTGTGAGGCCAGTTCAACCCAACAAGGCTACTGTATTTCATACCCGGAAATGGACATTAATATTCAGAGCCCTGCACAGTCTCTCTGGCTCTCAGGAGTCCCCCTCACACTCCTCCTCTCACAACACACACACACACACACACACACACACACAGAGCAGCCTGACATTGATTACCGGCCGTCCACTCGGCTCCCTCTCTCCTGCTGCTAAGGCTCATGGGACAGGAAACTTTAGGAACTATTAGTGGTTTCTTAAGGCCCGTGCTCTCTTATTAGAATTGGCGCCGCTTCTCCCGTCTTTCACTGCCGGTCTTTCTCAGGTTCGCAGTAGCCGGCTGATCCTCCCTGGAGATGGACGCTACATGCTGGCTCAATCAAGCCGGGGCGTATAGATTTACACCCGTCATGCTATACTACTGTCTAATCTACTGGGAGGAGAGCCGGCCGACTAGTGAAACACTAACAGTTTTATCCAATGAACGTTTACTTTCATTAGCTTCAAATCAACTGTAAGCACTTTAAGAGATGTTAATTATTCAATCCATGCAACAAAATATTCCGTAAAAACGTTATGAGCAATACATTATGAACAATGTCGCTAATATTCAAAGCTATTTTTTGATTAAAGAAAAATTATGAAGAAAAAATATTTTTGAACAGAAATGCATGTTCCAATAGATATTTGAAACATTATATTTTCATTGTCATTACTTGAGCCTTCTGGTGACATGCATTTTGAGTCTAAAACTAAACTGACATATTATTTCCATACTTGTTTAATTAATGCTTATGCTTTTGCATACTGTAAAAAAGGGGGTAACACTTTACTTAAAGCCTTTATTTATTATGCATTATAAATGTATAATGTACATTATAATGCATTATAAATAACTGTAACCAAAGTTAAAATGTATTATAATATTTGCAGATGCCATGTCACATCTGAAATTGTTTGTTGTGTGTTTTTAATGCGTTATACTTTCTAAAAGTATGTTAAATGTATTATAACTGTGGTTACAATTCATGAAATCATACAATGAATTGCAAGGCATAATCAATGCATTAAAAATAATTTTATAATGCATTATATATAAAGGCTTTAAGTAAAGTGTTACAAAAAAAATATTGGAGTACATTTTACAAGAAAATACTATTTCAGTCTTTCTGCTTTAAAATTACACACTTAATTCAATGTGTTACTTCTTGTTTTTTTGTAATTATTGGTGAAATTTACAAGCAATGTCTAAGTGAAAATTGTTCCAAAGTAAATCCTACACAATTTTTCTAATATTTGATTTGATGAGAGATTTGAAATATGTCATTCTGGAGAGAGAGAGAGAAAAAAAAGTAGGTTGGGTGATTTAGTCTTTTTTTCCCGTTAATAAATTAATGTTTCAAATATACTCTTAACATCAAGTCTCCACCTTCTTTCTTTCTTTCTCATCCAGTAAAAACCCACAGTTCCATGTGACTCCACCATGAGTGCCAGCAACAAATGTCCATTAAAATCCTAATCGAAATGATTTATGGCACTACTGCTACAGATCATTTGCAAATCCTGATATGTTAAACAGGTGCAGGTTTTGTTTTCTCATGCTGACCCCTCAATGTGTTTCTGCACATCACTGATTTTTGTCATGCTTCTGATTCGGGATGACTCTATGGCAACATCATCGGGTCCGCCCAGCCTGGCTCTGGAATTCATATTTATAAGTGATTAATACAAAAACAGCTGTTTGTCATATAATACCTGATTTAATGCAGGGCACGGATTCAAAAGGCTGGTAAGGGGATTGTATTACAAATGTACTGCGGCCCATGGGAGCGAGGATGATTTAGGAGAGAACGCATCATCATTGGCAGGTAAGCATTAATCTACAAGCCACATGCAAATTCGCTGAATGGGGGGGAAAGCCGGGTATAATAAGTTATCACAAAAAAAGGCTTCAAACTGTCTGCAGATTCTGCAGGAAGGCTCTGATTTATTTTTCAGGGACAGATTGCTCAACTTCGCTGTAAACACAGATTCTTTACAGAACATTTAGAGCGGATGTTTTATATGCCATTACATGCCAAATAGCAAGGTGTTTGTAGAGTCAGCGCCAGGACATTAAGGCATTTGGATTTTTAGAGTGAGCACACATTTGTCACATTAACTAAATGTAATGCTGCTAAAATGAGTGGTTTTGCTGTATCGTCGCTGTATAAAGGAGTGTTTCACAGCTGTTAGACATGCATAACCCTACGCCAAACATCCAAAATAAATAATACATACATTACATATATATATATATATATATATATATATATATATATATATATATATATATATATATATATATATATATATATATATATATATAATAAATGGTATAATATATATATGGATTTTTAAAATATTATAAAATGATAAAATGTATATAAAAAATTATATATTTTTTTTTTAAACTAAAACTAAAACCATAAAAAACTTGTTTTATTACTTGTATAAAATAAACAATAACTGAAATAATATAAAATATATATAAAAAAATATATTTTATTTTTAGCTAGTTGCCAAGGCAAAATGTTTTTATTTTCATTTAGTTTAAGTTGAGGTAAAATAACTAAAATTAGATAAACTAAAAACTATATATAATGTGCATATATAAACATGTGTACTGTGTATAAATATGTTGTATATATAAATACACACACATGCATGTATATATTTAAGGAAAATTTGTTATATTTCTATATAAAATATTTATAATTATATATAATATAAATTATATACATATAGTAAATACATGCAAATATTTCTTAAATATATACATGAATGAATGTGTATTAATATACATAATAATTACACACAGTACACACACATAAACACAAACTTTTATTTTGGATGTGATTAATCGCGATTAATCGATTTGACAGCACTTATATATATATATATATATGTGTGTGTGTGTGTGTGTGTGTGTGTGTGTGGAAATATAAAATATGAATTTAAAATATTATAAAACATGTAAAAAAAATCAAAAATATTAACATTATATATTACATTATATATTCAACATAAATCATAAATATATAATAAATATTTTTTTAATATTGTATAATAATTTTTTCATACTATATAGTTAAACAAAACATCCTGTATAATTGTTTGAATAAATATCACATTTATTTTTTGTGCTTCAAAAAGACAAATACATTCAAATGAACTTAACTCAGCTGAACAATGACACTATTGTCTTTGTAGCAGAATTGAACTTTCTTTGTGTCATCACTGCAAACATCATTGAAATATTTTCCTGTTTATCCCTGTAAATCTGCTTTGAAACAGTCTGTATTGTATAAGGTGCTATATAAACAAAAGTGAATTGACTTGACAAATAAGACCTGTAGGTGTGCATTTTTTCAAGCCCTTTGTAGGCAGCAGAAGAGTTTAGTGTTTAGTTTCAAAGTCATCTTTGGATTCTCTCCTTTCCTCAGAAGAGACATTCGCTGACCTGAATCTTCACCTCAGAGTAAATTATGCCTGCAGTCAGGTAAGAGATTTCTGAAGATCTCTGCCAAGCCACAAAGAGCACATGAAGTAGATGCTCTTGCTCCCAATGGTCCGTACTGCTGCCTCTGCATGTATCTCTTTTATCTGACTACTCAAATCTAAATATTGTTCTTGAGGAAACTTTGAATGCTCTCTCGTTTTCAAACGATCCACTGAAGAACTCTCTGTCTTGCAGATATTAACTCATTCCTCTGGAGTTCGATGAGTGATTTTTCAGAAATACTGTCCTCTATGGCATCTCTGGAGAACATAATCTCTTTTATGGGTAATCCATGGAAAGTGGTCCATTGTACTTTGTGTATATATATATATATATATATATATATATATATATATACACATATACACACACATTAGGGCTGTCAAATGATTAATCGCAATTAATCGCATATACTGTGTGTATATATATATATGCATATGTGTGTATTTATATATATATATATATATATATATAATAATAATTATACACAGTACACACATATTTTATGTAAACACAAACTTCTATTTTGGATGCGAATAATCGCAATTAATCATTTGACAGCACAAATATATATATATATATAGACTATATTGCCAAAAGTTTTGGGACGCCTGCCTTTGCATGTTGGAACAGGAAGGGGCCGTCCCCAAACTGTTCCCACAAAGTTGGGAGCATGAAATTGTCCAAAATGTCTTAGTATGCTGAAGCATTAAGAGTTCCTTTCACTGGAACTAAGGGGTCAAGCCCAACCCCTGAAAAACAACCCCACACCATAATCCCCCCTCCACCAAACTTTACACTTGGCACAATGCAGTCAGGCAAGTACCGTTCTCTTGGCAACCGCCAAACCCAGACTCGTCCATCGGATTGCCAGACAGAGAAGCGTGATTGGTCACTCCAGAGAACACGTCTCCACTGCTCTAGAGTCCAGTGGCGGCGTGCTTTACCCCACTCCATCCGACGCTTTGCATTGCACTTGGTGATGTAAGGCTTGGATGAGCTGCTCGGCCATGGAAACCCATTCCATGAAGCTCTCTACGCACTGTTCTTGAGCTAATCTGAAGGCCACACGAAGTTTGGAGGTCTGTAGCTATTGACTCTGCAGAAAGTCCACATGTGATTTTACGTGGTCTACCACTTTGTGGCTGAGTTGCTGTTGTCCCCAATTGTTTCCACTTTGTTATAATACCACTAACAGTTGATCGTTGAATATTTAGTAGTGAGGAAATTTCACAAATGGACTTATTGCACAGGTGGCAACCTATCACGGTACCACGCTTGAATTCACTGAGCTCCTGAGAGCGACCCATTCTTTCGCAAATGTTTGTAGAAGCGTCTGCATGCCTAGTGTTTGATTTTATACACCTGTGGCCATGGAATTCAAATTTTAACTAAAATAAAAATGAAAACAGAAAATATATATATTTTTAAAATTTAATTCAAAATATTCTCAAAAAAATATATAATAGTACATCAGTGATGATAAAATAACACTGATGGTCATATAAACGCATATTATAATTTAAACGCATAACCTTTATATTCTTAATAATTTAGCTTTATTACTTTTTGTTGTTAATTTAAAATAAAAAAAAAAGAGTCTTTGACATTGAGGGATGCTGAGCATGCAGGGAAGTGGATTGAGTGCTCAGGGGAGCGACCCTCTAAACACATTACAAGCACTGATGACTGCAGCAGCTGGAGACTGCATGGGATTCCTATCAGAGAACCTCCGAGGCCCTCCAACATTAAAGAAATTCCCATATGAAGAGGGTGCAGACAGGTCTAGGGGAAATGATTGCCTATCTAGGACTATTTGTAAGTATGAATCAACAGCTTCCTTGCCTCACCTCACCCTCACTATTCCGGTGTACCTCCTCTCATGAATTAAACACCAAGACTCATGTCATTTTTAGGAGGTTCTTGGTGCCGAATCCTGTGCTGCAGGGCTTCAAATGATTTGTAAATCACAGTCAGTTGATGTGTGATTGCCGTGATGTGTTTGTCCAGCGGGTGAACTTGATCACATACAGCAGGTGCTTTCACTCGACAGCCTTTTACTATTGCAGTGCTGGGTAGATCACTTACAAACTATAGTCCATTACTGAATACAAATTACATGATGAAAATTTTAGTTAGTAATGTAATTACATTAAACATTTTAGGTTAAATAATTGGACTACTCTTTGATTACTTTTTGATTACTTTTAGATTACTTTTGACCTAACTCTTTTATGACAGTTTAGTCACTGGTTTGATTTACTGACACATAGACAAAGAACATCTGACTGTACATGAATCATTACATATCAGAAATCACTGGTCTCAGATCAGGCATTAGAATTAACACGGTCACTTACATGTTGTGGCATTACTGTCGAGTCCATATCGTAAAAGTCTGTTTGCAAAGCCTGCGCAGAAATTGCGACTGATTTACCAAAGAATCCACAGTGAAATGTAGCGAATACAAATAAATAATGCTCAACTGAGACATTCACATTGTTGAAAATAAATAAGCACATTTCTAGCATTAGGATCCTTTGGAAGGTAATGTTATTTGTAGTCCATCCTGTATTGCTCTTCTCTCCTCGTCATCTCACTAACAATCCAGTGGGCGGGGCCAAAGTTGTGATGATGAAGTAGGCGTTGATCTTCTTCTGCAGAGGCGGTCTTTCACCATCTATTATAGGCTCATTCTACAACGAGTCGTTCTCTGGGCTTGGTTACAATAAAAGCTGATTATGGACTAACAAGGAATTTTTCCGTTCTAAAACTCACAGGATATTCTTATAGTATGATGACCTCTAATATGTCAAAAGCTCAAGGAAAAATTGATTTCTCATGTCCCCTTTAAATTACTTAAACGACTTTATCACTGTTTCTTCTACGGATGAAGATTTTTCTCTTGATCTTCCGTGCATTAACATTCCAGTTTAGCTTGGATAATTTGGATCTTTCACGAACTTCCACATGAGTTTTCAGTCAACATCTTTTATGCATGCTGCTCTTCTCCAAGCGTTTATGCAAACAACACACGACAACAAGTGCTTTCAAAACCACAGAAACTCTGGAAACCTCAAAAGAAAAAAACAGCTCACTCACATACTGAAATCATTTGACATTATTGATCTAGCCTGGGGAAAGTCTGAGAGATACTTTGACCTGTCGAATGCTGATGTGGGCTGGGTCATCTGAGATCTGTATCATGGGCAGGTAATGAACGCTAGGGCGTATTAACCAGGGTAAACCAAGACAGCTAGAGCTGACAGCTGGGAGTGCAGTAGCATGAGTAAGCCATTAACATGCTGGATCTCTGCGTTGGAAGGCATGAGTTTTCAACCTCCAGGAGTCACGGTGCAAAGCTGGCCGGGCAACCCCAGGCATCTGGCCCACGATTTTCCTTTCAGCTCTGTTGTAGTGACTCAGTCAATGACTAATCAGCCAGACCACTATCGGTTGCATCTGTGGCGTTAGATGCGATGGATGTCTGGCCCTATAGATCGGGAGTAAACGTCCAGCAATCATGCCAGGGAAGCCCATTCCTCCCAATAACAGTGGTTCTGCCTCCAGGGTCTCAGTGAAGAGAATGAAGTGAAATGACTTCATTAAAGTGTTTTACAGTATCTGCAGATGAGTTTTCCTTTCTGGGAGAATATATCTTGAAAATGGGATCAAAAGTATAGGTCAAACTATGTATGTTATGCTTTTCCACACTGTCTACTTTGTTATCACCCGTCTCAAACATTATTATTATTATTATTATTATTATTATTATTATTATTATTAATTATGTGGAATGTGTGATGGAAGAGAGATACAAATAATAATAATAATAATAATAATAATAATGATAAAAAATCAAATTGGTAAAATAAAATTTTATTAGTGACCTAGATATAATGCAGGATCTGAAAATGTATTATTACTTTCCCAGAAAAATAATATAATATCAACATTATTATTATTATTATTATACTATATTATCATCATCATCATTATTATTATTATTGTTATTATTATATAATTATATTATTATCATCATCTTCATCATCATCATCGTTATCATTGTTAACACTTTACATTAAAGTTTAATGTTTTTTTTCAGCATTTATTACTCTCAAATAAGTCAATATTAATTTATAAATATACTTTTGTTTATTGTTAATTCATGTTTGTTCATAATACCGTGTTAAAAAAAATAAAAATAAATAAATAAATATATAAATATATATATATATATAGAAGAGAAATGTTTGAACAATTGAAAATTAGCATGGGGACAAACATCAAAAAAATCTGTTGCCGCAGGGAAACCACAATCCATCCTTATTAATCCAGTAGATGAATTAATGCATAAAGATGCATCAATGGAACCAGATTGCACAATCATATTCAACAAAAAGCAAGAGTACTGGGACATTCTGCGGCTGCTGAAAGCATGCCACCATCACACACTGTCCGCCGAAGAGCTCTCAGTGACATGCCATGCAAAACCTTTATGAATATGTGTTTGCTGTATCTAATGTATTGACTTCCCCACATGACACTCATTGACGACATTGGCAAAGCTCTCAGTCAAGGCCTAGAATTAAGCTCTTAACTCACTGACGCCCCAATCAGAAATCACGAGCGCGGCCAAATTAGTGGTGCATTTTTCCTGTCATGAAGATTGTGGCTCTGTCTCATAGTGGAGACAGTCTAATTGAGTAATGTGTAGTTACGAAGGGCCGTAATTTCAAATCTACGGGAAAATCAAAGCTTTGATCAGCTTCATGTAGCTGTGGGAAATGTGTACAGTATCCTTATGGCAATAACAACTTACTAAAATGCGTTTTGGCATCAGAGAAATGCACAGTGTAATATCACTGTTCAAAATAGTACTTTTCATAGTCATTTTCTAACATAATATTTGCTGTGTATTTTCTTCTCTCCTCAAAACAGAGCATGCATGTGTTTGTATCCATGCAACTAAAGCAACGTCAGCGTAATCCGCCATGACCTTATCTGGCGGGAAACAGTTATACGTTTACCGATAAACATGCTATATAGCAGCGTTGGTTATTTGAATGTTGGTGACAGCTCTGGCTCTGGCTGTGATTGGGTTATTAATGAACACAGACTCGAGCGCAGCTGGCTAGCGGCCCACAGTCGCTAACCTTTCACTCCCTCTGCCATACGGCCGGCATCTCTACCAATTATAAGCAATTGGTACGAGTTGTTTTCTCAGGGAGTGAAATTGCTGGTCCGTGAAAGAGAGGCCAGCAATAAAATGTAAATGCTTCCATTTGGACATCAGAGAAGGACGTGCGACCAGGATTATGTGTGCAGATATAGGTGTGGATACAACTTAGATACACACATCCCAAACACCCACCTACACATGTAAAGTTTCATACTGTAAGTAAAAACTAGTGAAATAAAGAGTGCAGTAATTATGTTCATGCTTCTGGAAATATATTATGTACTATCCAAGATACTTACAATCACAGCTCACATATTAAGTAGAAATGATCAAAACAAGCAGGTGTGAATACGAATCAAATGCTAACGTTGGCTCAGTAAAGTTCTCACATGAAAACTTAGACGAGTAAATTATTTAATACTTTACACAGCACTAAGTTATTTCATGTCATTCTGTCACTGCCCTACAGTTCACAGCAATGCATTTTATGCAGTCAAGCCTTCAAAACTCTTCTGAGGTGGATTCAGTCCCGTTCACACGGGTCAAATATTCCATCTGTGATATTTTCTATTAGTTCATCTATGCACACCTGTAGATCACTGGCCACTGTTGCATCTCACTTGATCAGTGCTGTGATGGTAATACAGCATGTCAACTTAAAAACTTTAAGAACTAAAAATTTGCCAAAAACATTGTGTGCATTTGGTACTTCAATCTTGAAGTAGCTAGCTAGCCAGCTAGTTAGTTAGTTGGTTGGTTGGTTTGTTAGTTAGCTAGCTAGATAGTTATTTAGTTAGCTAGTTAGTTAGCTAGTTGGTTAGTTTTCATTATTTATTTTTACACAATTATATATACACTCACCTAAAGGATTATTAGGAACACCATACTAATACTGTGTTTGACCCCCTTTCGCCTTCAGAACTGCCTTAATTCTACGTGGCATTGATTCAACAAGGTGCTGAAAGCATTCTTTAGAAATGTTGGCCCATATTGATAGGATAGCATCTTGCAGTTGATGGAGATTTGTGGGATGCACATCCGTTCCACCACATCCCAAAGATGCTCTATTGGGTTGAGATCTGGTGACTGTGGGGGCCATTTTAGTACAGTGAACTCATTGTCATGTTCAAGAAACCAATTTGAAATGATTCGAGCTTTGTGACATGGTGCATTATCCTGCTGGAAGTAGCCATCAGAGGATGGGTACATGGTGGTCATAAAGGGATGGACATGGTCAGAAACAATGCTCAGGTAGGCCGTGGCATTTAAACGATGCCCAATTGGCACTAAGGGGCCTAAAGTGTGCCAAGAAAACATCCCCCACACCATTACACCACCACCACCAGCCTGCACAGTGGTAACAAGGCATGATGGATCCATGTTCTCATTCTGTTTACGCCAAATTCTGACTCTACCATCTGAATGTCTCAACAGAAATCGAGACTCATCAGACCAGGCAACATTTTTCCAGTCTTCAACTGTCCAATTTTGGTGAGCTCGTGCAAATTGTAGCCTCTTTTTCCTATTTGTAGTGGAGATGAGTGGTACCCGGTGGGGTCTTCTGCTGTTGTAGCCCATCCGCCTCAAGGTTGTGCGTGTTGTGGCTTCACAAATGCTTTGCTGCATACCTCGGTTGTAACGAGTGGTTATTTCAGTCAAAGTTGCTCTTCTATCAGCTTGAATCAGTCGGCCCATTCTCCTCTGACCTCTAGCATCAACAAGGCATTTTCGCCCACAGGACTGCCGCATACTGGATGTTTTTCCCTTTTCACACCATTCTTTGTAAACTCTAGAAATGGTTGTGCGTGAAAATCCCAGTAACTGAGCAGATTGTGAAATACTCAGACCGGCTCGTCTGGCACCAACAACCATGCCACGCTCAAAATTGCTTAAATCACCTTTCTTTCCCATTCTGACATTCAGTTTGGAGTTCAGGAGATTGTCTTGACCAGGACCACACCCCTAAATGCATTGAAGCAACTGCCATGTGATTGGTTGATTAGATAATTGCATTAATGAGAAATTGAACAGGTGTTCCTAATAATCCTTTAGGTGAGTGTATATACAAACCCGATTCCAAAAAAGTTGGGACACTGTACAAATTGTGAATAAAAACAGAATGCAATGATGTGGAAGTTTCAAATTTCAATATTTTATTCAGAATACAACATAGATGACATATCAAATGTTTAAACTGAGAAAATGTATCATTTTAAGGGAAAAATAAGTTGATTTTAAATTTCATGGCATCAACACATCTCAAAAAAGTTAGGACAAGGCCATGTTTATCACTGTGTGGCATCCCCTCTTCTTTTTATAACAGTCTGCAAACGTCTGGGGACTGAGGAGACAAGTTGCTCAAGTTTAGGAATAGGAATGTTGTCCCATTCTTGTCTAATACAGGCTTCTAGTTGCTCAACTGTCTTAGGTCTTCTTTGTCGCATCTTCCTCTTTATGATGCGCCAAATGTTTTCTATGGGTGAAAGATCTGGACTGCAGGCTGGCCATTTCAGTACCCGGATCCTTCTTCTACGCAGCCATGATGTTGTAATTGATGCAGTATGTGGTCTGACATTGTCATGTTGGAAAATGCAAGGTCTTCCCTGAAAGAGACGACATCTGGATGGGAGCATATGTTGTTCTAGAACTTGGATATACCTTTCAGCATTGATGGTGCCTTTCCAGATGTGTAAGCTGCCCATGCCACACGCACTCATGCAACCCCATACCATCAGAGATGCAGGCTTCTGAACTGAGCGCTGATAACAACTTGGGTTGTCCTTGTCCTCTTTAGTCCGGATGACATGGCGTCTCAGTTTTCCAAAAGGAACTTCAAATTTTGATTAGTCTGACCACAGAACAATTTTCCACTTTGCCACAGTCCATTTTAAATGAGCCTTGGCCCAGAGAAAACGCCTGCGCTTCTGGATCATGTTTAGATATGGCTTCTTTTTTGACCTATAGAGTTTTAGCCGGCAACGGTGAATGGCACGGTGGATTGTGTTCACCGACAATGTTTTCTGGAAGTATTCCTGAGCCCATGTTGTGATTTCCATTACAGTAGCATTCCTGTATGTGATGCAGTGCCGTCTAAGGGCCCGAAGATCACGGGCATCCAGTATGGTTTTCTGGCCTTGACCCTTACGCACAGAGATTGTTCCAGATTCTCTGAATCTTTGGATGATATTATGCACTGTAGATGATGATAACTTCAAACTCTTTGCAATTTTTCTCTGAGAAACTCCTTTCTGATATTGCTCCACTATTTTTCGCCGCAGCATTGGGGGAATTGGTGATCCTCTGCTCATCTTGACTTCTGAGAGACACTGCCACTCTGAGAGGCTCTTTTTATACCCAATCATGTTGCCAATTGACCTAATAAGTTGCAAATTGGTCCTCCAGCTGTTCCTTATATGTACATTTAACTTTTCCGGCCTCTTATTGCTACCTGTCCCAACTTTTTTGGAATGTGTAGCTCTCATGAAATCCAAAATGAGCCAATATTTGGCATGACATTTCAAAATGTCTCACTTTCAACATTTGATGTTATCTATATTCTATTGTGAATAAAATATAAGTTTATGAGATTTGTAAATTATTGCATTCCTTTTTTATTCACAATTTTATTCACAGTGTCCCAACTATTTTGGAATTGGGTTTGTATATATATATATATATATATATATATATATATATATATAATTGGGTTTGGTTATTTTTAGTTAGTTAGTTAGTTAGTTAGCTAGTTGGTTAGTTTTCATTATTTTTACACAATTATATATATATATCATTGGGTTTGGTTATTTTTTATAGCTCATTACTGTTTGTTAGTTAGTTAGTTAGTTAGTTAGTTAGTTAGTTAGTTAGTTAGTTAGTTACTTAGTTAGTTAGCTAGCTGGTTAGTTAGTTGGTTAATTGGTTGGTTGGTTGGTTGGTTGGTTGGTGGGTTGTTGGGTTGTTGGGTTGGTTGGTGGGTTGTTGGGTTGGTTGTGGGTTGGTGGATTGGTGGGTTGTTGGGTTGGTTGGTTGGTGGGTTGGTGGATTGGTGGGTTGGTTGGTGGGTTGGTGGATTGGTGGGTTGCTGGGTTGGTTGGTGGGTTGGTTGGTGGGTTGGTGGATTGGTGGATTGGCGGGTTGCTGGGTTGGTGGATTGGTGGGTTGCTGGGTTGGTTGGTGGGTTGGTGGATTGGTGGGTTGCAAGGTTATTTTCGTAAACGAAAACTGAAACTAAGACTAAAACTATTGGTAAAAAAACATTTTCGTAAACTGAAATAAAATTAAAAAATCATAATAAATGTAAAACTAAAACTAAACGAAACAACAGTTTACTGAAAAACTAACTGAAATAAAATAATAATAATTAGCAAAAATAAATAATCGTTTTCGTAATTAATAAGCTCTTTACTGGGGTGGAAAATCTGACCTCTGGCTATTTAGGGAAATGTCTGTATATGGCGCTATATGAGCGTGAGGTTAGCTGATTAACCGCTGTCCTGTGATGCGCTCAGAGAAGGACCGAAACGTAGAACACATCGCTAGTCCTAAACGGCTGTTCACAAAGAATGCGTTTGTGGCAGTGAAATGGGAAATGACACAAGATAATGAGACGCAAGTTGAACTTCTTTTAACTTGAGCGTAGTGTTTTTAGAATGCCGTTTCATGCGCGACGAGACGCGGGTGCAACAGCAAAACAAGTCAAATAACCTGTAAAGTACTACTACTGTATGTTTGAGATGTGACAGGGTGACAGGCTGAAAGGTGCTGTTATTATCATTGTTAATATTATTATCCATGTGGAGACATTTCCCCACAACGTAGGGAATACTAGGACACACACACACACACACACACACACACACACGCACAAACACACACACACACACTGCATATACACTTAATTATTTAATCACACTGGCTTCACTGTTGGTTGTAGTCAGATGACTTTAGCTGTTTTTTATGTACCAGTGGTCACACTGCTAGCCTACATTGTACTGCTGAAAAATTAAAATAGGCATGTTTACAAGATGTCATCTTTAATATGAAATATGAATGAGTTTGTCTGGAATTTTCATAATTTTTACTTTTATATTTTTAAGTTGCATTTATTTGGTTCTTTGTTCAGTCTCAGACCATTATTTTATTTTTATTAAGATGTATGCACAAGAGTTAACTCTAATCTGTGCAAACATTAAACTTTGCTGAAATTAAACATCTTGCTTTGGTCTATACTGGAAGTGTTCTGTTACATCTGCTAAACTATAATTACTCAAACTAAAACTGAAACTAAATATATAAAAACTAAATAGAAATGTGTTCACAAAATAAAAACTAAACTAAAACTAGCAAAACCATTTATGACACTAACTAAAACTAAACTGAAATTTATAGCAAAATTGAAAACGATAATAAAATAAAAACTCATTTAAAAATGCAAAACTATAATAACCTTGGTGGGTTGTTGGGTTGGTTGGTGGGTTGTTGGGTTTTTGGGTTGGTTGGTGGGTTGTTTGGTGGGTTGGTTGGTTGTTGGGTTGGTGGATTGGTGGGTTGTTGGGTTGGTTGGTTGTTGGGTTGGTTGGTGGGTTGGTGGGTTGTTGGGTTGGTTGGTGGATTGGTAGGTTGTTGGGTTGGTTGGTTGGTGGGTTGGTGGGTTGTTGGGTTGGTTGTTGGGTTGGTTGTTGGGTTGGTGGGCTGTTGGGTTGGTTGGTTGTTGGGTTGGTTGGTTGGTGGGTGGCTTGTTGGGTTGGTTGGTTGGTGGGCTGTTGGGTTGGTTGTTGGGTTGGTTGGTTGGTTGGTGGGTTGTTGGGTTGGTGGGTTGGTAGGTTGTTGGGTTGGTTGGTTGGTGGGTTGGTGGGCTGTTGGGTTGGTTGGTTGGTGGGTTGGTAGGTTGTTGGGTTGGTTGGTTGGTGGGTGGGTTGTTGGGTTGGTTGGTTGGTTGGTTGGTTGGCGGGTTGTTGGGTTGGTGGATTGGTAGGTTGTTGGGTTGGTTGGTTGGTTGGTTGGTTGGTTGGTGGGTTGGTGGGCTGTTGGGTTGGTTGGTTGGTTGGTGGGTGGGTTGTTGGGTTGTTTGGTTGGTGGATTGGTGGGCTGTTGGGTTGGTGGGTTTTTGAGTTGGTTGGTGGGTTGGTGGATTGGTGGGTTGTTGGGTTGGTTGGTTGGTTGGTGAGTTGTTGGGTTGGTTAGTTGGTGGGCTTCTGGGTTGGTTGTTGGGTTGGTTGGTTGGTGGGTTGGTAGGTTGTTGGGTTGGTTGGTTGGTGGGTTGGTAGGTTGTTGGGTTGGTTGGTTGGTGGGTTGGTAGGTTGTTGGGTTGGTTGGTTGGTGGGTGGGTTGTTGGGTTGGTTGGTTGGTTGGTTGGTTGGCTGTTGGGTTGGTTGGTTGGTGGGTGGGTTGTTGGGTTGGTTGGTTGGTGGGTGGGTTGTTGGGTTGGTTGGTTGGTGGGCTGTTGGGTTGGTTGTTGGGTTGGTTGGTTGGTTGGTTGGTTGGTTGGTTGGTGGATTGTTGGGTTGGTGGATTGGTAGGTTGTTGGGTTGGTTGGTTGGTGGGTTGGTAGGTTGTTGGGTTGGTTGGTTGGTGGGTTGGTGGGCTGGTGGGTTGGTGGGCTGTTGGGTTGGTTGGTTGGTGGGTGGGTTGTTGGGTTGGTTGGTTGGTGGGCTGTTGGGTTGGTTGTTGGGTTGGTTGGTTGGTTGGTGGATTGTTGGGTTGGTGGATTGGTAGGTTATTGGGTTGGTTGGTTGGTTGGTTGGTTGGTGGGTGGGTTGTTGGGTTGGTTGGTTGGTTGGTTGGTTGGTTGGTTGGTTGGTTGGTTGGTGGGTTGGTGGGCTGTTGGGTTGGTTGGTTGGTGGGTGGGTTGTTGGGTTGGTTGGTTGGTGGGCTGTTGGGTTGTTGGGTTGGTGGGTTTTTGAGTTGGTTGGTCGGTTGTTGGGTTGGTTGGTTGGTGGGTTTGTGGGCTGTTGGGTTGTTGGGTTGGTGGTTAGTTAGTTAGTTCTAATTTAACTCTAATTTGTAGAGATAATCATTTTAGAGATCATGTTGTTATTTATTTATTTATTTATTTTTTTATTTATTTTTTTATTGTTTATGTTATTTTTAAAAACATTGTATGCATTTGGTACTTCAATCTTGAATTAGCTAGTTAGTTATTTAGTTAGTTAGTTGTTTAGTTAGCTAATTAGTTAGTTATTATTTTTACACAATTATTTATGTCAGGGGGTTTGATATTTTTAAATCATTACTATTGTTAGATAGGTAGTTAATTGGCTACTTGGCTAGCTAGCTAGTTAGTTAGCTAGTTAGGTAATTAGTTTTCATTATTTTTTACACGATTATGTGTGTCAGGGGGTCTGATTATTTTTTTAAATCATTAATTTTAATAATTAGTTATAAATACTCTAATTTGTAGTGATAATCACTTAAGAGGTCATGTTAGAGCTGATATTTATTTATTTATTTAAATAAACATTTTGTTTGTTTGTTTATTATTGATTAATGTTATTGTTTTTAAATCGTTACTTTTAATAATGTACTACATTAATACTCTAATGTATAGTGCTAATCACTTTAGAGATCATGTTGTTAGAGTTGACATTATTTGTTTGTTTGTTTTTGAATGTACCACAAGGTACTGACATACAGGAAATGCTGACAGAGTCGTACGTGCAGGACAGCAGAATTCTCTCTCACTCGCCTCACAACAGCCTGCTTTGCATATTGCAGAAGCTTTGCCATATTCTACAACTGCCAAAATATAAGGGTGCTCCATTATGCATGACATAATTCAGCCTGAGTTTATTTGTGTTTATGGAGGTTTGTTTGTTTTTGCGGGTTTTGGCTGATTCAGACTCATTACGCTCAAATCTCCTGTTTGGATGTTTGAATTCTTCACAGTGCGTGTCAGGAGCTGAGCCATGCTGCCATTTATGCAACAGGCATTTGCTCATCGTTGTTTGTGTGGGAGATGGAAGAAGCTAGCTATTAACACTGATCTGAGGCCAGCTCTGAGGTTTCTCGCTCAGTGTTTAGTTTAAAGTCAAGATTTGAGTGAGACCGCAGGTCCGAGATCTGTGCAGAGAGGTAATATCTGCTCAGAGATCCTGTGTGTGACGCACAGGAAAAAGCTTGCGTTATGCTTTACAGTTAAGTGTTTGTTTTCTTTGCTTTCATTTTTATATGGGAAAACTACTTTATGAGAATTACCAAGCATGACATAACTACCTGTCATGGCAGTGCAAATAATTAGCGTTGATCAGGGCAAATAAGGATTTTCGGTAACACTTAACATGAACTAATGCATTTATTAATCTTAATGTTAATTTCAACATACTAATGCACTATAAAAGTTGTATCTGTTAATATTATTCAATGCATGAACTAACTAATGAACAGTTATATTTGTATTAACTAATGATAAAAATAATAAATACTGTAACAAATCTAATGCTCATTACAGTAACTAATAAAGGGACTTTATTGTAAAGTGTTACTGGATTTTCAGTAACATGAACCTAATGCATAATCTGCATAAATAAATAAATTTTATCATTTTAATATTTTTACTTAAATATTATTACTGTATAATTCATATACTTCATATGCTCTATGATAAAGCCCTATTCATGTTACTTTAAAAAAATATACAAATAACAATTGAGCAGAATTTGAGAATATTGCCTGCCCTTTCCATTCCCATTATGTACATAAGTAAATTTTTTAATTTACTCTTTTCATTCCAAGGAAATTGGAAAATGCTTCAGACAATCATAGTGCTCACTTCTAATTTATTACAGTATCCATGGAAACGGTGCTGTTTGATTGAATGTGTACAGTTTGGCAGACGTGTGTGGAGACTGGACTTGGAACGCGGCGCCAATCAAAATACGGCCTCTAACCGCCATAGTGCCATTCCCATGCCACTCTGCCCAACTCCATCATATCTTATTGGCAAGCCGGAAAAGAGAGAGAGAGAGAGAGAGAGAGAGAGAGAGAGAGAGAGAGAGAGAGAGAGAGAGAGAGAGAGAGAGAGAGAGATCAAATGTAACCCATTCTTGCCTATTTAACCAAAGTGATTCATAAAACTTCAAAGGACAGTGCCTAGTAAATACATATTTAGTTGAACTAATGTGATATTTCATATATTCCATTTCCCCCTGGAATTATAGGAAACACTCAATGTCGTCAGTGTCATCAGTGTCAGAGCATTATGGAAATTGGTAGGGCGTTGCTAAGCACTGACTTCATCTATTATTGGTATAAAACATACACACACATTTGAATATGCCACATATTACCACAAATAAACCCTGCGTTTTCTTTAGATCTTTCTTAATAGTTAGTGGGCAGAAGCAGTCAGACTACATTAAGTGGAAACCTTCAGCAGAGACAGTGGTTAACGGAGGAATATAAAGGTCGTGGGATGAGTGACGGTGAATCAGCAGAACGGGACACGTTCCTGCACCCTAAATACCTCAAACATGTTTCCTACGGGTCAGTTTAGGGCAGATGTGCTGCATTTGCTCTGCTGGGGAAATACTGCAAACATGCAGCATGCCAAACTACAAGATTTGCATGATTTAAAGTTGAACTACAGTCAAGCTTGAAAAAGCTATGTAAGAGAGTATATACTCTGATCAGGCATAACATTATGACCTAATATTGTGTTGGTCCCCCTTTTGCTGCCAAAAACAGCCCTGACCCGTCGAGGCATGGACTCCACTAGACCCCTGAAGGTGTGCTGTGGTATCTGGCACCAAGATGTTAGCAGCAGATCCTTTAAATCCTGTAAGTTGTGAGGTGGGGCCTCCATGGATCGGACTTGTTTGTTCAGCACATTCCACAGATGCTCGATTGGATTGAGATCTGGGGAATTTGGAGGCCTAATCAACACCTCAAACTCGTTGTTGTGCTCCTCAAACCATTCCTGAACCATTTTTGCTTTGTGGCAGGGCACATTATCCTGCTGAAAGAGCCACAGCCACCAGGGAATACCGTTTCCATGAAAGGGTGTACGTGGTCTGCAACAATGCTTAGGTAGGTGGTACGTGTCAAAGTAACATCCACATCAGGCACGTGCACAGGTAGGGCTCAGGCTGTGCAGAGCACATGCCCTTTTTGCCCTTACACTGCAAAGTGCCCTTTTTTTGGTGGTGGTGTTTTTTTCTTCTTCTTCTTCTATAAATCAGTGCTATTGGTCACCCTTTACGTCTGTCTGTCTGTCTGTTTTACAAATATTTAGTCAATGAAAGACATTAAAAACAGCTTGTGACTAAATCTTGTTGGGCCCTCAAACTGTCAGTAAACCTCATAACTCCGCCCCCTCTATCATGACTGAATGAACTGAAGTTCAGCAGCAGTGGCACAGCAGACAGCAGCTGAACGAAGTCTTGCAAGGGTAAATAAAGATCTTGTTGTTTGAATAAGTACAGCGTTTTCTTTACACAAGAAACATTATGTCTATAAAGGCTCATATTTTATGTATTTGAGGTCTGAGACATGTGGGACCGGAGAGAGAGGGCTAGCATTTGCCATCTAGTCATAGCCAATAGCTTACACTTAAATAGCCTGTGCATACAGTAGCATTTCATCTTTTATAAAATGAGATTTTGGCCAAATGTATTTTACAACAGGAAAAACTGAGCGCCCATAGCTACAACAAACTTTGTAACCTGTTGAGGAAAACGTAATGTGATGACAAAATGCAGATTTGCACACATTCGCTGGTCAAACCCCCGTAACTGCATTTGAGTTTGATTTTTGTAAAATGTTAATAATATATTGATAATTAATACAACAACATTTAATTTGTTTTTACCATCGGAAAATCATAAATAAACACAGGTGCGCCCCGCGCTGTTTCGTACTGGAACTTACACAAATCGACTGAGTGATCCTCGTCACCTAGATAAAATATATTTATAAGAAATGTGTTCTTTGATTTATGTTTGCTAATACACTTAATTTGTTAACATTTAATCATATTATGGTCGCATGTTTAATTCATGTTTACGCTGTTGATATGCACGTATTCGCTAGCTAGCTAATTTTTGAATCTAGTATTCTATACTCTCGTTTACATTAAGTGCAAATAGGCCGCCTTTTTCACTGAAGGTCTGGTTGGGCCAGCCAAAATCACGGAAGACACCAGATTATTTATAGCGGTAATAACATAAGGGTAAAGTACATGGTACGAAGCTCTGACGCAAATTGACCCGAGGTTCGAATCCGCCTTTTGCTGAACTCGCTCTACTCCCTTTTCCCATCACATAGAAATTCAAAAAGGCATTTTTTTCAATAAAAATTACGAAAATATTCAAAAAGTGGAAATAAAGCATCTAACGCGTGTTTAATAATAAATTGTACAGGTGAACACACATGCAGTTGCCCTTGGGGTGCCCTTTTTTAGTTTCAGCACATGCCCCTCAAAAGTTCTGTGCACGGCCCTGATCCACATGGATGGCAGGACCCAAGGTTTCCCAGCAGAACATTGCCCTAAGCATCACACCGCCTCCGCCGGCTTGCCTTCTTCCCATAGTGCATCCTGGTGCCATGTGTTCCCCAGGTAAGCCACGCACACGCACCTGGCCATCCACGTGATGTCAAAGAAAGCGTGATTCATCAGACCAGGCCACCTTCTTCCATTGCTCCGTGGTCCAGTTCTGATGCTCACGTGCCCACTGTTGGCGCTTTCGGCGGTGGACAGGGGTCAGTATGGGCACCCTGACTGGTCTGCGGCTATGCAGCTCCATACGCAACAAACTGTGATGCACTGTGTATTCTGACACCTTTCTATCAGAACCAGCATTAACGTCTTGAGCAATTTGAGCTACAGTAGCTCGTCTGTTTGATCGGACCACACGGGCCAGCCTTCACTTCCCACGTGCATCAATGAGCCATGGCCGCCCATGACCCTGTCGCCGGTTCACCACTGTTCCTTCCTTGGAGCACTTTTGATAGATACTGACCACTGCAGACCGGGAACACCCCACAAGAGCTGCAGTTTTGGAGATGCTCTGACCCAGTCGTCTAGCCATCACAATTTGTTCCTTGTCAAACTCGCTCAAATCCTTAGTTTGCCCATTTTTCCTGCTTCTAACACATCAACTTTGAGGACAAAATGTTTACTTGCTGCCTAATATATCCCACCCACTAACAGGTGCCATGATGAGAAAATCAGTGTTAATCACTTCACCTGTCAGTGGTCATAATGTTATGCCTGATCGGTGTATATTATATAGGTAACTAAACTAGTCAGATTATACTTTATAACTTAATCAGAGCAGAATTTATCTCAAACACAAACAATGAGAGTTTTTGAATCAATGCATTAATGAATCTCAATGGGTGACAAACTAATACAACTAACTGGAACAAGAACCTGGTAACACTTTATTTCTATAGTCCACTTTAGACATTCTACTAACTATAAGTAACATTGCAACTACTTGTCAACTAACTCTCAGAGTATTAGTAGACTGTTAGGGCTGGAGTTAGTAGAATAAGTTGAGTCAGTAGAATGTCTGTTGGAGGCGCATCAAAATAAAGTGTATTAAGCAGACAGTCTACTAATACGCTACTAATAGGGTAAGTCGGGGTAAGATGAACCACTTTTTTTTTTTTTTCTCCTGACCATTGATGACACAAAATCTCATCTCAGCACTTTTGATGAATGGCTATGCTATTTTTAATTTAGTCGTTTCATCTAAATATCAACATTTGTGAGATTTAGTCAGTTTTGAGGTTAATTGATCTACTTTGGTGTCTCTGGAAAAGAGTGATCCATGGCATTGCATTATTTTGAATATCAAAGTGTCTTTTTGTTAATGAGGAATTTGTAGACACATCAATGTTTTTTAGATTTGTGCAATAAAAGTTATAGTTTTGATTTTGAAGTAAAAAGATAAAATTAGACACGTGGGGTAAGATGAGCCACCCAGAATTAGCACAGAAGGGCCCCCGTTATTGTTACTAGTGTTATTTTTAAAATGTAATATTATTGTAATTTATGTGGTTATTATTCAGTATTTCCATGAATTAGATGTACTTTTCAGACATCTTCGCTTTCATTAAAACCTACAGGTTAGCTGAGTGAAATCGTTCAATTTGCATTCATAGTGCTGCTATTATGACATATTTTCAATTAAAATATAGACAGTTAAATATGTTAATATTCATATAAGTCACAGAATAATTTTACCTTTCAAAATGGATCTCTTTTACTGGGATTCTGCTTTGTCTGTCGTCAGTTATTCAATTATTCAACTAAATTGTCAAAATTAAATTTTAAACAGAATAGTTGATTTAGTATTTTACATTAATGACACTTTAAAAAATATAAAAATATTAATAAGAATTATATCAAAAGTAATTTATACATTCTGTAAAAGTTTAGCCAGGGGGGGCTTCTTACGTCTATAAATAATTTCATATTTTGTTCTATAACAACTAAATTAGCAAACGTTTGTATTTATTTCCTATAATAACACATTGGCTTATATTGACTTATATCTACATATATATCTACAATTTAATTGTTCTTAAGGGGGACATTTTCCCATTTTACCCTACTCTAATGACTGCTAGTTCACATGTAGTTGCAAAGTTATACTTAGTAGAATATCTAAAGTGGACCATCAAAATAAAATGTTACCCATAATTGAATTAATGGCATGAAAAGTGGCGTGAAATATTGGTAACACTTAAGTTTAGGGTTCAATTCTCACTATTAACTAGTTGCTTATTATAATGCATATTACTAGGATATTGGCTGTTTATTAGTACTTATAAAGCACATATTAATGCCTTATTCTGCATGATCATATTCTACATCACCCAACACCTAAACTTAACAACTACCTTATAACTATTAATAAGCAGTAATTAGGAGTTTATTGAGGCAAAAGTCGTAGTTAATAGTAAATATGTGTTCCGCATACTAAAGTGTTACCAAAATATTGTACAAAATGCCACAGAGGAACTAAAAACGTTCTTTTTGAACTGTTTCTACACGAACCGTCCAAATGATTTCCAATGCTACAAATGAAAGACATTTTAGTAGACAGCATTACTGCCTCAACCGTCATGATATAATGTAATAAAGTTAGTAGCGTCACTACCTTACTCCCCCAACATTGCATAACTATGTATTTAAATCATGTTTGGAAGAACTGGTGTAGTAAAGTCAGCTTTCAGGAGTTTCTGGGATGTTGGGTTTTGTTTTCACAGACACATGCCAAGCAGAACATGATTTTAGTCTAGTGATCTCACATTCACACTATTTATTTTCACAGTGCCGATCTGCATGTTTTCCTTTGGGAGGGAAGCTCATTACGATAACCCAGGAGGACCAATTTATTATCCCAACCATGTATTATTATAGCCGGTTAGGAGAAACAGGTTGTGGAGACTGGACGGCAGGATTTATTTACTTATTTGTTTATTTATTTTGCTTTGCTCCAGTGTATTTTTGATCTATTGTGGTATTTACACTGCAAAGAAACCACAAAAAGATTGAATCTCTGAAGCAGCATGAAAAAATGGCCAATCAAAAATGCATTTACACTATTTAACTAGTTATTCTACTACACAATGTAAAAAATAGTTGAGCTAACTTAAAATAAGTCAACTTATCACACTCAACTTTTAAAGTTAACTCAACTAATCCACTCCAGTTAAAATCAACTTAAATACTTTTGTTCATCTAATGAGTACCAGGTAATCCTTTAAACTTAAAGGGCACCTATTATGCAAAATTCACTTTTACATGGTGTTTGAACATAAATGTGTGTTGGCAGTGTGTGTTCACAATCACCCTATAATGGTAAAAATCCACCCATTCCTTTTTTTTAATCCCTATAAATCATAATCATTGTCTCAGAACAAGCCGCAGATTCTGGGCAATGTGACGACACATTTTACAGGCCCCGCCCACGAGTGTTGATGGACACTGCTGTATTAGCATAGACCCCGCCCTCAGAGAGCTGTACAAAGTCCGCCATGTTTATCTCCTCGCCAGAGCATTTAACAGCAGCATTTAAGTAAGAAATGTGTTCTACTAAAGTTCATTCAGTCAAGAGCAGTGAGTGATGTTCTGTTTTTTCTTTTATTGTTTGATTCATATTAACAGCAGATATAGCAGTAGGAACTGTATATTACACTGCTTTCACTTTAGTACACAGATCTAATATACACACGGGATTTCTTGCTGCATACGTGCACAGACATAACCAACTGTTTTCATGTGAACTTTGAGTGTTTCTGACATAACCTTGTGTGCATTTGACAGTTTAATCACAATAACACATGAAAGAGAACTAGTCTAGTTTAATACTCACGGACGCGCCGACATCCAGCTCTCTGTGCGCATGCGTCGGGTGTGTGTGCTCAAGTTAAGAGTGATATGGCTTTAAAACGCATGCAGATGACAATATTTCATGATGATGAACTGCAATGTCATGTTAGCCTGTCCGAGATGATAATCAAAGCCAAACAGATGTATCATGTTTCAGTTTTCATTCGCCTGTTCACTGGTGTTCATGAGCTGTGAAGGCTTCGCCCTCTGGGGTGGGGAGCAGCAGCTCATTTGCATTTAAAGGAGACACACACAAAACAGCTCATTTTTCTCAAACCCAAAAATTGCCATTTTCAAAATGGTATATTAAATTATCTGTTAGGAATTTTGATCTGAAACTTCACAGACACACTCTGGGGACACCTGAGGCTTATATTACATCTTGTAAAAAGGGGCATAATAGGTGCCCTTTAAAACTTCTTGTCAAGACAACCAAAGAATGTTTAGCAATGCAAGCAGCTACAATCCTTGTTTTTCCATCTCCATGTTTGATTTTCAAAGTTAACTACACAACATGAACATCATTTGCCTCTTAAAACTAGAGGCACTCAGTTTACCCATTTCACCCGGGAAAATAAGTTGCAAAAGTTGCAATGAGAAGCACATATAGCTCAACACCTCAACACATGTCTCATGTCAACGCAAATCTCAAACATGGTGATGGTCAACAATTGAAATTCAGTAAAAATATGAACTCTGAAACATATGACATCAAAAAAAAACAGTGACAACAACAGCAGCAGCATAAATCAAGCCAGATAAAGGATTAGTTCACTTCAAAATGAAAGTTTCGTGATAATTTACTCACCCCCATCTCATCCAAGATGTTCATGTCTTTCTTTCTTCAGTCGAAAAGAAATTACGTTTTTTAAGGGAAAACATTCCAGGATTTTTCTCCACATAATGGACTTCAATGGCAACCAACGGTTGAAGGTCCAAATCAATGCAGTTTCAAAGGAAGGGCTTCAGAGGCTCTGCACGATCCCAGACGAGGAATAAGGTTTTATCTAGTGAAACCATTGGTCATTTTCTAAAAAAATTTTAATTTATATACTTTTTAACCACAAATGCGCGACTTTTTGTAAAGGGCGTTTGATTTAGTCTTTGCACGTTCGTTTTAACACTGGGTTGGTACCTTTTCGACGTGATGGCGTCATATGTCGTGCAAAAGCAGAAAACCGAAGTCACGCATTTGTGGTTAAAAAGTATATAATTGGTTTTGTTTTTTTTTGTTTTTTTAAAATGACCGATGGTTTGTCTAGATAAGACCCTATTCCTCGTCTGGGATCGTGCAGAGCCTCTGAAGCCCTTCCTTTAAAACTGCATTGATTTGGACCTTCAACCGTTGGTTCCCATTGAAGTCCATTATGTGGAGAAAAATCCTGGAATGTTTTCCTCAAAAAACTTCATTTCTTTTCGACTGAAGAACGAAAGACATGAACATCTTGGATGAGATGGGGGTGAGTAAATTATCAGGAAATTTTCATTTTGAAGTAAACTGATCCTTTAATAATAATTACCTCATATTTTTTTCATGCTGCAATGCATGCTGGGAACTGGCACAACATTGTTAAATGTAAAAATGTTTGTTCAGATAACTCAATTTGGATAGTTGGGACAACATTTGGACAAGTTTTGGACAAATACTTCTGGTCAACAAAACGACTTTTGTTAGGAACACGTTTAGAGCATTCACTCAAGATAATAAACCGACTCATCCCAAATAATCTATTTTCACATTTGTTAGAAGAAAATGTTGCTAACAAAAGTTGTTTTGTTGACCGTACTTAGATTCTCAAGTATTTGTCCAAAACGTGTCCAGTGTTGTCCCAACTTTACAAATTGAGTTATTTGAACAAACATTTTTACATTCAACAATGTTGTGCCAGTTCCCAGCATGCAATGCAGCTTAAACAAATTATGAGGTAATTATTATTAAAACATTATTATTGCTTTGCATTATCTGGCTTGATTTATGCTGCTGCTGTTGTTGTCACTGTTATTTAATTGTCATGTTTCAGAGTTCATATTTTTATTGAATTACAATTGTTGACCATCACCATGTTTGAGATTTGCGTTGACATGAGACAAGGTGTTGAGCTATATGTGCTTCTCATTGCAACTTATTTGCCCGGGTGAAATGGGTAAACTGAGTGCCTCTAGTTTTAAGAGGCAAATGATGTTCATGTTGTGTAGTTAACTTTGAAAATCAAACATGGAGATGGAAAAACAAGGATTGTAGCTGCTTGCATTGCTAAACATTCTTTTGTTGTCTTGACAAGAAGTTTTAAGTTCAAAAGATTACCTGCTACTCATTAGATGAACAAAAGTTTTTAAGTTGATTTTAACTGGAGTGGATTAGTTGAGTTAACTTTAAAAGTTGAGTGTGATAAGTTGCCTTATTTTTTTAAGCTAGCTCAACTTTATTTTTAGCAATCATCATAACTTAAAGGACAGATTTCCCTTCATATCCCTCACAGACACTTTTGGAGAGATAATCATTACTTTCCACAGACGTAATGATTTAATGTGTGCCCGTTTTAAATCGTTCCTGCGCCCCTGACCTAGCATTTCCAGCCATTGCTTATTTTTGTCTGTACTTCAACTATATACAATTGTTGTGTCACAACCTGCCAAATGCCTTTGTGTGTAATTCTTCAAATTCTGTTTACTGAGTCTTTGCAAATAAAACACTGAGAGAAATTTGTCTGGGAAATTAGAGCTCATTGACAGAAAGTGAAGGTGGTCGTGTAGCGCTGACTCTCAAATGAATCTGGCATGCTTTACCGCGGTACGTCATGGACGTCAAGTCAGGCAGGACTAATCAATCACGGAAGCTTGTTTTGACTGGCACAGCGGTTAGTTTTGACTTGATAGCATGTGATGTATAAATGCAATGTCATGGTTGCTTACATGTAAGTCAAGCATGGTGAAAAAGACACTAGCAATGGCTGGATGCAAATCAGAACTGAATACATGAGAAAACCGGCTGAGTGACACTAAATACTGACAAAACCTTGGCCAACTGCAATCATCATACTGAGGATCGTGTGAAATACAAGGCAGTGAGTGGGACACCACAAGATGTGGACAAGAAAGGTGTTACATGATGCAGAGAATAGAAATTGTGCTTTTTCAAGTTATTGTGGTCTTTGGCAGCCTCATAACTGTGGTTTCTGTCTGAACGGGACCTTCGATTGCCCCCTCTTGTGGTCATAAAGTGAAACTGTAGGGATAATGCAACAACTGGCTGCTAGCCAGCCTTTGCATTTTACATTTTAGAAGTCTTAAAGGGATAGTCCACCTAAAAATTAAAATTCTTTCATAAATTACTCGCCCTCATATCGCAAACCCGTATGATTTTTTTTTTTTTTTAAAGAATGTTGGTTAACCAAACAGTTTCTGTTTCCATTGACTTCCATTATATGGACAAAACAAAAAACAATGGAAGTCAATGGGAACCAAAACTGTTAAGTTTAACTGTTAAGCGCGTCAAAAAAGTGATCTCATAAATAATTTTCATTTAATTGTAAATAACATGCAATTAAGTGTCCGAAAACATTACAGTCGATTCTCACTGAAGTACACTACCAGTCAAGTTTGGAATAATTACAATTTTTTTTTTATTTTTATTTTTTTTTTTTATTAAGCCTTTTTTTAAGATTTACAATTTCAATTAATAGTAAAATTCCTTCAAATTAAATTGAATAATCCTTACATATTTGATTAAGAATTATTCAATTATTCAATTAAAATTAGTGCTGTCAAATCGATTAATTGTGATTAATCACATCCAAAATAAAAGTTTGTGTTTACATAATATATGTGTGTGTGTTATATGTAATTATTATGTATATATAAATACACACACATACATATATATATTTTATACATACGTTTTCCTAAATATATACATGCATGTGTGTGTATTTATATATACATAATAATTACATATAACACACACACATATATTATGTAAATACAAACTTTTATTTTGGATGTGATTAATCACAATTAATCGATTTGACAGCACTAATTTTAATTGAATAATTGAATAATTCTTAATCAAATATGTAAGGATTATTCAATTTGAAGGAATTTTACTATTAATTGAAATGAGTAAATCTTAAAAAAAAAAAAAAAAAAAAGCCTTGCATTTTTTTGAGTGTATGCTCACCAAGGCTGCATTTATTCAATCAAAAATACAGTAAAAACACTAATATTGTAAAATAATTTTACAATTTAAAAAGAACTGTTATATATATTTTACAATTTAATTTATTCATGTGATGGAAAAGCTGAATTTTCATCAAATAAATGCAGCGTTTAGTGAGCATAAGAGACTTCTTTCAAAAATATTAAAAAATCTTAATTATTACAAATTAGTATGCTTCTTTTGCACAAGGAGATGTAGTTTGAAACAACATGAGAGTGAGTAAATAATGACATTATTTAATTTTTTATTTTTGGATGAACTGTCCCTTTAAGAGCAGAGGTCAGAGGGTGCAGACCCACATGTATCCTAGTATTTGACCAATCAAAGTTAGTATCCACTAGGAAAGGCGACTGTAATACAGTAAATACGGGTTTAATAGACCCCCTGTCTGTATTAATGGAGTCATCAACTGTTGTTCTCTAAATCTGGAGAGCAAGAGGTCCATTAAATGAGTGCTTTGAGTATCTGGCACCTTCATTAGCCTCACCAAATCTCTCCGGCCTCAGCGAAGCCTGTTTTTCTTTCCCCCCTTAGGAAGGGAAAAAAATAAATGGACTTAATTGAATGCCAAATTGAAAATGCATGACACAAGTGTTGACTTGGTCTCAGACAATATTTACCCTTGGTTTTATTCAAACAACCAACCAGCGCCGGCTCAGCCGCCAGGCTTAGCGCAGGGGCCTAGCGAGAGAAGGCGGTACACAGGCCCAAACAAAGGGATTTGGGAGGCACCTGTGCCGAATGTGTCCTGCAGCTTCTACTGGGAGGGATTTGACCAATTACGGCCCACACGTCAGCGACGACCCGGGCCGAGTACCACACACACGAGAGCCCGCTCTAGGTTAACGCAGTCAACATTACCACCCTCATCCAGCAACAACTCGTCCATCGCTCATGCTGTTAAAGCTGCATGACTCACGGGCATCTGCTGGTGTAATTGCACCACTGCTTTAATTGTGATTGGTGCTAATTGCGCAGTGGTAATTGCAGCCGTTTGGAGGCTAATGCGCTCTGCCATCACTCACGCTTTTGTAATAAAGTGAGGCGACTCTGCCGTTTGAAACTGTCAGAGGAGGAAGAAGAATTGTTGGTGTTATTGAGGTTCCTGGTAGGTCTGCTGAGACTCCCTCGCTTGGCACTGGCATTGTAAAAATACGATTTACAATGCCAAATCCAAAATCGATGTTAAACAGATAGCTAACAAATGCTTTATTGCTCCAGGGCATCCTTTCTTTACCTTTTCTTCATGAGCATCAAATCTTCAGTGTTCCCTTTAACTCATATTATCCTGGATTTTTTTTTAAAAAACTTAACAGCAAAAATCAAAACTGAACCTCTATGTTTTCCTAATGCTGGTTCTTGATCTTACTGTGAATGAGTCATCTTTGCGTGTTATTCCTAAAGAAAGAAGGTTCAGTGAATTGTCCTTCCTCGGAAACAGTTTTCCTTCCGCACTGGCGTCCCTGATGACAAACATGTTACCCAACAGCCAGATAGATATTTAGACATTAAGCAAATTCACATTGGCTCTGGCTTCATTTTGTTATGCAACTCACGTTTTGCCACATTCCAATCAATTCCAGATTCCATAAAATCAAGTCCCATTCTATATTTTTACCATATTTTATCACATCATCAATATCGTGTTTTACTCTAAATACTAGGGATGCACCATTAGGACTTTTTGGGGCCGATACCGATTTTAACAATTATTGTCCGATTCTGATACCGATATTTGTCACTTGCCCTCTTATTTGAAATTTTGTCATTAAAATAGAGTTTTGATCATGTTTTAAATCAGTTAAAAAAAAACATACATTAACTTATAGCCTACTAGCTAGTTTATTGCTACATTATCAAATAATTTCTAATGAACATAGACTGGATCCATTTAACATTCAGCAGGCCAACATAAATATATAAATACAACAGAACAAGATACATATGAAATAAACAGTGCTTTTAAGTAGGTTTAATGTTAAATAACACTGCATATTCTTCACTGTATTAATACATTTATTATTATTACATTGAGACGTAGCTAAATTTTACTGTACAACATTAATCCTGTCACAATTACTTTGTTAAACTGAACTTTTATTTTGACGGGTTGCCGTGAAGACCTTCGAGTTCCTGTGTGTGTGTTTATGATATGATAGATTTTGTCGAATGACACGGTAAAATGCTCATGAAGTGACTGGAGATGCATTCATGTCCTCATATATTGAGACGGCAGAGGCTGAAAAACATCGCGAGTTTCAGTGTGTGTGTGTGTGAGGTAAATGAAACCGCGCGTCTGCGCCATTCATTCACACAGAGACACACAGGATTCATATTTAAACTTTTTGCGGCTTAATATTCACAGACACGAGTATATATCGCGATTTGATTTAAGTGACTGGCCTACGTTTTATTTATTCATCAAATTTATTGATCAAATTCCGGTTTATGACCGGATGTGTGCGTTTTCAGCATCGCGGAAATGAATCCTTATGAAAGTTACGAAAGTTATTTAGTCAAGAGTAGTGAGCGATTTTTTTTTTTTTTTAGTCTTTTGTTGTTTGATTAACATTAAAAGGCAGGCAGCAGGAATATCACATTATAATCTTGGATTATACAGCTCAGTGCCTTTATGCAGTTCATTAATAAACCATCGGTTTGTTGGCCTTTTTCATGCTACCGCAGATATGCCGATGGTTGTAAATTGATCAAAAATCGGCCGATAAATATCGGCGGCCCGGTGCATCTCTACTAAATACTGTCAAATTACTCAAGAAATGTATTTTCTTGTAATTTAATTTAAAACTTAGTTATAAATGTAAGCTTAGGTAAAGAATTTAAGGAAATAATTTTAAAGTTATAGTTGAAATATATTTAAGTTTAAGTTAAATTTAGACTAAAATTCATTTACTTCTTTATATACTTGTTTGGTCGGTTAGTTGGTTCTTTTGTTTTATGTTGTGTCAAAACCTAAGCCTATTTTCATCACAAAAAGAGGGTAAAATAAATAAAGTTGAAGTTAAATTTAAGTTAAAATTGATTTATTTATTTATTTATTTGTGTTTGTTTGTTTGTTTGGCCGGTTGGTTGGTTGATTGGTTTATGTTGTGTCAGAACCTATTTTCATAACAAAAAAGGGCAAAATCAATAAATAAATAAGTAAAGAATTTAAGGAAATAATTTTGATTATAGTTTAAATAAATAGTTTAATTTATTTAGTTTGTTCGTTCGTTTGGTTAGTTGGTTGATTGGTTTATGTTGTGTCAAAACCTAAGCCTATTTTTTATGACAAAAACATGGTAATAAATAAATAAATAAACAAATAAATAAAGTTTATGGTTCAAGTAAATAATTTGAGTTAAATTGAAGGTAAAATTTATTTATTTATTTGTTTTCTTTGCTAAACTTATTTTTATGACAAAACCATGGTATAAATAAATAAATAGTTTATGGTTCAAGTAAATAATTTTAGTTTAAGTTCAATTTACGTTAAAATGTATTTATTTATTTATTTATTTATTTATTTAGTTTGTTTGTTTGTTTGTTTAGTTGGTTGATTGGTTGTTTTATGTTGTGTCAAAACCTAATCCTATTTTTATGACAAAAAAGGGGAAAATCAGTTAATAAATAAATAAACAAAATAATAAATATATTTAGGAGATAGTTCACAGTAATACAGAAATCTATTTTTTAGGTGCTAAAACTTAAAAATTAACATAATATAAACAATTTATACATAAAAAAAAAAAAATTCGAGTATTTTATCATTTTAATATTAGTATCCCCTAGTGAAAACAAACCTATAACAAAATGTATTTAAAATATTTTTATTTCATACTAAATATACTACAAAATCCATTAATATATTTACTGACATATAGATTGAGACTTACTGATATAATTATTATAATCAAACTTTATGTGGAGTACTTGTTTGTTGCACAATGCACATTTCCTAATATTAACCATATAATGTGTTTTAATATCACTATTAGTAAGGATAGTATGATCTCTGCATAATATAAATCTTTGAATGCAAGATATTTAAAGTGTACCTGAAGTATACATGCAATAGTTCCATTTTAGCACAATCAAATATACTTCAGTATATTTTTAGTTGGACTTAAAAATACAATTGCAGGGTATTTATATTAAGTGCATAAATATATAAATGTATTAGCATAAAATAAATGTTGGTATATATATAATTTTTTTTTTTTTTTTTTTTTACTAGGGCCAATCTCAACATTTTACTTTTTTTATTTTTATATGTTTAACAAATCGAAATCTCTCCAGTTTCCCTCTAGGAATCACTGTAAGGTCTTTGCTCCACATCCAGACCAGGCCACTGGATTCTGCCAACTCTTCTAAAGCCGTGACTTCATATGGTTTTTTGGGTTTGAGCGAAGCATGGAGCAGGTGACAAACTGTAAAGCGGCGGTGCCAGGGCCCTGATGACGGCGTTAATGACACGAAAAAGCAAACAAACTGCACTAATCTCTGGCAGTTTCTACCGCTGAGCTTCACAGAGTCCGAAGCGAACACACCTCTGCTGGCCAGTGTGCCGCTTTGTGTGCCAATGCATTCGGGCCTTGAGTGTTTCTGCCCAGAAGAAAGCTGTCAAAACGCTGAGCCCTTGTACTCCTGTGCGGCCCATCTGTTTGGCTAATTTCAAATTAATTGCAGCACCGAGGGAATTATTAATTAGCTAATCAAACGAAGGCAGTGCCGATGACGTCTCGCAGATGGAAACTGGAGCCGGGGATATGTAAATTGGAATTAATTGGAAGGTTACATTTCTGTTATTTTATTTTGAGAAAAAACAGTCTTTCCAGCCCCGAGAAGCGTCTCTTGATTCCACTGCCAGTTCCCAGAGGCCAAAAACTAATTTTTGCTCATTACCGAGCAGGTAGAGACAGAATTCTTTCCATCCACCAATCGCTCCCTATTTGCGTCTTTTAAAAACACCCCTGCTAACTCCTAGCGAGGGCTTTCTGACACTCGAATGGTAGCGCACCACCCTTCCATATCACCTCCACCCTTTTACCCAGAATCCTCTCCTCTTACGTTCAGTCATCCATTCATCAGTCAGCCATGTATCATGATTACTGTTTGCTTTCTTGGAGCAGCACGATTTATAGGGTGTCTAATACGGTTTAGTATGTGTGCAGTGAACTGAACAAACCACGTCATGACAACTCACACGCTGCCACATGCGACGCGCCGGAGACGTGTGCCAAAAACACTACCTTTTCTCTTTTCAGGATCATAAATACGGAGGAATTAATACAGCAGAAATGCATTATGAGCTGTTATAATACCTCTTAGAATATCATCTTATGAAGAAAAACAAATAATAGCGTCTAAGCGTATGACCAATGAGTGTTATTGTCAGGTAATCAAATGCAAGGCACAGCTGAAAATTATTAAACGTATTTATAACTCGATATCCAGGTGACCCAGATAAGTCTCTGAAATTATTTGTGTATTATCTGGATTATTAACTGTCCAAATGATTCAAATCCAGAAAGAGCTAATAAATTTCAGGGGTAAATTAGAAAGTATAAATATCAGCAGCAGGGGTTTCCCTCATGGTCTCTTTGGCAATGGCATTAGTATAAGAGGCACGCTTTAGGATTATGGAAAAAGGAGATGCAGTTTTGCACATGAATGCAGGTCTTTTTGCTGCTCGCTTATATCTAGACTGAATGATCAAATATCAAGCTCTCCTCACCTGCTTTATGTGATTGATGGATTACTCTTATAATCCCTTGATATGGTCGTTTTGAGAGTCTTATGTAAACAGTGCAGCAAAAGCTAAAGTGTAAACTTTTCAAATTTTTACATCTGTGCAAAACTGAATGGTCTGTACAAACAGGGCTATGAGATATACTGTACAAACTTCTGAGACCACTGGCATTTTTTATTTAATACATTAAATAAAAATTTTTAATAACATTTTTCATTACTGTTAATATTATAAGCATATCAATTTGTAGAGTGGCCCAGTAGTGCACGACACAACTGGGCCCAAGCCACGACACAACAGAATCAAGCTACGACACAAGGGAAACAAGCCACAACACAACGGAAACAAGCCACAACACAACAAAATCAAGCCACAACACAACGAAAACAAGTCACAACAGAACGGAAACAAGCCACAACAGAACGGAAACAAGCCACAACACAACGGAAACAAGCCACAACACAACAGAATCAAGCCACAACAGAACGGAAACAAGCCACAACAGAACGGAAACAAGCCACAACACAACGGAAACAAGCCACAACACAACAGAATCAAGCCACAACACAACGGAAACAAGCCACAACAGAACGGAAACAAGCCACAACACAACAGAATCAAGCCACAACAGAACGAAAACAAGTCACAACAGAACGGAAACAAGCCACAACACAACAGAATCAAGTCACAACAGAACGGAAACAAGCCACAACAGAACGGAAACAAGCCACAACACAACAGAATCAAGCCACAACACAACGGAAACAAGCCACAACAGAACGGAAACAAGCCACAACACAACAGAATCAAGCCACAACAGAACGAAAACAAGTCACAACAGAACGGAAACAAGCCACAACACAACAGAATCAAGTCACAACACAAGGGAAACAAGTCACAACACAACGGAAACAAGCCACAACACAACAGAATCAAGCCACAACACAACGGAAACAAGCCACAACAGAACGGAAACAAGCCACAACACAACAGAATCAAGCCACAACAGAACGAAAACAAGTCACAACAGAACGGAAACAAGCCACAACAGAACGGAAACAAGCCACAACAGAACGGAAACAAGCCACAACAGAACGGAAACAAGCCACAACACAACAGAATCAAGTCACAACAGAACGGAAACAAGCCACAACAGAACGGAAACAAGCCAAAACACAACAGAATCAAGCCACAACACAACGGAAACAAGCCACAACAGAACAGAAACAAGCCACAACAAAACAGAATCAAGCTACGACACAAGGGAAACAAGCCACAACAGAACGGAAACAAGCCACAACGCAACGGAAACAAGCCACAACACAACGGAAACAAGCCACAACAGAACGAAAACAAGCCACAACAGCACGGAAACAAGCCACAACAGAACGGAAACAAGCCACAACAAAACAGAATCAAGCTACGACACAAGGGAAACAAGCCACAACAGAACGGAAACAAGCCACAACGCAACGGAAACAAGCCACAACGCAACGGAAACAAGCCACAACAGAACGAAAACAAGCCACAACAGCACGGAAACAAGCCACAACAGAACGGAAACAAGCCACAACAGAACGGAAACAAGCCACGACACAACGGAAATAAGCCACAACAGAACGGAAACAAGCCACAACACAATGGAAACAAGCCACAACAGAACGGAAACAAGCTAAAACACAACGGAATCAAGCCACAGCAGAAAGAAATCAAGCCACAACAGAACGGAAACAAGCCACGACACAACGGAAACAAGCCACAACAGAACGAAATCAAGCCACAACACAACGGAAACAAGCCACAACACAACGGAAACAAGCCACAACACAACAAAATCAAGCCACAACACAACGGAAACAATCCACAACAGAGCGGAATCAAGCCACAACACAACGGAAACAAGCCACAACACAACAGAAACAAGCCACAACAGAACGAAATCAAGCCACAACACAACGGAAACAAGCCACAACACAACAAAGTCAAGCCACAACACAACGGAAACAATCCACAACAGAGCGGAATCAAGCCACAACACAACGGAAACAAGCCACAACAGAACGGAAACAAGCCAGAACAGTACGGAATCAAGCCACAACAGAACGGAAAAAAGCCACAACACAACAAAATCAATACACAACACAACGGATCAAGCCACAACAGAACGGAAACAAGCCACAACACAATGGAAACAAGCCACAACACAAAGCAATCAAGCCACAACACAACGGAAACAAGCCACAACACAACGGAAACAAGCCACAACACAACGGAAACAAGCTACGGCACAGCAAAATCAAGACACAACACAACAAAATCAAGCCACAACACAACGGAAACAATCAACAACAGAATGGAATCAAGCCACAACAGAACGGAAACAAGCCACAACAGAACAGAATCAAGCCAGAACAGTACGGAATCAAGCCACAACAGAACGGAAACAAGCCACAACACAATGGAAACAAGCCACAACACAAAGCAATCAAGCCACAACACAACGGAAACAAGCCACAACAGAACGGAAACAAGCCACAACACAACGGAAACAAGCTATGGCACAACAAAATCAAGACACAACACAACAAAATCAAGCCACAACACAACGGAAACAATCAACAACAGAATGGAATCAAGCCACAACACAACGGAAACAAGCCACAACAGAACAGAATCAAGCCAGAACAGTACGGAATCAAGCCACAACAGAACGGAAAAAAGCCACAACACAACAAAATCAATACACAACACAACACAACAGATCAAGCCACAACAGAACGGAAACAAGCCACAACACAATGGAAACAAGCCACAACACAAAGCAATCAAGCCACAACACAACGGAAACAAGCCACGACACAACGGAAACAAGCCACGGCACAACAGAAACAAGCCACAACACAACAAAATCAAGCCACAACACAAACAATCCACAACAGAGCGGAATCAAGCCACAACACAACGGAAACAAGCCACAACAGAACGAAATCAAGCCACAACAGAACGGAAACAATCCACGACACAACGGAAACAAGCCACAACACAACAGAAACAATCCACAACAGAACGGAAACAAGTCACAACGGAAACAAGCCACAACACAACGGAATCAAGCCACTACAGAACGGAAACAAGCCACTACAGAACGGAAACAAGCCACAACAGAACGGAATCAAGCCACAACAGAATGGAAACAAGCCACAACACAACGGAATCAAGCCACAACAGAACGGAAACATGCCACAACACAACGGAATCAAGCCACTACAGAACGGAAACAAGACACAACAGAACGGAATCAAGCCACAACAGAATGGAAACAAGCCACAAAAGAACGGAATCAAGCCACAACAGAAAGGAAACAAGCCACAACAGAACGGAATCAAGCCACAACAGAACGAAATCAAGCCAGAACAGAAAGGAATCAAGCCACAACAGAACGGAAAAAAGCCACAACACAACAAAATCAATACACAACACAACGGATCAAGCCACAACAGAATGGAAACAAGCCACAACAGAATGGAAACAAGCCACAACAGAACGGAATCAAGCCACTACAGAACGGAAACAAGCCACAACACAACGGAATCAAGCCACAACACAACAGAAACAAGCCACAACACAACGGATCAAGCAACATCAGAATGGAAACAAGCCACAACACAACGGAATCAAGCCACAACAGAGCGGAAACAAGCCACAACAGAACGGAATCAAGCCACAACAGAACGGAAACAAGCCACAACACAACGGAATCAAGCCACAACAGAACGGAAACAGGCCACAACAGAACAGAATCAAGCCACAACAGAACGGAAACAAGTCACAACACAACGGAAACATGCCACAACACAACGGAATCAAGCCACTACAGAACGGAAACAAGACACAACAGAACGGAATCAAGCCACAACAGAACGGAATCAAGCCACAAAAGAACGGAATCAAGCCACAACAGAACGGAAACAAGCCACAACAGAACGGAATCAAGCCACAACAGAACGAAATCAAGCCAGAACAGAAAGGAATCAAGCCACAACAGAACGGAAAAAAGCCACAACACAACAAAATCAATACACAACACAACGGATCAAGCCACAACAGAACGGAATCAAGCCACTACAGAACGGAAACAAGCCACAACACAACGGAATCAAGCCACAACACAACGGAATCAAGCCACAACACAACAGAAACAAGCCACAACACAACGGATCAAGCCACATCAGAATGGAAACAAGCCACAACACAACGGAATCAAGCCACAACAGAACGGAATCAAGCCACTACAGAACGGAAACAAGCCACTACAGAACGGAAACAAGCCACTACAGAACGGAAACAAGTCACAACACAACAGAATCAAGCCGCAACAGAATGGAAACAAGCCACAACACAACGGAATCAAGCCACAACATAACGGAAACAAGCCACAACGGAAACAAGCCACAACACAACGGAAACAAGCCACAACACAACGCAACCAAGCTACAACACAACGGAAACAAGCTAAAACACAATGGAATCAAGCCACAACACAACCAAATCAAGAATCAACACAACCAAATCAAGCCACAACACAACCAAATCAAGCCACAACACAACCGAAATCAAGCCACAACACAATGGAATCAAGCCACAACAGAACGAAAACAAGCCAGAACAGAAAGGAATCAAGCCACAACAGAACGGAAAAAAGCCACAACACAACAAAATCAATACACAACACAACGGATCAAGCCACAACAGAATGGAAACAAGCCACAACACAACGGAATCAAGCCACTACAGAACGGAAACAAGCCACAACACAACGGAATCAAGCCACAACACAACAGAAACAAGCCACAACACAACGGATCAAGCCACAACACAACGCAACCAAGCTACAACACAACGCAACCAAGCTACAACACAACGGAAACAAGCTAAAACACAACAACATAAATCCACAACACAACAGAAACAAGCCACAACACAATGGAATCAAGCCACAACACAACCAAATCAAGAATCAACACAACCAAATCACGCCAAAACACAACGAAATCAATACACAACACAACAGATCCTGCCACAACAGAACGGAAACAAGCCACAACACAACGGAATCAAGCCACAACACAATGGAATCAAGCCACAACAGAATGGCAACAAGCCACAACACAATGAAATCAAGCCACAACAGAACGGAAACAAGCCACAATAGAACGGAATCAAGCCACAACACAACAAAATCAATACACAACGGAAACAAGCCACAACACAAATGAAATCAAGCCACAACACAATGGAAACAAGCCACAACACAACCAAATCAAGTGCTGTGTTCCTTTGTGTTGTGGTTTGTGTACTTTGTGTAGTTGCTTGATTCCGTTGTGTTGTGAACTTATGTTTGCTTTTTAAATTTCGTTGTGTTATGCACTACTGGGCCACCATAATTTGAGTGAAAAGTTAAACTGAAAGTTCACAATACTAAAAATATAAATGAAATATTTTTCAGTGTTGTTTCAGACTTTTCGTTTAGGCATTTAACACCACTATAACTTAGTTTATTCTACTGTAAAATAACCATAGTCCAAGGGGACTAAAATACATGTTTATAATATTTGTAAACATTTAGTTTTAATTTACCAGTATTTTACATAGTTTTATGTTAGGAAAATGTGACTGATACACCAATGTTTTTTTTTTCTCAACAATTTAAGTTTCCCCTGGTGCTGCTGTTATTAAAAAGTCCATATTTACAGATGGGGTCCATTTGCGCCAATGAAACATGCATATTGTGTTCATTACTTCCATTCACATTAACTTTGAGTTTAATCACTATTATAATTATTGGGTCCTTGGAAAATTTTCCATAAGGAAGTTCCTGCCCCAAAAAAGTTTGAGAACCCCTGCTCTAAAATGATCATCAGTCAGAGAGTGTGTTTCCGTGTGCGTTTGACCCATACACACACTCATGCACAAAATCTCCAGACAAGAGGGTCCATGTCTAAAGAAGTCTGGGAAGCTGATGGTGCTTGACAAAAAAAGTTGAGCTGCAGTTCACCGAAAATCTTGTTAAACGGCACATTAACCATGAAAAAAAAGAAAGAAAAAATCATATCAGGTCATGTTTCATTTGGCTAGGGATTGAAAAACACACAATTTCCTTGAACTCTGAGACTGAACGTGTGCAATCTCTTACTTACAGAGATCAAATCACAATAGATGTCCCAACTTGCATGTTGACAGTAAGATCCCAAAACTACACGGCCTTCACCCTGTTGTCCACTACAGTGCCATCTTGAACCATTCAGAGTGTGATGCGACCTTTGACCCTTACCCACATCTCTAAAGTATATGAGAGTCTTCCTAATACACTCGTTTTACATTGTATTGCAACCCTTTATGCATGATGTCTAATACAGTGACCGACAGATGAGTGTTTGGGAATTACAGAATGGTTGGGAAGATTTTTTTAATGTTTTTGAAAGAAGTCTCTTCTGATCACCAAGACTGCATTTATTTGACCAAAAATACAGTAAAAACAGCAATATTGTGAAATATTATTACCATTTTAAATAACTGTTTTCTATGTGAATGTATTGTAAAATGTAATTTATTTCTGTGATCAAAGCTGAATTTTCAGCATCATTACTCCAGTCTTCAGTGTCACATGATCCTTCAGAAATCATTCTAATATTATAATCATTCGTCTTTACTGTCACTTTTGAACAATTTAATGCATCCGTGTAGAATAAAAGTATTAATTTCTTTAAAAAGCATATATATTCTTGTATAATAATAAAGTATAATAATAATGCATAAATGATTAAAATTGCATAAGAAACAACTTAGGGCCAGATTTATTAACAGCTTGCGCCAACACAAACCCCCTTTTGGCGTTTAAAAAACTACTGTCAGGATTTACTAAAGACACGCAGTGATAAATTAGCGCTGAAAAGGCGTGGACAGTTATGTTTTTTTTGCGGCTGACCTTATTGCATATGCATTTGTAGGAGTTTCCCTTTCAGACGTAATATTTATGGGAGGAGAATATTTAAATGAATCATGTGAGGTGATTTACTAAGATTTGCCCTTGTCAATTTACTGGTGTTTTGCGCCATTATTTACCGCCCAAAAAAAGCACGTCTTAAACCAGACGCTAACTGATAGATTGCGTTGGTCATTATGGAAATGATCCGGTTGTGTCTGTGTTCTTTTTTTTGTATTTGCGCGTCTGGTCAGTAGATCACTTTACACTCCCATCGGCGCTTTTTTTGGAATTGCGCTCTCACGCTAATTTGCCCTGTTTAGTAAATCTGGTAAACAATGATCCCATGTTTTACTCACCCTCAAGCCCTCCTAGGTGTATATGACTTTCTTCTTTTAGACAAACACAATCAGAGTTATATTAAAAAATGTCTTGGCTCTTCCAAGCTTTATAATGGCAGTGAATGGCGGTCCTAATTTTGAAGTCCATAAAAGTGCATCCATCCATCATAAAACTACTCCACGTGGCTCCGGGGGGTTAAGCGGGGCGAAGCAATGTGTTTGTGTAAGAAAAATATCCATATTTAAAACTTTATAAACTAAAATAACTAGCTTCCGGCAGACGGTCTACGCAAGTCGACTTACGCCAAAAGAGTGACCTCTGACCCAATGCATGACGTAGGATGTAGGAGTAGCGTAAGCTTTGACACTGCTCGCGGTTCAAACAAACAGGGCTGGGCAACAAACTCAAGCTCCTCTTATATCAAAATCCTCTGACATTTCTCTTTAAAAATTCTCGTTTTAGACTTCTAATTTGTGACCGGTGTTTTGTTTCGCTCTATCCTCTGCACTTCCGTGTTCGTCAACACATCATACGTCAGGTCAGGGGTCACCGTAAATCGATGCATACGCCGTCTGTCGGAAGTTATTTTAGTTTATAAAGTTTTAAATATGGATATTTTTCTTACACAAACGCATGGCTTTTATTAACCCCCGGAGACGTGTGGAGCACTTTTATTATGGATGGATGCACTTTTTTGGCTTCAAAATCTCAACCCCCATTCACTGCCATTACAAAACGTGGAAGAGCCAGGACATTTTTTTTTAAGATAACTCTAATTGTATTCGTCTGAAATAAGAAAGTCATATACATCTATAATGGCTTGAGGGTGATTAAATCATGGGGTAATTTTCATTTTTGGGTGAACTATCCCTTTAAGGTTAAACTGCCCCAAACTGTGGCCATTTTCCATACTCTCCCCTCCCAGATGAATTCATGTTTGCAGTCTCTGTAATGGCTGGCCTGATTTCACATGCCTGTTCTGTTCCTTCAGCTTCACTGTCCACCTCAGCAGAAAGCAGCACACTAAGAGCACTTAATTCCCAATTAAGGCACACCCACCCCTGAGCATTACTCAAACCATTAGAGCTGTTATTCTGTGTGATGTGAGGTGACGGATTTCAGCGGGCAAGGTGAATGATGCCGCTTTTGACTCCCATCCCTCGCTGGGGAGGAAACCCATTACTTGGCGGCCAGAACCATTTCCCCCATACAATCTGTTACATCTGCTGAAAAGGTACTGCCAGGTTTCGATTAGCCAGGGCACAGGACGACCTTAGATATCCCTTCACAAATTCACAGATTTTAAAGCCACAAAGCTTCTGTTTCTATCTGCCAGCTTGGACTTTTTCTTTTCTTCCTGGGAACTCAGCACAGCTGTGATGGACGGGGTAACAGACTTATCCAAACAAATAACAGAGCATGTGGTCTGTCGAAGGTGGCAGCGTTTTTACAATAAACTTGGCTGCCATGGACATGGGAGGTCTCTTATATTGTGAGCCAGTTTATTGCCACAGTAACCCTGCAACACAAAAACCTACTTTATCAGTATCCAATACACAATCATAGAAAGCGTTGATATTACTGGCACAGTTAACAATTAAATTGCTCTATTAGTCATTAAATGGCAAGTAAGGAACCCATTTTCTTCAGGCAATTTGTTCTCTGAGGAAACCAAGGAATTGATGATGTGCTTCTGGATGATTCAGTAACCCCATCCATACATTGTGATTCCAATTAAAAATCAGCAGAAACTTCTACCTCCTTTCATCCGTGTTCACTGAATCGAGTCCGAACACAAGTCCAAGTGAGCAGCAATCAGGGTTTTCCTCGTATACTGGGCCTAACTGGGTCAAGTCCAACAGGGAATGAGGCATCTGTTTAGTACTTTGGCTTTATGTGCTGAATGACCTCCAAGGGGTCAGTCCGTGACCCGACTACATGAGTCAGTGAGGGAGAAAGCTCGTCCATCGTCTCTATTGTTGAACACAACGGAAGGTTGCCTGGTCACTGCACAGCCAGTAAAGAGCAGAGGGAGAGAGTCACGAGGTCTATAAGTGCACGTGTTTACATACACTGTAGCCATGAGGAATGAGGTCAGAGCCAAATCAGTAGTTTTCTTTTTTTCAAAAGCAGAAAGGAGAAATCACAGTTGTAACGAACCATTACACTTTCAGAACCATGATGCAGCCGACAGAGCTGTTTAGATAGCTGAGTGATTATGAAACTAAATTAGGCAAAGTTCATGTTTAAACAAAATATAATAGTGATTCAAAGTGCTTTGTAGGCATAAAACATTTTAAAGTCAGGTTTCATTTGTTAATATTAGTAAAGTGCATTAGTTAACTTAAACTAACATGAGCGATACTTCTATAGCACAGCATTTATTAATCTTGGCTAATGTTAATCCCGACATTTACTATCAAAAGATGTATATATTAACAGTAGTTAATGCACTGTGAACTAACAAGAACATTCTTATTAAAGGAGCGACTGTATGTAGAACTCAGAAACCCTTGTTATTAGCGACACATGTGGCCGTTTAGTGAACTGCAGCCAGCGATTTATTGCTCGTGCTCACGAGATTCAAGGAAGCTACTTTCCGTTCTTTGCTTAGAAGTAGTACTGTCAGTCGATTAAAAAAAATAACTAATTAATCGCACATTTTGTCTGTAATTAATTGCTATTAATCACGATTGAAAACAGTTTCTAATTTTTTTATATTGTAATAATTTCACAGTTACTCTCCAAATTAATGTAGCAACAACTTAAATGATTAGTTCACTTCAAAATGAAAATTTCCTGATAATTTACTCACCCCCATCTCATCCAAGATGTTCATGTCTTTCTTTCTTCAGTGGAAAAGAAATTTAGTTTTTTGAGGAAAACATTCCAGGATTTTTCTCCATATAATGGACTTCAATGGGGACCAAAATGTTGAAGGTCCAAATCAATGCAGTTTCAAAGGAAGGGCTTCAGAGGCTCTGCACGATCCCAGACGAGGAATAGGGTCTTATCTAGCCAAACCATCAGTCATTTTTAAAAAAAAATGAAAATGTATATACTTTTTAACCTAAATTGCTCATCTTGCGCTGCTCTGCGACACACCATGGATTGCACAATCACGTTGGAAAGGTCACTCTAGACGTATGCAGAAGTACCGCCCCCGTGTTTACAAAGCGCTCGTGCGAAGACTAATACAAACATCCTTTAGCAAAAAAAGGTAAAACAACGATGTCGGACGATTTTGAAGTTGGAGATGGAGTTTTTTTGTAAAGGGCGTTTGCATTAGTCTTCGCACGTTCGCTTGAGGCGATACTTCCGCCTACGTCTAGCGTGACCTTTCCGACGTGATTACGCAATCCGTGGCGCGTCGCAGAGCAGCGCAAGATGAGCAATTTAGGTTAAAAAGTATATAAATGTTTATTTTTTTCTTGAAAATGGCCGATGGTTTGGCTAAATAAAACCTTATTCCTCATCTGGAATCGTGCAGAGCCTCTGAAGCCCTTCCTTTGAAACGGCATTGATTTGGACCTTCAACCGTTGGTTGCCATTGAAGTCCATTATATGGAGAAAAATCCTGAAATGTTTTCCTCAAACTTAATTTCTTTTCGACTGAAGAAAGAAAGACATGAACATCTTGGATGAGATGGGGGAGAAGGGGAAATTTTCATTTTGAAGTTAACTAATCCTTTAAAGACGGTATTTTTTTTATATTTGAATGAAGGACAGTATCACTGATACTAATACTGCTACTGATGTCTCTATGAAATTGATTTTATTTTAAACATTAATGATTCAACATTACAGTATAATTTAAAGCTATCAATTACTACATTTATTAGGCTTTAAATAACAACTTTTAATTTAAGTGAACTTAAAACAATCTTCACATAAACCCATTATAATAAATGTCATATTTACCTGTGGCCTTCCTACCTGTTAGACATACAGTATACAGAAATTGAATAAAGTTATCAAACACCTTTCTTAACTGCACAAATAAAATATAGATTAATCCTTATTAAAGCTAAAATTTTCTCTGTTCCCTTTGTTCTGTGATGAACATTAATGACAGACTTCATTATTGGCTGCTATCACTTTAAGATCTGCTGCTGAACATGAGGCGGATCTGACACGCTGTCATGCGCATCTCATTTCCTCACAACTCTTTAAGTTCATTTAAGACGATATTTAACTCATTTAAGACTGCTCTTATGAGAATACTCGACAAAAGGGCATTTTGGCATAATTCTGTGTGTTATTGTTTGTTCAAGCGTGAAAAAGAACTCGATTCTGGCGCACGTCTTTCTGTGCGTTGTGTGTGTGTCATAGTCAGGACATTCACAGACAGCGTGTTCTCTTGTCTTGTCGCACTTGAATGGTTTAAAAGAATTTGTGTGTATAAAAGAGTGATCGTATAATGTAACGCTAGCCAAAGGATGACAGACAAAAAGGATGCTGCATTAATTGTGTAAAATATTTTTTACATGTTAAACTAAAAAATCAGAGCGACGTTTAGATGATGAAAATATGCGCTATGCAATTTCTTCTCAATAACAAAATAAACACAACAAAATGACAGCGGGAGAAAACAGCAGTTAGGAAAACATCTGATCATAGATAGCGATGTTAATATGTTTGCACCAGCATCGTGTCGACACTGATATGATAATTTGATTATAAAGTATATTTGAGACTAGACTATATAGATCTGTATGTGAGACTATAGTTTGAACGAATCCCTTTTCTTTGCATGACACTCTTCCGGCATGATCCTGAACATTGTATAAGCATTCGTCACATCCTTTTGATTTCACAGGTGTCTTGACGAATAATGCTACCTATCAGATTGTGTCATCAACACTATATTTGTGTTGTTTTAATGGTAGGTTTAGGGTCTGGGGTAGGTATGGACATTAATAAATCCTAAAACCACGTCACACCACATGAATAGCAGCACAAATCGTCAGAAAAACATCCCGAGTCCACATAAAAGTTGGGGATGATCTTGTTTTTAAAGTTTGGTTACAAGCAGTTTGTTACATGTCGAGTCTGTTTTGCTTCTCATTTAGCGTATTCCTTTGTTTAGTTTTCCCGCCATTGTCATTAGTCCATTGCATCACCTGTTAATTAGTAATGTCTATCACCTGTGTCTTGTCAATTACCTCGTTTGCCCCTGTGTATTTAGTTCTCAGTTCTCCCTCAGTGTTTGTCGATTCTCGTCTACGTATGCTGGTGTTTTTGAGTGTTCCCTGTGAGTTTGTTCATTAAAAGTTCCTGTTCCGAGTTCTCCTTCGCCTTCGTGAGTTTCATCTACACCAAGTTTGTAACACAGTTCACACACTGAAAAAAAAAAGTGTGTTGGATTTACATGATTTAATTATGTACATCGGTCCCACATGAATCAATTAAGTTAAACAAACATAATTTGTTCATGTAACTTCAACATCATGGAATGAAGTCATTTTAAGTGACCCAATTAAGTAGTCTCAAAGTGAATTTTATATGGCTCCCTGACATGATTCAGGCATTCAGTTTCATATATTCATTCATCCACTTCAATTTCATATACTTTAATGTTACACACTACACTAACTAGTTGACAAACTTTTAGCTAGCAATAGCACACATTAGCATCTTAAATGCTAAGCATTAATAGCTCCTTCAGCAAAGCCGTTATGACATTAGTTGTATTAGTCCACATCAGCCTAAGCAAATGCTCCACTCTTCTCCACAATGGTAACCCACTGTCATTTAAATTGTTCTAATAATTCCAACAGAATTGAATATTAAACACAATCAAGTCTCCCCCTTTCTCATCTCGCTCAAAAATACATAAAATAACACTTTTACATTTAAAATAACAACATTTACTCTCTCTTGATTTAGCCATATGCAAAGCATGCTGGGAACTAACAAGCCCCGCCCAGTTTCAGTTAATGCAACAAATCATTCATGTAATCTCAACACAAACGGATTAAGTAAACTTCAATTTGACTTATATTTAAGTGGATTGAACACAATCAAATTAAGTTAGGACAAAATGTACAGCAATTGTGTTGCTTTAGCTCATTTTAATTAAGCAATTTGAACAAGCAGTAAAAATATTTTTTTTCAGTGCACATTCACAATAAAAAAGCGATTAATTTATGAAAATTCTTGCATATAGCCCTTTTAAGCAACAGGTTAATAAACGCTATAAAAATATGTTGCTCATTATTAGTTCATGTTTGTGAATGCATTAATGTTAACAACTGAGACCATATAAAATAAAACACAAATTTGATATTTTCAGTACATATCTGAAATGAACCCAATATCTACAAAAAGAGGTCTATATGTGCTAAATACTCAAGTCGCAAGGCAATGATATATCTTCATTTTGTCATAGTTAGCAAATAAATTATGTTCAGTCATTAGATAGTCAGTAAGGAACTCATTTTCTTCAGGCAATTTGTTGTCAGATGTTTCAGTAAAACCAAAGATTATTAATTTTACAAACCAAAGACAGCACATGCATACTTTGGATGATACATAAATTGTGATTTTAATCAAAAAAAGTAACTAACCTATTCTAGATCTACAGTAAATTATCTAGTACTAGATCATTGCGTAATAAAAAAAAATCACTTTAAAATAATTTCAATATGAGACTGTAAGCCAGAATCAAAATGTGTGATGTGCTCAGTTTCTCTTTTTTTGATGATAATAATAATAATAATTATTATTATTATTATTATTATTATTATTATTATTAATAATAATTATAATAATATTAATAATATTTTTATTATTATTCATTGCCATGGTCATGGGTTCAATTACTAGGGAATGCATATAAATAATAAATAATAATAATAAAAAACTATGATCATGTAGATGACTGATCTTGCCTTGAGTAGTTACTACATGAGTCATGTCACTAGTGGCCATTGCATTAATTGTGCATTCATGAAATTATCATACTATTATATATGCACTGCTGTTGCTGATGGGTTAGACTGAACTAACCATCTGTGCGCACATTAAGTTCTTGGTGAACACCCAAAGTTTTATGAGAAATGAAAAAATAAAAAAAAAGTGAAGAAAGTGAGTGGGAGTTTTTTTTAACAGATTTCAAGATTATAGAAATGGACTCTCTCGCTCCACTCTGGACTCTGTTAGCCAGATAAGTGCAGTAAACACATCATGGCAAGTGTCAGAGAGAATAACGTTTCTTGGGCCTGCATGTAGGTATGCTTATTTATGAAGAGTGGTTCCAAATTGAATTAAAGGGACACCTGAGACCCGGAGCCCCTGGTCAGGCGCCCTCTGTTTACAGTGACACGAGCACTAACCTGTACGTCAGTCTTCGCGTCTGGCTATTAGCTGACAACCTCTAATGTACTTCAGGAATAAAGTGCACTTAATGTGAAGCGGAGTAATAGCTACAGCCGAGATAATCAGATTTCAAACCCAAAAAGCAGTTTTATCAGTGTGCTGATCTGCCAGGTGACGCACAATTTATTTATTTTTTCTCAGAAACAGATGATTGCAAGTTTAAGATTGTGTGGTTAAATGTAACAGATACTGCAGTGCCACCCCGTGGACTTCAACCCTGTTGGTTTCCCATCTCCTGCAACACTTACTCACCTCTCCTGCAACAGACTTTAAGTGTGGAACGCTGTTTCCACCACGGAATAAAACAAAGGTAAATGCTTTTGATCATGATGCAACTTTTTCTTGCAATTCTGAGATTATAACTCCTGAGACTGGATAATAATTTGTTCCCTTGTTTTACTAAATCGTAGCCACATTGTAATGATTCATCTCCTTGTTTTATGCCTGTGCAATTTCAGCAATCTTATAAGAATCTTCGCACTGGTCATTGCAATTTACGGTTACACTTTATTTTAAGGTGTAATTGTTACAGTGTAATTATACATTTAAGTACTGAGTAATAATATTAACTACATGTACTTACTATAGATTTAGGGTTTGGTTGAGGTTGCGTGTAATTATGCATAATTTACTGTTATTACTATGGTAAGTATATCTATTAACATATGTAACAAGAACACTATAAAATAAAGTGTTACCAAACTGACATCTATTAAACTGCAAGTATGGACAAACAAACAAAATGAATCATAAAAGTAGTCTATAATGCTGTATTCAAAGACTTCATATTCAAACGTTAGCTTTATGTGATGAACAGGCGTTATTCACTGAAAATCCTCAAAAAACAACTGTGTTTCGTTTGATTTGTTTCAGTCTGATTTGTGAACCAGATTAAAATGTTCGTGACTCACAGGAATGATCTCTGATCTGGCTTTCAAGTTCAGTTTCTCAAGGTTAAATCTCACGTTTAATATCTCACAAAGCTATCGCGTTACTTCAGAAGATTTTCAATAGTCATGTGGACTACATTTATGGAGTGTGAAAATGAATATCAAATCCATCTTAAATCAATTAAAACAATCAAATTCAATAAAAAAGACGAGTTAAAATTATGATTCAGATTTTTGGTTGAACTATTCATTTAAAAAGTCTGTTGGGTTTCCATGTTTTATGGGGACTTTCCATAGACATAATGATTTTTATACTATACAAACTTTATATTCTGTCCCCTTACACTAACCCAAACATACCCATCACAGAAAACTTTCTGCATTTTTACATTTTCAAAAAAAAAAAAAAAAAAACAATTTAGTATGATTTATAGGCTGTTTTCCTCATGTGGACCAAATGTTTTGTCCCCATAACATAGGGAATACCTGAACCACACACATACACTTTCTCTTTCTCTCTCATGTCGTGTTTTCATGTCTTATGGGGACATAAGGGTTTTTATACTGTACAAACTGTATATTCTCTCCCCCTATACACTAACCCTACCCCTAAACCTACCCATCACACAAAACTTTCTGCATTTTTCCATTTTCAAATAACATAATTCTGTATGATTTATAAGTTGTTTTCCTCATGGGGTCCAAAAATGTCCCCGCAAGGACAAGGATTTTGGATATTGCCATTTTTGTGGGGATATTTTGATCTCATAACGTAGGGTTTAGCAGGACACACACACACACACACACACACACTTAGAGGTTTGGTCTGTAAGTAAACAAGAGCTCTAATTATTGGCTAGTATGCTCATTAAGAGACCTGCGAGACCTGAGCAGTATCAGGTTTTAATTGATTTTGTCTCTCTAAATTAGAGGAGGAAAGCCAAACAAGCACATTTGATTTAGTGGATCTAATTGGCTCTGTAAAAAGGAGCCTCTGTGATTTGATACTGTGTAAACATCCGGGAACTGATTAAACTGACAATCATGGGGTTCTTCAGGAAAACTGGAGCACTGATAGAGCATAAACTCATAACGCCAATAACGTCAAAGCAGTAGCAACTACTGCACAGATATACTTAAAGGGGTCCTATTATGCTTTTTTACATGTTGATCTTTCTTTAGTGTGTAATGTTGCTGTTTGAGCATGAAAAAGCTCTGCAAAGTCACAAAGCACAAAGTTCTTCTCTATATCAGTGTCAGTGTTTCTGAACTCCCTGAGAGTTTTCTGAGAAAGAGTTTTCTTTCCGGGAACGAACACGTCACAATATTCCTCATTTAAATAGTTCATACGCAGAATAAAGGGGCGGAGCCTGGTTGAGTTAGTTAGTAGTGTGTTGAAACTGTCGGTTATGGTAAGGGGCGGGACATTTTCCAAACACACTGGAAGCGCTTGGCCAATCACAACACACTGCTCCAGATGACCAATCAGAGCACATTGTGCTTTTCAGAAGGAGGGGCTTCATAGAGACAGGAACTAAACAGAGCGTTACTGACAGACTGGGAAGAGAGGAGCTGCAACAATGTCAAAATAATGTGCTTCAAAAATGTCTCCATTATTGCAATGTGGAAATTTCATGACTTTTCGCAGTTCAATACATCATAATCCTCACAAATATTTAATATTGCATGCATGCATGTGTATTTTGAGCAAAATAACACCGATTTAAAGGAGTAACTGTGCAGCTGAATGAGTAAGTCACTTCTCTTACAGCGGGACCTTCGGTTCGAGAGGTTGCAGATTCAGGTTCAGTAAGACGCAGTGAAACGAAACATGAGGCGTAATTTCAGAGCCATCGGGGGAAATGAAACAGCACGTCGACATGGCTCTGAGGTGAATTTATTGGGATGGCATCATGCACTGCTTGCACCCACTGAGAGGAGAGACTATGAAAAAGCTTTGAATTTATAACTCCCTGATCCGCTTTTAAATATGTTGAATTTTCGTTGACTCGATGGTTCAGGTTTTTGTCACAGTGGGTCTGTTTTCTGTCTATAAATCTCACAGCCAGTTTCTTTTTTTTCGCCCTGTTTCATTGCCTTAATTCACTTCAGTCATAATTGGATCAAGACTACTTAATGCAAAATTGATCTGAGCATTTTAGTGCCAAAACAGTAATTTTATATGCTATAAATTATCAGGAAAAACAAACCTTAATGTCTGATATATCAGTGATCAAAATGAAATAAGATCTCATTTTTAAACTGAAATTATAAAATTATCATAGAAACATATTTTATTTAAACATGATTTTGAAAAACAAATCGATTTCACACACACACACACACACACACACAATTTAAAATAACTGTAAAATAAACAGCATTTATAGAAATAGAAATCTGTTGTAACATTATAAATGTCTTTCCTGTCACTTTTAATCATTTTAATGCATCTTTGCTGAATAAAACTATTAACTAGAATGATTTCTGAAGGATCATGTGACACTGAAGACTGGAGTAATGATGCTGAAAATTCAGCTTTTATCACAGGAATAAATTACATTTTACAATATATTCACATTTAAAATTTTAAATATATATAAAAAATTAAATATTAAAAAACCTAAAACTTTTGAATGGTATGCAATATGAAAATAAAATATACAATATGGGGTAAAAATGAAAAAAATGTGTGGTCTGAGACTCTGGATCCTACTTTTACTCCCCCAAAATATAAATGGAAAAACAACATGGAAACACATACGATGCTCAAACAATCATTTGAAACGAGGGATTTATGTTGTTTTAAGTATTAAACCGAAATAAATTCATTCACATTATACATTCACAACTGTTTTTGCTAAATGTTGCATGACGTTACCTTTCTCGTCACACATTTTTCATATAATATACTGTAGCAGAAGCATTTAAGTTAATGCATCCAGAACATGTCTCTCGACTTTAAATAGTCCAGATGATCAATGTCCCTTTGGCTTTCACTGATGGATGCGGATCTTTTGGTCCATTTTAGGCTTGTTTCGTGTCCCCTTTTAAAGGGCTTTCAAAAACACACCTTGCTTTCTTTCTCCTCTACTCCCTTTTCTGTCCATCACACTTCTGTTGATTTTGTGGTTTCCAAAATTGGGCCTTGGCTCCAGTAGGGTATGTTACCACGGCAACCCCGGAGCTTATCTGCTACCAGCTTTTTGGAAACCAAACAACACGGCCTTTCAAACGTGTTTGACTTTCCAAAAACCTGTCATAGCTGGCCAAGAAGCAATAAATACACATGCTGCATGCATAAACATATTTCATATATTCATACTCTGCTGGGTCCATTACCACTGGACATGTTCTTTGAGTGGATGTTAATGTATGTCTTTCCGTGTGGTAGCTTGTAATCATACACTGATTACCCAGCAAAGACATATTTATAAACACAAACAATCTCTCATTGCTCAAGCTCAGGTCAGCACAGACTACAGTAATGCATTCAACGCTTACCTCGACATGGGGTGTCCTCCGCTACTTACAAAGCTTCACAAGTCACGTCCACCTCGTCAACTGAGAGATATTCAGGAAAAGAGGCTTGTATTAGTGAATATGCTGACTCAGAAATTAAAGGCTGTTTATATTCTTTGGATGGACTTCAAATCCTTGAGGGAGAGAAAAAAAAATGAATAAACAAATGATAATGTTCTCATTGATTGGCATTAATCACTAATGGCGTCAGGAGACTGCAATAATAAACTAAGAAATGAAGAGTTATATACTCATTCATCGTAAAAAAAAAATATTTTCATGATTTGTTATCACAACTATTTATCTTTTGTCAAATCAACTTAGATAATTAATGTGATTCAGATAACATAATATTTAGAGTTTTTTATTTATTAAACCAATATCCTTTGCATTAACTCAATTTTTTAATTTCAATGAACTCAATTTTAAGGCAACCAGGTAACTTACTTTTTTTAAGTTAAACCAACTAATATATACATATATATATACACACACACATATATTATATATATATATATACACACATTTTTATTATATCAATTAGAAGCTTTAATGCTTTAGTTTTCTTCTCAGTTTAGTGAGAATCAAGTTAAGAAAGTATACCGTCACACTTCAGAGTTGTTGGAAATGCGACCTGGATAATTTCCATAACAAATGATTTCTTTGGAAAATGTAATCGCATGTCCTTTCGTAATCAGATTTAATCTTAAGGCGGTTTCAATTTGACTTCCTCCTGATGCCGTTGAAGAAAATATGGGGATTTAAGTATTAAAAATATATTAGAAATATGTGCATTTCCCAAAGGAAATATCAGCATTTGCAAGGCAAGTAAATAATAGTGTTTAATTTTTTGCTAAGTTTACATTGTAGTCTTTGTAAGTTAAAGTCGACATGAAATGCCATCAGATCCGCTCTGCTGTCATTACAAGCAACGCCATACTGCTTCTGCAGTACAAAATACAGTTAAATATATTGTTAGAAAAAGATAATACCACTGAATTGGGTCAGTAAATAAATGCCAGTATGCAAAATTACAATAATGTCATTGTTCTACACTGTAAAAGAAAAATCCATGCAATTTACGGTAAAAAACTAGCAGCTGTGGTTACCAGAAATTTACAGTAAAAAATATGTTAGCAACATTTTAGGTTTTACAGATTTAACAGTAAAAATGTTTTTATCTAATTTAACTGATATAATGTTAATATACCAATCTATACTAATATCTGTTTTGTAATACACTGACAACACACCAAAAACAGGTGGTGATTTCACATGAATCAAAGCTCATCATAAATATCTTTTCCACAAGCTGAGAAGATCGATACTAATATATAAAAGGTGCACAGTGTCATTCATTCACACAAACACTAAACACTATCATTGTAACACACACACGACATTAAAATTATGCAATAAACGTTCATTTAACAACATAAGATGCTGTGACGTAAAACCCTAATGTACATACCTGACAAGAAAAAACGAAGAAACAGTTATTTCAACGAAAATACAGCACATGTGAACTGTCACGCAGGGGATGCTGGGAATGTCAATTTACGGTTTTGCACTGTAAATTATACAATGATGTTCTTTTTCACTTCCAAAACTAGAAATTTAACAGTATTTTACTGTAAAATCACACTAAATGTAAGGTTATTCGCTGTAAGGAAACACTGTTAAAACAATTAACAGGTTTTTACTGTAGCATTTTTACAGTCTTTACCATCGTTTTTTTTTTTTTTTTTTTTACAGTTTTACAGTGCAGGTTACAATTAAATTTTTTATTTTAAAGTAGCCTTATATTTCTTAGAGTTTGAAAAAAAAAAATCACCTATAATGCTGAAATTATCTACAGAAAAAAAGATTTAATACAGTACAGAATAGCAAATCAGAATCTTGCGTTGCCTTGCAAATAATGCAAATATAGAATATTTTGAAACACAATTACGTACAGTACGAGACAGATATGCCATTCAGAGGTGTGGGGTCTGTAAGATGTTAAGTAATCAATACTGACACTTCAACTGATTAAAAGTGACAGAAAATGCTTTTATAATATTACAAAATATTTATATTTCAAATAAATGCTGTTTTTTCTATCCATCAAAGAACTGTTTTCAACATTGATAATAGTCATAAATGTTTCTTGAGCAGCAAATAATCATATTAGAATGATTTCTGAAGGATCATGTGACACTGAAGACTGGAGTAATAATGCTGACAATTCAGGAATAAATTACATTTTAACATATTCACATAGAAAACAGTTATTTTAGATTGCAATATTTAATAATGTGTAATGATAATAAAAGAGCTATATGCTGTTGTAACAGGTAAAGAAAGTTTCCTGTTAAATGCATATATTGTTTATTAGAATTCACCCAAAATTGTTCGTTTACATACACCTGATACGACTGCCTAATTGAAATGTGAGTGCTTTCCCCTTTAATTGTGGTGATGACATCATGAGTCAATATCATTTCCTGTTCTGTCCTCTCCTCTTCCTCTTTGCACTGGTGATGCACTGGAGAGATGAGGTTATTTTGGCCTTTTGTTAATCTTATTTAATCTTTATTTTAATTGTTGCTTTTATGTCTATATTTTCACTCCGATTTATGTATATAATATTATTTTACTTATCTGTGTGGTTATTTTTGTCTTATAAGTGGAAATGAAGCACATGGTGACAGGTGTACATCATATTCATTTTAGGAAACAAGGGTGAGTCTCATTCACAAAGAGGCTGCTTTTATTTCTTCTTTATGCCGAATGCTGTCCTGTTCTTCCTAACACACAAAACACAACGCAGACAACAGACCAGTTACACTGTAATATACAGTACTGTACTGAGACTAAAGTATTCCAGCGGGGCTGGAAATGAGGGTTCAGATAGATGACTGTAAGTTAAGCTGCAGCACACCATGATGGGTGAAATGAGGCGTTTGAGGGGGTGAGATGATGGGTGAGAGCCATGTACTAGTCTGACAGGTAAAAATGTGTTTCTCTCCTACAGCCGAGCTGATTCCTTCAATTCCATTTCCCTCCCATCCTTGTACTTTCTCTGATATAATTGACAAAAATGCATAAACTGCCACCCTTGTTTTTACCAGAGCAATACTGTCTCCACAGGAGTGGGTCTGTAGCGAGACTGCTATGTTTTCAGAGATTTCCTGTTGTGATGTAACCCTCTTCCAACTTATTGTCAAGAGACCAGACACTGGGTACCAGAATACTTCACATAGGCGTTTGGATAGCTAATGTGTTAATGAGTTCAAGACCTTAGCCTAGCATGACGCCTTGTTTGCCTAACTCGCCTCTGATTCGGTTGGGCTACCATAACATTTAGGATCGCAACAAAAGAGTTTGAGGCAGTCCAGGTCAGGCAGGCTAAAAGGTCTTTCTATTATAGAGTTCCCAGTCCTTAGATGAGGCTTTCCAGCTCTGTGTATGTGTTTATTTTAAACATTGGCTATGAGAGATGGCTCTAACATGCACTTCTGTGAGATCAAATCTGTCATTTCCTGATCCATCTCACCTTTTCTTGCTCTCTCTTCTCTCCGTCAGAAAGTTGACACACTGCATTATGTATTTCAATTTAAAAAGTAGATAGTCTGTTGCGCTGTGTTTAATAGAGAATCACGGCACTGTGTTTGTTTACACGCGAGCAGATCTGGTGTTTTCAGCATCTCGGTTCACAGTAAATGCAGCAAACTCCATCTCTGCATGGGATGTGAGTTAAATGTGCATTTGGGAACACAACGGGCCCCGGATATGCTGCACATTTGCACAATTTCCGATATTTGTTGACGGATGTTTAATGCACTTTACTACATAGCGTTTGTAAAACTGTAGTCACAGAACATAAAAGCTTCCATGCAAGTAAAAGCTTGAGGGTTTAAAGTCACATGAAATCAAAATCGATAATTCTTTTTTTTATGGAACATAGCAGTATTTATTATGAATGATTCATCCGTGCACATCATCCTGAATCCGTGCCTCATAATCTTGAATCAGAATAACTTCCCCTCCCTCTTGCAGCGACATCTCTTCTCTTCTCTGATGACGAGGGCGGGGCAAGCTGTCACTCACATGAGATCCACCAATAGCAAACCACAACCATCCAATCAATTCCCCTCGGACAAAATCAAGCCCCGCCCTACATTTGTTCTTGTTCCAAAAGCTGTTTCACTTGGATATACGTCACAGTAGAGCAGAAAAGACAATCACGACTTCCGTATTATGCCGACTTTAAAGAGGTCCTATCCATTTTACTTTTTGGGGTGTACTAGAATATGCTTTCATGCTTGATTGTTCAAAAGCCACATAATTGTTCACATATTTTACGTTATTACAGCACCTCTGTCCCCCGCTTAGCAGAGAAGCACGTGTTCGGGAAATGTCCCGCCCCTTACCATAACCACGAGTTTCATCTGCTCAGGGTTTAAATATTAAGGATGGTGTAAATTTCAAACCAATTCAAGCCTGATTCAGACTTAAAAATGTTAACAAACAAGAGGATCGTGCAGAATGGATTTCATGCACGGATTTCACAGGACGTTTTTTTTTTTAACAGGACACATTTTAGATACAAAGTTATACACCATTTAATCATGGAAACTATGGTAAACTATGGTAATACAAACAGTAATCGATCACAAAACCATGGTTAATTTTCCTAAGTGGCGGTGAACAGTCTTACAAACGTTACATCAACACTAATGTTGGCTAGCAGGCGAGCTTTGTTTACATCACAGCAACAACATAAAACTTATAATTAGAACTGTTAATAGAAAACGCAATTATAAATAATAAGATATACTTACAAGTTGTGATCCACAAACAACAGATTGTCCCGACAAAGTGGGAACTGCTCTGTTTCAGGAGAAGCTTTTGTGCGTAGCCTGCATGGAGGAAGCTCTCTGTAAAATGTGCTATGCACAGATAAACGTTTGGGTTATAATGTTCAGGAACAGTGTTTAAAATAAACTTTAACCACTCTAATTTCGTCAGCCTTAGGAAGGTCAAACAAATGAGTTTTGGAAAAGGGGTGGAAAAAACAGCGTCTCTTTGACATAGCGACATGTCTTATCTAACGCAGCTCAACCAGGCCTCGTCCCCTTTTTTTGCATATTCCGTGGGCGGGGATTATTTAAATGAGTAACATTATGACTTCACAAGATCCGGAAAAGATGCGTTACAGTCCAAACGAGCCATTCGTCGTAGTTCTTGGAAAGTGAATTCTGTTAAATAAAATATCTCCCTTTGGAGTGAACTCTGACCTTTGTAACCTTGCAGATCTTTTTTTATGCTCAAACAGCAACATTACACACTAACTAAAGTTGAAAAAGTGAAAAAGCATAATAGGACCCCTTTAAATCTTGCAAGTGAGGAAATTCGGTCATGAGTATTGTAATAATATTAATAATCCCCCTCAGTGCTATCAGGCCCGAGGAATCTCAGACAGCAGTTTTAATAAATTGGGGAGAAAAAAAAAATCTCTTCAAAATATTTTGCCCTCACTATTGTGGCAATTTTTCCACACGGTATAGAACATGCTATTGAATATCAATATTGTATCAAACTATATTGTATTGATTCAAAATTCCAGTATTGTGACAACAATACTTCTCTTTTATATTACTGAATTAAAGACAAAAATTCATTAAAAATGTATGTCGCATAGGTTGATATCCTGACTTTTTTTTGGTGTGGATCTGTGGAATGCATTAATCAGAGCTGAGAGAACTTCACTATTATTGATGGCCGAAAGCTTTATTGACCGAACATACAAGGAGCAGAAGAAGCTGAAAACTTTGTGAATGAGCATTCACATTCTGTGTAAATCTTCGGAGCTTTCTTGACATATAGCATTACTAAAGGAAGGTTTGTTTAAAACGCAGTTGTCCTTTTCTCTTCCTCTCCTTTCATCTGTTCCTAAGTCACTTTTTCCTCTCTCGCTGTCAGTCTCAAAGTGTCCCTGCTCTCTACATTTATCTAGTGTGGCGAGATGCCCGGCGTTGCTCCTGATATATGTTGTTTAGTTTGGTTTAACTCCTGCCTGGGTAAGAACTTCGTTAAAAGCTAAAGCTCGTTCATTACCTGGCAGGAAAAGGAGTAGACAGCTCCTGTGCATTATGTCATATGTACCCGCGCTCCAGTACTTAAAAGCACCTTGATGATGGACAAAAAAATAACAAAAACAGACTCGCACGTATAGGATGTAAGTGCGCACACATAGAGAAAACACCGTTCATCTACAAAACAATGTGACAAAAATAAACAAATCATAAAAAGTGAATCATAAAACACACACTGAAGCCATTTCATTGCATGTTTTAACTTTTTGACCAATGCATTTGTAGTCTATCTGTGCTTTGAGATTGATTATGGTTTATGTAAAAGAAAGACTAAAGAGATTGCATAGATTGCATTTTGATGGCATTTTGAGTTGCTCCAGAATTGGCCCCATCATTCACGGCGGGTTAAAAGGCAGACACTAAGGCGAGCGCAGGTCATTAATTTATTAAAGAGGCCGAGGGAGAGAGTGAGAAGGAAAACAAAAGCATGATGAGGGAAAGGGATAAAAAAGGGGGGAAATGTGGAGGAGAAGTTCAAATGGAGTTGTTCTTTTCATGGACGGGTTGCCAAAGCCATGATTGGTTCTCTCAATGTGTTATTTCAGACATTTATCCACTTTTCATGCTCAGCCACAGGGTCTAATTCATCTTTTTTGGGTTCTCTCTCTCTCTCCGTGCATGTGTCTCCCACACCCACCGCATGAACTGTATCACAGACATTTTCTTTCTCTGAAAACAGTCACCTCAAACCACAACCTGAGACATGTATTCACAAACACACACGTACACACACACAATGACAGCGTGCACATGTGGTCGACAGTAATATACACCAATCAGGCATAACATTATGACCACCTTCCTAATATTGTCTGTTGGTCCCCCTTTTGCTGCCAAAACAGTTTTGATTTGAGCTACAGTAGCTTGTCTGTTTGATCGGACCACACGGGCCAGCCTTCGCTCCCCACGTGCATCAATGAGCCTTGGCCGCCCATGACCCTGTCGCCGGTTCACCACTGTTCCTTCCTTGGAGCACTTTTGATAGATACTGACCACTGCAGACCGGGAACACCCACAAGAGCTGCAGTTTTGGAGATGCTCTGACCCAGTCGTCTAGCCATCACAATTTGGCTCTTGTCAGACTCGCTCAAATCCTTACGCTTGCCCATTTTTCCTGCTTCTAACACATCAACTTTGAGTACAAAATGTTCACTTGCTGCCTAATATATCCCACCCACTAACAGGTGCCGTGATGAAGAGATAATCAGTGTTATTCACTTCACCTGTCAGTGGTCATAATGTTATGCCTGATCGGTGTAGATATATATATACTAGTTAAGAATTTGGGTTCAGTAAGATTTTTTTTAAATACTTTTATTCAGCAAGGATGCATTAAATTGATCAAAAGTGACAGTAAAGACATTTATAATGTTACAAAAATATTAATAATCATAAATGTTTCTTTAGCATCAAATCATCATATTACAATTAGGATCATGTGACACTGAAGACTGGAGTAATGATGCTGAAAATTCAGCTTTGATCACAGGAATACATTACATTTTAACATATATTCACGTAGAAAACAGTTATTGTGAATTGTAATAATATTTCACATTTTTTACAATTTTTACTATATTTTTGATCAAATAAATGCAGCCTCGTGAGCAATATAAATCTTTGCTTTGATCTTTTGACATATAAGAGATATTTATAACATTAAAACATCCTTCAAGTTTCAGAGCTTAAAATGTCCTCCTTATTATAATCAATGCATTTATTTAATTAAGCTCCAAAAACGGCTGATTTTATTATTGTGGAATCAGACCGCCATCAGAGCAAGATATAGATTAATATTTTAAAATCATCGCACCGGCTGACATTTGTTTATGTGCATAATTAAAAAAAAAAAATCTGTGTCATGACCCATTTAATGAATACAATTTATAATATAAACGAAATATATACAAATTCAAAAAGTTTTCTTTTAGGCTATAGTTAAGCGATTTGAATTGGTAGTATATTACAAAGTAATAGCAAGTCTCCAATTAAAAAGTGTGTACTGTATGGAGGATTTATGGCAAAACAATTCCATCATAGGAGTTGCGCTACTTTATAGGTTTAAACGGGTAAAGCAATAGTGCATGATAGTTTCATACACTGTAAAGAAAAGAAGAAAAAACCTGGGAAAACAAATTCTCTGACAGATTTAGTGAAGTATCTGTGCTAAATGTCTTTGCTGTGGGCTGGTCCTTTGCTGCCCGGCAGTGAACTGATGTGTGTTTTTGCCTGACAAGATGATGAGCCAAAGCCCGAGCAATAACCACCAACTGAGTGAATGCTAGAAGCTTGTCCATCACATCCCTGCCGCCCTCACAGTCAGCCATGCGTTTGACACTGCAGGTCTAAGCCGTGTGAGTGACTGTCAATCACCCTGAGAAACCTACACTCTCACACACACAAACGCCTGGTGTTCCTCACTGCACAATATTACAAGTCTGGTCCAATCGTCCATGTCTCGGAGAGATGTAAGGGTGAAAAAGAGAGCGAGCGAGAGGGAGGGAGGGGTATAATAAGGCCTGTGCTCGGAGAGGCGACCTGCAGCACCAATACTGTAATAATAGTCCCTCTCTGTCAGCAGGACCATGTGAAAACAAATTAGCCCAATGATTAATGGATGGGAATAACAGCTCACAGAATGCCAGAGGAGAAGAGAGACCCGCTGAGGAAAAGACCCAGCACCTTGTCTCATGTGAACACACACACACGTTGAGTGTTTATGGCGACTTTCTATAGACATAATGATTTTTATATTGTACAGGCTGTATATTCTGTATATCCTGCCCATCACAGAAAACTTTCTGCATTTTTAGATTTTCAAAAAAAAAAAAAAATAAAAATAAAAAAATTATTGTGATTTATAAGCTGTTTTCCTCATGGGGACCAAAAAAAAATGTCCCCCAAAAGGACAAAGATTTCAGATATTGCCATCTTTGTGGGGACATTTTGTCCTCATAACGTAGGGTTTACCAGGACACACACACACACACACACACACACACACAGAGACAGACACACACATACAAACACAGAGAGAGAGAGAGAGAGAGAGAGAGAGAGAGAGAGAGAGAGAGAGAGAGAGAGAGAGAGAGAGAGAGAGAGAGAGAGAGAGAGAGACATAGAGACACAGAGAGAGAGAGAGAGACACACACACACACACACACACATAGAGAGTGAGACACACACACACAGTCTCACACACACACACAGAGAGAGAGAGAGAGAGAGAGAGAGAGAGAGAGAGAGAGAGAGAGAGAGAGAGAGAGAGAGAGAGACACACACAGTCTCACACACACACAGAGAGACACTAAGTAAATAAATAAATAAATATTATTATTATTATTAGTTCATGTCCTCAAAGATATTTAGCTCACTTATGTTGTACCATAAAATATACTACTTTTTAATGATTTATTTCATAAATTTAATAAAACATAATACATTAATATCATTACTTTTTTAAATTACACTTTTAATTTAAAACTTATAGTCATTTTAATTATATAGTCATACTCAAACTAAATTAACAATTTTTTCCTGCAAACCTTATCCCCATTTTTCTTGTCCTCAAAGATATTCAGCCCCTATTAAATATTTAATGAATTTATCCCCAAATTTTAGCAATATTTAATACATATAATTTATTTAATACATTTAATTAGACAATACTACTAATATCTTAAAAAAAATGACAATTTTACTTTTAATTTACAACTTAATAGACATTTGTAATTTGTATAGTTATACTCTAAATTAATAAAACACATTTCACATTTGAGAACATCAAAATAACTAAACCAGTTATTTTTACCACAGTAAAAAAGTCCTTGCCTAGATAAAAACAGTGACAATAAAATATGATAAAAGCCATGAACGTTCAGTAAATAATTTCATGATACATTTTTAATAATCATGTAATATTAGGATCTTGATTACTGTTTGCTCACAGTTTTGTGCATACCTTACAACAGCTTGAATTGCAGTTCATACAGAACATTCAGAGTAGGAACTATTCATTTTACCAAAACTTACTTGTCATTCCTGAAGAGATTTGCCATAATAAAACTTGATTTTACATTTAAATATCCCATAACTGATGAACAAACGCCGCCAATCTCACATCACCATCATAACCACATCTGTTCAGCGCTCATTTAGACACGGAGGCCACAAAGCTGAAAGTGAAACCCAGTCTTCTCAAAGTTCCTCTCAAGTGCATCATGGAGAGGAATACAGCAGATGCAAATGTAAAGCAATAAATGTAGCAGACATTTCAATTCCATCCCTTTAACATCTGTTTCCACCGCAATCACATTACAGGCTCTGTAACTGGAGTCTGTGCACTGCTTTTCCCAAGTTTGTTTTAGCCTCCTTGGGGGTGCAGTGAGCTCGGACCCAGGCTATAAAACAAAATCAAACTATATAAAACCCATATAAACAGAGCAGAGACATTTAGCCATTTTTAATCTTTCATTGGAGATAGACAAGGGCTTGTGTGAGACGGGGGCACACGACTCCAGGGCCATTTAAATCAACAATAATATTTTGAAAGAGAGCCATGGCATGAGCTGGAGCAGGTTTTTCGGGGAGAAAGGGGTGGAGGAACGGAGGGAGGTGAGTAAAAGTGGTGCACGATGACAGGCAGGGGGCAGACGGGGATGACAGACATGGCATTTCAGCGGCACTTCTCGACACGAGTGTGTGTGTGTGTGTGTTGTGGAGGTTCTTCTCTCTGCTGTGGCCCACACAAGGCTCGGCTCTCAACTCAAATATACACTGCTGAACTCATTTGTTGCACTCCTGTTACACTGTATAAAAAATGAGGTGTTCATAGAACTAGAAAATGGTGTGTGTGTGTAAAATATATCAGTTTGCCATAATTGAGACATTATTTTTACTTAAAATTGTATTTAGACTAAGAAGATTTATTTAATTTTCTTTAATAATGACATAGTTTGTCAACATTAGTTTGTTCTCTTTGGTTTGAACCCTATAAAGACTAATATATTCATTACATATGATAATTTAAAAGCTCTAAACTTGATCAAATGATCAAAACTTTGCTAAAAAACCTGTTGCACAATCTACTACATGCCTTCTGTCGTCTGATTCGTAGTTTATTAGCAAAAAAAAAAGGCATTTTATAATAGTAAAATGTCCACCTACAGGTCATGAAACATCATCTTGCTTTGACAAACATTTTGTACAGTAAACGTAAGAAAGACTTTAATGGTGTTTTTAATATTTCAAGATGAACTTGTACTGGACTGAGCAACTTAGGTTTACTTGATTTTCCATACATAATTTTTTTCCATACATAATCATTGTATTGCATTGCATTATATGTTTTAAAACTACGCTTTGATCATAAAACTAAGTGTTTGAATATCATCTTACTAAGACATATTATTAGCAGATATAGAGTGATGACTGATATTTTTATGCATTTTATGTAAGTATCTGCTGTACTGTTATAAAGATCTCATTGATTTACATTACAAGCATCAGAATTTTCTTACTTGCACCATAAAATCCTGTTCCATTTTTTCGGACTAGTATTTCCTATGTCAGGCTTTACAGCTTTAAATTTATGCTATATATATATATATATATATATATATATATATATATATAAATTTAAAAAAAAATAAAAAGTCTAAATAAGTACTAAGTAAAAATAAATAAATAAATAAATAAAAAATAGGTAAAAAATTAAAAAATAAGTAAAAATAAATAAGTAAAAAAAAAATTTTTTTTTAAAAATTGAAAAACAAAACAAAACAAAACATCCTAGCCTAGCTGGTTTGCTGGTCTTACCCGGTCTCCCAGATGTCATCTGGTCGCTTGGCTTTCAACCTGAACCAGTTAAACCATCTTAAACCAGCTAAGACCAGTTTATGTTTAAACATTTTTCCCTGTACATATTGCGTCACCACATATTTTGTACAAGAAATGTACCTGTCAGAGAATACATATTCATATTCATCATGTAAACACTCATTAGACAAAATGAACACCTTATAGTGCCACAAGCAGACCTCAAGACATGGTACGACACACAAATATGACATTTACTAACTGATCACATTAAGAGAAACAAACTTAACCTGACATCTCAAGAGAAAATAAAATATAAGAGAAACTTGCAACATGCAACTATTTCAATTCATACTAGAAAGAGGACGACTGGGACTAAATCACAAAACCGTTTCTCAGTGTACGTCTGTTTGAACTTTTAAAAAAATGCATTGATTCATTAACGAACTCACTTACTGGTTCACAGTGGATTCATCAAATTGCATTACTTTCAGTTCCTTAAAACTGCTAGAACTAAAGTAAATCGTTGGTGTTTTTTCTGCATTAATTACCTGAAGTATATGTCTCCATTGCACCTCATAGCCTCTGTATGTAAGTGTGTGTGGATGCACATGTTTTTTAGCCTGTCTTTAGGGTCGAGTACAGTTTGCACATAGCCCGTTGCCAAACTTCAGCCTATGAACAGGGTCTGTTTTTGCCAGCTCACCTCAGAGGGCACGAGCCCACCTCAGTCAAACAAAACCTCAGGAGGAAGTTGGAGCGCCAGTCAATACTTTTGATTACATGAGCAGGTGGGCCACACAGACGCTGTGAAACTGTGATGCGGTAGAGCGGTAGACCCATCCAATAATCAATCACTTTTAATGGGACTAATTTACTGCATATTTGCAGCTGGGACAGGTTTGAATAAATCCAAATGGCGAAATCCAACATACAAACCAAATAAGCCAAGAACCCAGCTACTCGGCGAGAGAGATGTTCAAAAAGTCGTGCGTCAAGCCAGAGTCCCGGTGAGAGGACATGACAGGCCTGGCTAGCTTCTTAAGAGTGCTTGCTGTTACGTTAACCACAAACGGCCCAAGCTTTGCGAGCATCGAAGGCCAAATCACCGCTTGATTGCATTAATAATACGTGAGTGAGCGAGCTGAGCATGGGATGGATTGAGAGGAAGACGAGATTTAATGATACACATTTGCCAGACGCATCATTAAGGGCAGAAGACGAGAAAAGGCACAGTAGTGGTGGAAGTGAAAATATGAAACGTCAACACGCACACACACACACATCTGCGGCGAGCATTACGCCGTGCGAAACGAAGGGATCATATACTTTCGGTGGAGCGCATAATGACTGGCATTCCTCATTCAGGTAAACATCTCCCTCAGTCTAAGATGAGAGACAAAACGGCAGTACGTTCATCTCTGGAGAGCCCGCTCCAGTCGTACTGCTGGTATAGGCAATTCTTACCCTGTATATTTCCAAACATCTACCTGCACTGATCTGCCAATTGGTGTAACTGTGACTATAAGTCGCACCGCATGAAAATTGCATTGTTGAGAGAGAGCGTGCATTGCTTATAGCATCAGTATAGGCTATACCTAAGTCACATTTTATTATTACATTCGGAAATAATGTAAAACACCAGTAAATAAAACATTTAAAAACATTATAAACACTATGGGCCCTATTTTAACGATCTAAGCGTATGGTCTAAAGCGCACGACGCAAGTGCATTTAGGGCGTGTCCGAATCCACTTTTGCTAGTTTAATGACTGGAAAAACGGTCAGGGTGCCAGGCGCATGGACTAAAGGGTTGTCCCTCGTCTCTTAATGAGTTATGGGTGTGTTTTGGGCGTAACGTGCAATAAACCAATCAGAGTCTCATCTCCCTTTCCCTTTAAAAGCCAGTTGCGCTCGCACCATGGCGGATTCGCTATTTACATGCGACCGGAGAGACTGAACGCTTCTCCAGAGAGGAAACAGATCTGCTCGTCATTACTGCAAATAGGTAGGCTAATTCTGATACATACAATGACTATCCATTATGACGTAGGCATTTTTATATTTATGTAAACAATAATAATCTTTTACATTTTAATCCTTTAATTTTTCATATTTAAAAATGTGTGTGTGCTGCTCGTCCCTGTGTGTGTAATAATCAGAGTGTACACGCATTGTGCACCGCCTATAGGCTCATATTACTAACGCGCTCTTTAAATAACACAAAAATTATTGTGCCATTGACTTTAGACCAGATTTTTTTGGTCAATGGCGCAGTTGATTTCAGTTCCTCAAAATAGCAACGCTCCAACAATGCTCCTGAACACACCTGGTTTTCAGACCAGACGCCCATGGGTGAACAGATGCGCCAGTGCATTTGATATTTAAACAACGTGACGCTGGACGTGAAAATGATAACTGCGTCAGGCTGAAACTATCAAAAAAAACTTGCGCCGCGCCTGGCGTCGGGTGTATGATAGAGCCCAATGTGTTTTAGTTCCTCTCACTCAAAAAATCCTTAAATTTCATGAGATTCAGAACAGAATAGGAATGAAAAATATAGACCCAAGTAGGCTATGAAACAAAAATAAATCACGTCATTCGTTATTTATTATTCATGATGATATATTATCAATATTCAGCCTAAAGGAATTTAAAGCGACACTGAAACAGTTTTGAGTGCTTGATGTTAGTTGAATACCAAGAAAAGTACACTTAAGCATGAAATAATATATTTGAATGATGTTATAAAACAATAGGACACTTAAGGTTAATTGCATGTTATTTAAAATTAAATGAAAATGACATGCAATTAATTGAACTGAATTGAGTGATTTTTTGACCACTTAAGTACATCTTTATATGTAATTAGGGGCCAAGCACCGAAGGTCTGAACTGTCACCATAGCAAATTTGGAGTCTCTAACTCAATCAAGCGCCACCAACTGTCCAAAGTTGCACTCATGTTTATGCTAATAACTTTTGAACCGCAAGGAAAATTTTCCGTCATGAAATTTTTTCCGCCATTTTGAATTTTCCGGAAAAAAAAATTCTAACTCCTCCTAGACCGCTTGTCTGATTTTCACCAAAATCTAATTGTATCATCTTCAGACCGTGCCGATAGATGAAACCGTTTTCATATAGCGCAGCAACAAAGTTGAGGCATGATGCCAAAATGACTCTAAGGCTGCATCTCTGCAATGCTTTGGCGCAATGACACCAAACACTGCACGTGTCATTGTCACCTCACTCTGACCACACCACATCAATTTGGTCACAGCACCACCTATTGGTTGAAAGTGATAAACCATTTAATCATTTTAGCAGTGACTATATTTATGATTTTTCACCCATTGTTGCACTTGGTCTGATGCTGGCATGACTTGTCACGTTCTTGAGCTTGGTCCCGATAATTGCTGCTTGCAGCTATATTTTTATTATGTAGTGCTTTAGTATGTTAGACAACATATCAAAATAAGTACACTTCTTTAAAGCACAACAAAAGATTATTAAACAATGACTTAAAATGTACTTTAAAACTTTTAATTTGACATTTTTACAAAGTGTACTTAAGTGTTTTATGAAACAGTCATTAAACTGTACTCTCTTTAAGTGGGCTTTTATTTCACAAATGTATATTTTCTGCAATATTTGAACTACACTACAAGTGTACACTTCTTTTTCACAACAAAATACAACAGTCTGGTGCCCGAGGGAAAGTATATATCCACTTGCTGCTAGAATCTGTGCGTGATTGTGGTTGAGGATACGAACAGGTACTCTACCTGAGTTCTTGTGTCCCTCGAGCTGAACCGGCCACCGCCTGCAGATTTGCTCCCGGCTGGCGCCAGTGCTGTCAAAGGTTCCTCGTTAAGGCCCACAGACAGGGAGGGCGAGGTGGGCCGTATGGGGACGTGGGCTGTGGAAAGCCAGTGGACGTAACCGAAGCAACTCGAGCAGTTAATGACATTTTATATAACTGTTAAGCAATTATTGAATACATAAAGCCATTTTTACAACATCCGAGCACGCTGTGCGTCTAGGGCTCCCAAAGAGCGCAGGCTGGGGGAAAAAATGACCGTCGAGCAGCCAAAATCTACATTTTCATTTGGCAAAAGCAGCCAGTGCGCTGTTTAATCCGAAGCATGCCTTAGGTTTCATATGCAACCAATGTTCAGCCCCAGCAGCTCTGCTTTTAATTGACAGATTGCTTTCCTGACTGCAGACTCGGCATTCGAAAGCAAGTTTTGAAGGGTCCTTCGCTTTATGGAAGGGCTCAGGCTGGCTCGAGGTAGCCCAGACGGCAGGAATAAATGGATAATATTGGGATCTGATTCCTCTCCTCATCTTGCCCCGTTGAGAGGGGCCCACACTTAACCCGTGAGCACAGGATCGGGGCTGATGCCAGGTCAGTTCAGACTCATTACCACTAGGGGTGAGGGCTTTACAGCCACCCTAATCCATGGTGCACCGCAATGTCAAATGAAATGTGAGGAAACACAGATCATTAAAAACATGGCACTCTTTAAACGGCCACATGTACCGTACTCTCACACAGCGGTAAATCTTTCAGTCTTTCTGACCCAACATAATATGCCGTGAGTCGCTCTCGCTCTTTATGAACATCTGTTATTTTCTCAGTTTTCCCTTAAAAAAGGAACTCCTCATCCAAAAAATTTGATTTGTTAACCAAACTGTTTAAAGTCATTTATCATAAAAAAGAGCACAGTAAATCATTGCATCTGATTGCTGGGACTGGATTTCTATCATTATACAAAGAGACTGGTAAATATACAGTAACGTAAACAGAGCAGAACAGAAAAATGGAAAATTAAAAATGGCAAACACCAGTTCATGTAATTCATCAGGTGGAGATCAGGAGAAATGCAACATTTTATATTATGGTAGCCATGAGCCACAATTGCTAAGAAATAACACAACGTGAATACGTGTGTATTTTTACGTAAAGTGTAGTTCTACCGCACGTACATTTATTTATGTTTTCATACACATTGAAACGTATAACATTGACGTATTGACAGCACTAAATGTAAATTATTTACATATGAACAACCTTAGTGACGTACAAATTTGTACGTATTCCTATTTATGAATAATAAAATCGTGGCATTAATGTTTTGACTCTATTGTATTCAATTGTCATATCAATGACATGTTTTCAGTCGCATTTATTAAAATTCAGTTTACTCATCTACTTAAGAAATAATAACATTTCGCTCTGTTCGTGACTTCTGCAGCAAACTCGTTTCAGAGGATTACATAATGTTAAACAAGACTACGCTTTAATACCTTGAAATTGAATGAATAACATTTCTTTAATCATTTTGTAATATTTAGTTTGTTTGCCGTGAGGCATTTTTTCATATACAGCGACTGCCAATAGAACCATAAAATACACCAAAACACAACATAAATTCACAAAAGACATCAATTTTATTTGCTCGCTGTAATCCAAATCTTTAGAATCCATACATTTGCGAGGAAAAGATCCAAATTCAGCCGTTTATCCAGCGATCTTCATCTCCATTCTCAGTGGTGACTGTAAACGTCAAATCCCGCGCTCATTATGATGAATTCAGATTCAAAAGTTGCTCCATCAAGAAGCGTTACGACAGTTTTATGGCACTGATATCAAATCCTCATTGGCTCTCGCCTGGTTCGTCACAGATTGCGACATACCGTGTTTCAGTCGATGTACATTTGAAAATAGGAAATGCGCAATTTCATGGATTAATAACTTAAATTCTGCTCTGTACCTCATACAAAACTATCGCCAGAGAGGACTGTGACTCTGAAAGACTTTTGGTACCGCTTTTGACATTTTCACAATAAATAAACACTTGTCTGCCTGTTATGTTTTTCTTCATGACTGTATGTACTTTTAAGAAATGGTTATGGGTAGGAATAGGATTAGCAGCTCAAAATATCTTTTTAATGCTATATTTTTACTAAAATTGTCATTTTCCTACACATCTCGTCCATTACGTTTTATTCTTTTTATATTCTGTATAAAACTAGTATGTTTAGGTTTTGGAGTAGGGTTAAGGGATCTTAAAGTTAAAATGGTAAAAGGGAAATTATACAGATTTCTTTATGATATGAAAGATTAGTAAATATTTAACGCTTTGTAGCTGTAAAAACGTAATAATGCTACGTTTAAATGTTACGACACGTCCATATTGTACGTTTTAGTATCTATCCGAACGTACAAAAAGTACATTTTGTGTCTTTGAAAGTTACGTATTAATACCTACGTATTACCAATGAGACCAGGCTGAATAACAATATGCAATAAGATGTTCCACAAGATAATTAGCTAACACTTTATTTTACAGTGTCGTTGTTACATACATATTACCATAGTAATAATAATTTAATAATAATTACATGCAACTAACCTAAACAAAACCCCAATCCTACCCTAACCCTATAGTAAGAACATGTAGTTACTAAATATTACTCAGTAGTTAAATATATAATTACACTGTAACAATGACACCTTAAAATAAAGTGTAACTGATAATTGCATAGACTGTTAGTATTACTTGTGTAATGACACAGTAATAATACTGTAATATAAACTATGACTAAGAAATGTAACAAAAAATCTATCATATAATTTGTATAATATAAGAGTAAGCCCCATTACATTTTCTGTCTATTTCCAGGTCAAATGTCTAGAGTAGGGATGCGCGATATATCGGCCACAATATCGGTATCGGCCGATATATGTTCATATTTAATGTTATCGTTATTGGCCCTATAAGAAAATTTGGCTGATATATTAAAGCCGATAAATAATGTATTTCCTTCAGCTGAGACACTTAAGATGTAAGATGCTGAGACACTGTTCAGCATGATGGTTGTGAATTGCTTGAAATATGATTGGAATCACTTCAAAAAAGGAAAAAACTGTAAAGTGCAAGTCATATAGGCTACATAAAATTATAATGAGAACATTATAAGTGTGTTCTTGGGACATGGATTTTAATGGTGAAACCTAATCGGGCTCTCAAAAATTATATAAAAACTAGATATATCGGTTATCGGTTTTCAAATATAAAGAATTATCGGTTATCGGACAAAATTTTCATATGGGTGCATCCCATATAGAATCTTTCTTTGAGTGCTCAATTGAGACTCCTGCACGTGTTCATTACAGACTATAAAGCTCAGTGTGTTATCAGCTGTGCAGAAGCGATTTATCGGCCAATAAATCGGTTATCGGTTTTCAAATATGAAGAATTATCGGTGCATCCCATATAGAATCTTTCTTTGAGTGCTCAATTGAGACTCCTGCACGTGTTCATTACAGACTATAAAGCTCAGTGTGTTATCAGCTGTGCAGAAGCAATTTATCGGCCAATATATCGGTTATCGGTTTTCAAATATAAAGAATTATCGGTTATCGGCCAAAATTTTCATATGAGTGCATCCCATATAGAACCTCTCTTTGAGCGCTCAAGTGAGACTCCTGCACGTGTTCATTACAGACTATAAAGCTCAGTGTGTTATCAGCTGTGCAGACGTGGGAAACAGATTGTGGTGAATCAGAGATTTAATACGGCACACCGGTGACTAACAGCATCTGTAAAAGCAGACACGGCACGTCTAATCTCAGCAAACTGTAAATTACCAGTCATCTGTTTGGCACAAGGCTTTACGTAAGGCGATCTGGGAAAGACCAATCAAAAGCAGTACGCCTGTTAGTCACAAATCACATGATCCCTGTGATGAATGCTGGAAGAAAGTAGTTTAATACAAATCAAGAGAGCAGATTATATGGAAATAAGATTTAAGTGATTTGAATGGCATTTACAGTGTGTGCAATTTGAAAAGCATGCATTTCTGAATTAAAATGAGCTTAATGTAAACTTTCAAAGTAAATAAAAGGAAATTCAGTCAAGTGAGCTCTCAGACACTCAGACTGTATATATGTCGTGCCGGTAAGGTGGTAAAGGTGGTTTTAAAATGGGGAAGCCCTGCCAGAACACACATTTTAACTCAGTCCTGGCCAGCTTTATTCTGTGTCAGGAAAGAACTTTAATTTCATGTTCTATAATATTTAGACTGCGCACAAGAAATCACCTATTTTATGGAACAAGGTGCGCTGTGCAAACCACGGAAAACAACTAGGGACGATGACTAAAAATAACTGTGAAACATAGAAAAATATTTGCACAGCGCACTGTACATGCACATAAGCGTGACTTCTGGACAGAAAGGAAAATATACGGAGATGATTTTTCAAGGTATTTGCTTTAGACTCCACTCCATTTACCGTGAAAATATTGTATTGCGTTGAACAAAGCGTGGATGATGGGGAGAGAGTGATAGCGAGAGGTCGAGAGTGGGAAACAGATTTATAATGGTGGAAAATGCTTGAAGGTTAAATTTATCTCCAGAAATGTGGCCGTTGCATCAAAATGACACTTTTACACACATTAACTGTTTTTTACCTCTGTTATACGTCTGTTTTTATAATTTTGTATTTTAATCATGACTTTATAATCATGTAATGGTGTGCAATCTTTTCCATGAAAAATATTTAATTTCTTGAATTGCTTGGTTGAAGCTGAAAAAAAATTTAATAAAATATCTCAAAAATTAAATGGTAAAATCAAATCAAATAATTCATCAAATTCATCAAATAAACTTTAATTAAATATGTCAATATTAAAACCCACCCCCATCTTACAAAGTGTTTTAATATTGTATCAACATAAAACATATATATAATATATATATTCATACAACATATATATATATATTCATATTCCAAATGCTACAATCAACCCTGTTCTCCTCTACTAAAGGTGTTTGAATGTGTGTGTGCACTTTACATTAAACAGGAGGAGTGTGTGGTGTGGGACACCCGGTCCTGAGGCCTCCTCAGCTCCAATGATAATTTGTGGTTTGGTGAACGTACGCCTGGGCCACAAAGAGAGCTTCTGATCAGCTCCGTCTGGCTTCGGCCCGCCCGTTCCATCCCAAATATGACCGCTGCCTTCACTCTCAAACAGGGAAATATTCTGACCATATTCCACCCAATTTACTCTGGCACATGTCTACAGACCAGATTTTTATATGCATAGTTCTGAAATCCTGACTAGCCCCCCTCCGCATCGCTCGGAAAAAGAGCATGTCAAACAAAAGTATAAAACTAGACGCCTATTTATACCTGCCCTCTAAAAGCATCAATTAGGGAGCCAATTAGAGAACATGTCTTAATATGTTTGCTTTGTTTAATCGCCGTTTTGCTTGCTTATTTACAGTGGATATGTTTGAATCACTTAAGAGCCTTTGGGATCCATCAGACATCCATTATACTGGCTTCTGCGCTTTGAGTAAAGGGGTCTGTTTGGACCAGAACACCATTTGGGTAACCGCAGGTCACAAAGACGGGTCTCAGCACCGGATAAAAAGCATTCTGTTCAAGCTGTTTTGGTATCACGAGCCAATGCAGGAAAAGCCGTCACTACCTGAAATGGAAGGGGCAGTAAAGTTGCGGGATCAACCGTTTTCTCTGAGCCTGCTTTTAGAGGTTGTCATTCTTGGATTTAGTGTGGCTCTATGGCATTATGTGCATGTTGTTGGCTATTGCAGGCCTGCTCTGCGCATTCAAGGGAAATCCGCTAACAAGCAGGAGGTCTTTCGACTGATTTAGTCCGTTGAGATTATCTGAGAGGAACTATAACTCTAAGCTTTTCGTTCAGTCGTCCAGTCCAATGGCAATAAAGTCTTAAAAATTGTGTGTGAAACGACTGGAAAGCAGGAAAATCTCTTTCTTTCTTTCTTTCTTTCTTTCTAGAAATAAAAGAAAAAAGAAAAAAATATAAAAAAAAAAATCAAATCAATAAGAATAATAAATTAAAAAAATTTAAATAATATATAGAAATTTATGCATATATATATATATATATATATATATATATATATACACACACACACACACACACAATATTGCCAAAAGTATTGGGACACCCCTCCAAATCACTGAATTCAGGTGTTCCAATCACTTCCATGGCCACAGGTGTATAAAATCAAGCACTAGGCATGCAAAGCTCCTACAAACATTTGTGAAAGAATTGGTCGCTCAAGCGTGGTACCGTGAAAGGTTGCCACCTGTGCAATAAGTTCAATCGTGAAATTTCCTTACTACTAAATATTCCACGCTCAGCTGTTAGTGGTATTATAACAAAGTGGAAGCAATTGGGAACAACAGCAACTCAGCCACAAAGTGGTAGGCACACGTAAAATCACAGAGCGGAGTCAGCGCATGCTGAGGAGCACAGTGCGCAGAAGTCGCCAACTTTCTGCAGAGTCAATAGCTACAGACCTCCAAACTTTGTGTGGCCTTCAGATTAGCTCAAGAACAGTGCGTAGAGAGCTTCATGGAATGGGTTTCCATGTCCGAGCAGCTCATCCAAGCCTTACATCACCAAGTGCAATGCAAAGCGTGGGATGCAGTGGTGTAAAGCACACCGCCACTGGACTCTAGAGCAGTGGAGACGTGTTCTCTGGAGTGACCAATCACGCTTCTCTGTCTGGAAATTCTGATGGACGAGTCTGAGTTTGCCGGTTGCCAGGAGAACGGTACTTGCCTGACTGCATTGTGCCAAGTGTAAAGTTTGGTGGAGGGGGGATTATGGTGTGGGGTTGTTTTTCAGGGGTTGGGCTTGGCCCCTTAGTTCCAGTGAAAGGAACTCTTAATGCTTCAGCATACCAAGACATTTTGGACAATTTCATGCTCCCAACTTTGTGGGAACAGTTTGGGGATGGCCCCTTCCTGTTCCAACATGACTGCACCAGTGCACAAAGCAAGGTCCATAAAGACATGGATGAGTGAGTTTGGTGTGGAGGAACTTGACTGGCCTCAACCCGATAGAACACCTTTAGGATGAATTAGAGCGGAGACTGCGAGCCAGGCCTTCTCGTCCAACATCAGCCAGTATACACTAACGTTCAAGGTCAGTATTTTTTTCTTTCTTTTTTGAAAGAAATTAATACTTTTATTCAGCAAGGATGTGTTAAATTGATAAAAAAGTGACAGTAAAGATTTATATAGTTAGAAAAATATATATATTTTGAATAAATGCTGTTCTTTTTAAGATAGCATAATTTTCAGCATTATTTTCATCAATGAACCCTGAAAAAAGTATCACAGGTTCCAAAATATTAAGCAGCACAACTGTTTCCAACATTAATAATAACGAAGTATAAAATCAGCATATTAGAATGATTTCTGAAGGATCATGTGACACTGTAATGATGCTGAAAATTCAGCTTTGATCATAGGAATAAATTATAGTTCACTCTATATTTACATAGAAAACAGTTTTTTTTAATTGTAATATAATTCACATTTTTTTTCTGTATTTTTTTATTTAATAAATGCAGGCTTGATGAGACAACATTAACATTAAAAATAGTAATGTTTCCAAACTTTTGTCCGGTACTGTATATACAGTACATATATCTTTTAATTTCCAATTAATATCAAGCTTTTGACAAAGGAGGACTTGCAATGAACTGAGCATGACATGCTGATATACACAAAAACTGAACAACTTCCAGGTGCGCAGCTTCATGCTTCCCTTCTCATTTTGGCTTATCCGCAATGAAAAACAAAAGAGATGTCATACCAGAGATGAACCACCACGAGCAACAGCACAAAAACAAACACTGCAACCAGAGATTGATAGGACACTGAAGGAGACAAGCACTTATCCAATAAACCTTCATGCTGTAACATATCACCCACACACACACACACACAGTCTGTTGTGTCTGTCTCTATACATTTACCAAAAACAGTAATTTAAAAAAAAACAAAAAAAAAAACAGATTGACTAACCAACAGAACATATGCAAGACTGAATGGAGACATGGATTGGGATTGAGTATGCGACTCAGGTGTGAATAAGTTTTTGTTTTTTGTTTTGTTTTATGTAAAAGCAGATACACTGATCGAAAACAGAAAGAAAGGAGGCGGAAACTGTTCAGAAGTGACACTGACTTGTGAAAGATGACAGAATGTTGTAAAGACCTAAAGCTGTAGAGTCCGGCAGGAGTGCAAGACGACCACAATAAGAGGTAATACGAGGTCATACAACATATTTTAGTGCTATACTGTCATGTATTGCAGGCAAGGAGTGAGCTGAGGCGTAGATCTATTTGCAGGCTTATTCAAAACAAGAAATAATCCAGAATATTTAGCATCGACTATGTGGACAAACCCTTAAGTATGGAAGCTTGTTTCCGCCACAGAATAAAAAATATAAAGGGTAATTGCTACTTTATATCTCTCAATTCTGACTTTATATCTCACAATTCTGACTTTATATCTCACAATTCTGACTTTATATCTCACAATTCTGACTTTATATCTCGCAATTCTGAACTTAATAACTCGCAGTTCTGACTTTATATCTCACAATTCTGAACTTAATAACTCGCAGTTCTGACTTTATATCTCACAATTCTGACTTTATATCTCGCAATTCTGACTTTATATCTCACAATTCTGACTTTATATCACGCAATTCTGACTTTATATCTCACAATTCTGACTTTATATCACACAATTCTGACTTTATATCTCACAATTCTGACTTTATATCTCACAATTCTGACTTTATATCTCACAATTCTGACTTTATATCTCACAATTCTGACTTTATATCTCGCAATTCTGACTTTATATCTCACAATTCTGACTTTATATCTCACAATTCTGACTTTATATCTCACAATTCTGACTTTATATCTCGCAATTCTGACTTTATAACTCGCAATTCTGAACTTAATATCTCACAATTCTGACTTTATATCTCACAATTCTGACTTTATATCTCTCAATTCTGACTTTATAACTCGCAATTCTGACTTTATAACTCACAATTCTGACTTTATATCTCGCAATTCTGACTTTATAACTCGCAGTTCTGACTTTATATCTCACAATTCTGACTTTATATGACGCAATTCTGACTTTATATGACAAAATTCTGACTTTATATGACAATTCTGACTTTATATCTCACAATTCTGACTTTATATCTCGCAATTCTGACTTTATCTCGCAATTCTGACTTTATAACTCGCAATTCTGAACTTAACTCGCATTTCTGACTTTATATCTCTCAATTCTGACTTTATATCTCTCAATTCTGACTTTATATCTCACAATTCTGACTTTATATCTCTCAATTCTGACTTTATGTCACACAATTCTGACTTTATATCTCGCAATTCTGACTTTAGATCACACAATTCTGACTTTAGATCACACAATTCTGACTTTATATCTCGCAATTCTGACTTTATATCTCGCAATTCTGACTTTATATCTCTCAATTCTGACATTATAACTCACAATTCTAACTTTATATCTCACAATTCTGACTTTATATGACGCAATTCTGACTTTATAACTCACAATTCTGAACTTCATAACTCACAATTCTGACTTTATATCTCACAATTCTGACTTTATATCTCACAATTCTGACTTTATATCTCGCAATTCTGACTTTATATCTCGCAATTCTGACTTTATGTCACACAATTCTGACTTTATAACTCACAATTCTGACTTTATATCTCACAATTCTGACTTTATAACTCGCAATTCTGACTTTATATCTCGCAATTCTGACTTTATAACTCACAATTCTGACTTTATATCTCACAATTCTGACTTTATATCTCACAATTCTGACTTTATATCTCACAATTCTGACTTTATATCTCGCAATTCTGACTTTATATCTCGCAATTCTGACTTTATGTCACACAATTCTGACTTTATAACTCACAATTCTGACTTTATATCTCACAATTCTGACTTTATAACTCGCAATTCTGACTTTATATCTCGCAATTCTGACTTTATAACTCACAATTCTGACTTTATATCTCACAATTCTGACTTTATATCTCACAATTCTGACTTTATATCTCACAATTCTGACTTTATATCTCGCAATTCTGACTTTATGTCACACAATTCTGACTTTATAACTCACAATTCTGACTTTATATCTCACAATTCTGACTTTATAACTCGCAATTCTGACTTTATATCTCGCAATTCTGACTTTATAACTCACAATTCTGACTTTATATCTCACAATTCTGACTTTATATCTCTCAATTCTGACTTTATGTCACACAATTCTGACTTTATAACTCACAATTCTGACTTTATATCTCACAATTCTGACTTTATAACTCGCAATTCTGACTTTATATCTCGCAATTCTGACTTTATAACTCACAATTCTGACTTTATATCTCACAATTCTGACTTTATATCTCACAATTCTGACTTTATATCTCACAATTCTGACTTTATAACTCACAATTCTGACTTTATATCTCACAATTCTGACTTTATAACTCACAATTCTGACTTCATAACTCACAATTCTGACTTTATATCTCTCAATTCTGACTTTAGATCACACAATTCTGACTTTATAACTCACAATTCTGACTTTATAACTCACAATTCTGACTTTATATCTCACAATTCTGACTTTATAACTCACAATTCTGACTTCATAACTCACAATTCTGACTTTATATCTCACAATTCTGAACTTAACTCGCAGTTCTGACTTTATATCTCACAATTCTGACTTTATATGACGCAATTCTGACTTTATATGACACAATTCTGACTTTATATGACACAATTCTGACTTTATAACTCACAATTCTGACTTTAAATCACACAATTCTGACTTTATATGACACAATTCTGACTTTATAACTCACAATTCTGACTTTATTTCTCGCAGTTCTGACTTTATATCTCTCAATTCTGACTTTAGATCACACAATTCTGACTTTATAACTCACAATTCTGACTTTATAACTCACAATTCTGACTTTATATCTCACAATTCTGACTTTATAACTCACAATTCTGACTTCATAACTCACAATTCTGACTTTATATCTCACAATTCTGAACTTAACTCGCAGTTCTGACTTTATATCTCACAATTCTGACTTTATATGACGCAATTCTGACTTTATATGACACAATTCTGACTTTATATGACACAATTCTGACTTTATAACTCACAATTCTGACTTTAAATCACACAATTCTGACTTTATATGACACAATTCTGACTTTATAACTCACAATTCTGACTTTATTTCTCGCAGTTCTGACTTTATATCTCTCAATTCTGACTTTAGATCACACAATTCTGACTTTATATCTCGCAATTCTGAACTTAACTCGCAATTCTGACTTTATATCTCGCAATTCTGACTTTATAACTCACAATTCTGACTTTATATCTCGCAATTCTGACTTTATAACTCGCAATTCTGAACTTAACTCGCAGTTCTGACTTTATATCTCACAATTCTGACTTTATATCTCGCAATTCTGACTTTATATCTCGCAATTCTGAACTTAACTCGCAGTTCTGACTTTATATCTCGCAATTCTGACTTTATAACTCACAATTCTGACTTTAGATCACACAATTCTGACTTTATATGACGCAATTCTGACTTTATATCTCGCAATTCTGACTTTATATCTCGCAATTCTGACTTTAGATCACACAATTCTGACTTTATATCTCGCAATTCTGAACTTAACTCGCAGTTCTGACTTTATATCTCGCAATTCTGACTTTATATCTCGCAATTCTGACTTTATAACTCACAATTCTGACTTTATAACTCACAATTCTGACTTTATATCTCGCAGTTCTGATTTTATATCTCTCAATTCTGACTTTATATCTCTCAATTCTGACTTTATAACTCACAATTCTGACTTTATATCTCGCAATTCTGACTTTATAACTCGCAATTCTGAACTTAACTCGCAATTCTGACTTTAGATCACACAATTCTGACTTTATATGACGCAATTCTGACTTTATATCTCGCAATTCTGACTTTATATCTCGCAATTCTGACTTTATATCTCGCAATTCTGACTTTATATGACGCAATTCTTTTTTTATCTCGCAATTCTGACTTTATATCTCACAATTCTGACTTTATATCTCGCAATTCTGACTTTATATCTCGCAATTCTGACTTTAGATCACACAATTCTGACTTTATATGACGCAATTCTGACTTTATATCTCGCAGTTCTGACTTTATATCTCTCAATTCTGACTTTATATCTCACAATTCTGACTTTATATGACGCAATTCTGACTTTATAACTCACAATTCTGACTTTATGACGCAATTCTGACTTTATAACTCACAATTCTGACTTTATATCTTGCAATTCTGACTTTATATCTTGCAATTCTGACTTTATATCTCACAGAATTGCGAGATGTAAACACAATTGTGAGATAAAAAGTTCCAATTATTTTTTTTTTTACGTTTTATTTTGTGGAGGAAACAAGCTTCCATACTTAAGAAACATGTAGCCTACACCAGACAGATGTGACAACTGTATCACATACAGCAGATTCAGAGAATGCCTCAACTCATAAACAGCTAATATCAATTTAGACATATGAAATGCAAAAACACAACATTGCTGTCACTTACATTTTACTAAAAGGTCAGTTTGGTCCCTCACAAAAATATGACACTAAAATGCTAACCCACAAGACTATTAGCATAACACACTCATGTTGACGCCAATTTTACTGTTTACCTTTGGGTTTCCTGGTGGGTTGTTTTGTCATAGTCACCTACAGATTTCATAGTCAAATAACTACAATTGACAACTCAACCAAAGTAAAGAGACAACTAATGAAAAATTGAGTGGTTTTGCTTCTTCCATCGCCTCACTTTTGAAATTATCATAAGCAAATGTATTTCGCTCCCAACATCGACATCCCAGCGGCTTGCGGTTGTGGTCTCAAGCGTATACACCCACATTTTCACTGGCTCCTGGAGGACTTCATATCCCAGGAGGCTTTTTTTCCCCCTCATATGGCTGTTTCTTCTCCATGGCAACTCAAAGCAACAGGAAAAAGAAGAAATGCGTCAATGAGACAGATTTTCTATTGATATGCCTCACAGTCATAGGATGAGAAGCGTCATGGGACGAAAAGGGAAGGGGGGGAAAATAAATAAAAGCATTAACCAAAATATCATCTGCATTGATATTTAACTTTCTACACTGGTTGCAATGGTTAAATGTCTTTCATTGTTATTAAAACTAAATGCAAATCAGATATTTTCTGCTGAAAAGGCATGTTTTTTGTGTTAATTTTGTTATTTGTTAGCTGATCAGACTAGGAGACCAGTTAGACCAGCAAACCAGAAATTAATTTGTCCTAGCATTTACTGGATGTTTGGCTACTTTCTTTTGTGGACACAGGTGTGTTCCCACTGACCTTTCATCGGGTCAGGGTCACGACCCTTTTGAGTCACAGTCAGCCGTGTGTTTAGACGTTCCAATGGCACATTTCCGAGCTTTCACCCCCCCTTGTTCGGCCTAATCTTCTGTAAGTGTTCGCAGATCTTGTCTTCTTACTCCTACGGTCCCTAATTCAGGTTTACTGGATCTTCTCAAGTACCTTGCCAATCACATTTGATGAGGAATTTTGCTAGACTAAAAGCAGGGATCAGCCTGGCATTATCAAAACTTTGCTTTATTTTAAACCTATGGTCAACCACTACATACAACACACAGCTGACTAGGATTAAAAGACAAGATTGAGAAGAACCAACAGTCAATAATGTGATGGAACAAGTTTTGTTTACAGTAAAGAAAGTCCATAACATGAGTTTAAAATGGACAGAAAAGCCATAGGAATTCGTCCGAACATGTAGGAGGAACCAAAGCAGGAAAATGAAGCAACACATACATTTCATGCCTTGCTTAGATACACAAACTGTGCTTCATTACCTTACTGATGAACCTGAACCACACACACACTCCTACACCCTCACACACGCCATTTCTCATGTTGAGAAACAGCAGGTCGGAGTCTTGTCAATTTATTTGTTTTTGGAACTCAAAAATCTTTCCCAAGTAAAAGTGCTTGTTTGGGATTCTCCTCATTCCATGTTTCTCATCTGATCTATGGAATAAATCTATCAAGCAGCTTCTTTTATCTGTTCTGTCTGGAAACAGACAGGATGAGTTTGACTGAGAAAAAGTGATACACAACATTCAGATCAGACACTTTTATTAGGCCATGTGTCCACCAAAGCGTTTTTTCATGCAGTTGGCTGGCGTATCCAGTTGTTTTCAATGAGAGCGCCGCGTTTTTAGAACGGCAGGAGCGTAACGAGGCGCTGGGCGTCTATTTCACACTCAAGCGCTGAGCGCTCTGCGTTTTTTAACTTTGAGTAAAACGCAGCGCTCATTACTGTCACTTTTTACCCAGCCGACCAATCACAGTGGAGGAGGGGCGGGACAAATGCAACACCGACCAACCGCCACATCCTGCGTGTACAACGTCAGCAGATGACAACAACAAGCATAATAACGGAACAAAATAATTTAAAACAAGAGCCAGAGCAAATACTTTACATTGTATCGGCATTTTTATATAGAATCAATACAGAAACCAACTATCTGTGAAATGAGATACTAGTAACACTTCCGCAGATATTCTGTATGATAGCAAGCAAAGAGTCTCAGCTGAAAAAAATGCTGCGCTGCCAAAACCCTCTCAAGCACCCACATCGAGGTGTTTTCAGCAGAGTGCCTAGCGTTTTTAGCCAGCTAAGCCTTAGTGCTGATTACGTGGGTATTAGAAAATTCCTCATTTCACCACAATATCGGTTCAAAAAATGTTTTGTATTCCAGTATTTGTTAGAAATTAGACATCTGTGAACAGCATAGACTCATTGGAAAAACACATCTCTACATTTTTCACAATCTACCTATACATACAGTTCAGCAGTTCTGCAGTTTCCACCTGAGATGAACTCTAGTGGCAATAAAACACCAACCACTTTTATTCCACAAATTATGATTCCAGGGACAGAATATAGATTAATAAAGACTTATTTTTGCATGGTTCCTTGCATAATACCATGTTATGAGTTTAAAACACGTTTACCATCGTGCATGCTTTGTAAACTAATACATTGTGAAGTTTGCATCACATAACCAGCTCCATATGTTTGGTTTTTCTCACAGAGTAAACTTGCTTGGTCGCTCATCTGGTACAGTATTGCTCTTGTGATGTGAAGTGCTCGGTACGAGTCCCATGAAACACGAGTCACAATAAAAGAGCTCAAAGACTTGTAGAAGCAAGCAAAAATGGCAATCACATTTGTTTTAGTTAACTCTATCAGTTAGGTTTAGCGTTGGGTTTAGTGTAGAGCATTTACCTTTTAGCTGCACTCACGAGACATTTAATTTCCAAAATGCCAAAATACATACTATAACCAATGTAATCATTGCAAGATTCATGTTGTCTCGACATCAAGACGGGTGTCCAACAAGGAAGTATTCTGTACGTCATGCTGTTTCTCGTAGTGATGGATTTTAACTGACTATGTTGGGGCCGGCATCTCTTGGACTGACTATGACCGCTTGGCCGACTTGGACTTTGTGGACAATGTTGTGCTAATTGTGGAAGATGAGTAAAGAAGGAAGAAGTAGCCACGACACGCCTGACCCAGGAAGCAGGGTAGGTTGGGTTGTGAATTAATGCTGAAATCGAAGAAAAACGCAGAAATGAACGCCGAAAAATCCATGCTGGTAGGCCTGGTCAGCCCAATGGTGTGCGTGACTGTTGGTGACACGCCCCTTGAGGTTGTAAACAGCTTCACGTACCTTGGGAGCAGGATAGACGTCGATGGAGAAAACTTGTCGCCTGATGTGCTTGTGAGCACAGGAGGAACTAAGTAACTAAAGTACGATTCATGTTAAGCCGTGTTAGTTAGCCGTTGTTAGTGCCTAAAACCCCCTTAGCTGTTATAAATTCACTGTAAACCATGGCTTCATGGGGCTTATTGCTTTAATAAAACAGTTACCACACAATACAAACATTAAAGCCAAAATATATGTATAAATGCAACTTGTAAAATCACTAAAAGGCTTGTGAATAAAACACAGCTATTGACCAATCAGAATCAAGGACTGGAACTAACCATTTTATAACACGCTTTTAACTCCACTCAGTTGACATTTTTACTTTAAAGGTGTTGTGAAACATGCAGGAAGAAATGCAGTATTTTGTAGAATTATCACCACAGCCATTTTTTTGTCTGTAAAGGTCTTGAAAAGGCTTCCTTATGGTCTGTGCTAAGCTAAAGCATTTAGCTATTTCAAGACTGCCATCTTTACAGTAGTTCCAGAACATTACTTCTGGTCATTGTTTCAAACTTAGGCTGACCTTTGAGAAGAGTTGATTGATTTCTTTTGGCCTACATTTGGATCAGCATGATGCACGCGTGACCGTAATGGACTAGTTCCCTTTCCTTGTAAGACATGCAAATGGAAAACACCATAGAGCTCCCATGTATCGAGTTACCCTCACCTTCATGGTGAGATATCTTTGTGTTGATGCCAAAGCCAGGATAACTCTGGAAGCGCCTCCTGAACTCTGCTTCAATGCCCTGATGATGGTCTATTTTCTCTCTTCAACTCTCTCTCTCTTAAAACTACAGCGCGTACACATTCTCCATCTCGGTTCCGCTCTTGAACGTGACTCAATGAGCCAGAGAGGATCCAGTGGGTCCAAGCTGTGGGGGTCGATGTGGAAATGGAGGCCACCTTTGAGCCCTCACAGCTTGGCATCCAGACATCACCTTAGGAGAGATGGAGGAAGACACAGCCAATTACATTGCTTGTCATGGTATCACGCTGTGCCCCCAGTGGGTGGACACATCAAACAATGATAAAAACAACCTCCTGCACTGCCCGCAGCTGCTGGGGCTGTCAGGACTGAGAAGATATATACAGCAGCCGGTTTGTGGCTGAACAGCAAAACCAAGTCCAACATCCACATGGGGGTGGATGTATCAGGGGGAAAGTGAGCAGAATGTTGTCTGCTCGTCCTGTGTGCATTTCTGTTTGCTACTGAAAATTACAAATTCAAAATTAGAACTGACAAACCCTTGGAAGTGTGTGGGTTGAAATGTGCAATCTTCAGTGCCACATATGGTTTTTTTTATTGGGCCAATCTCCTGAACCATAAATGCCATGTGTCTAATTGGAGAACAATGCTTCTTGGGTCCACGTGGTGTAATTACAACATCTATCAGCAGGGGCTAAATAGGTAATGGTGTTAAGATTTGGGGGGTGAATGTGCGGTCACATTAGCAAAATTTTGATGAAATTTTGCAAGAAAAAATGCTCTATTGTCTAGTATCAATAGTGTAGTGATGTATGAAGCAAAACTCACACTGAAGTCACTTTAAAACCAAACAGCTTTCTGTAGGTTAATGCAGCATATTCGTATGTTTAACTTGAACCCAATCTTTTGCTCTCATGTGAATTTCCCGATCACATAGATTCCTAGATTTTGCCTGAAAAATTCGCAGAACAATGGTAAATGTGACCCGAAGCTTTAGCCTCTGCTAATATGTGTCGAAAAAAGCATGTTTCATCCACATCATATATTTGAAAATTTTAGTACAGAATAGTGTCTTACCACTTTTTTGGTGGAGGACTCATGATAGTTACTGATGTGTGTATTCTGACTAATGGATGTTGTTGCAGATCGTGATTCACACCTGAGAGGACAAAAGAACCACATAATGAGCCGCAATAATGAATGAGCCTTTGAGTCAGGTATGTGACTGAGAGGGAACTACAAGAATATGGACAAAACAGGACAAAATAATTATTTTTTGTAGTTTATTTAGAATATAGTCAACAATATAAAGTGAGAGCCAAAGGCACAATGTCCTATGTGGGCCAGTATCAGGTCACTATTAGTGCTTTTCCACTGCATGGTAACACTTGGTACGGCTCGGTACGGTACGGTACGGCTCGGCTTAGCTCGCTTCGCCTTTCCACTGTTTGGTACGACTCGGTTCGGCACGGCACGGCTCGGCTCGGTTTGGTTTTCCACTGCAGTTACCACCGCTTTAAAGTGGGTGGGATTATAGAATAATCGTTGTAATTGTGCCGCCTCTACTTCTCGGCATGTGGATGTTTTTAACTATAAGATGACAGTTTGTTTCAAAGGAGGCTGATAGCAGCTAAACAAAATACTGCTAAAAACAAGAGAGTAGGCACTCGTACAAAAAAGCGCAGATGACAACATCACTTGATTTGCTCGATGGCGCAGAGTAAACTAATCTTGTATTTAGCAATGTGTTTAGGGTCTCAACTGCTATATCACTGTCACAAACGCATATAATGGTAGTGACGGTAGTGACGATTCTCTCTGAACAATCAGTGATCTGCAGTGTTTACACGTCACTTTTTAGTATCGGTACGGCACGCTTGGAACCTCAACCGAGGTGGTACTATTTAAGCGAACCGTACCGAGCCGTACTGAACCGCACCATGCAGTGGAAAAGCACCAAAAAGTGAGCCGTACCGAGCCGTACCGAGCCGTACCATGCAGTGGAAACACGCCATATGATTCTCAAATCTGTGAGATAAAAGAAGAAAAAAAAACACCTGTGAGGATATCGATAACAGGGTCAACTATTGTATTAACCTTAATATAATGCCCACTCTTAACAGAAAACATGATTGCTGATATTGCACAGCATGTGAACAAAATTTTGTATAGGCCTATTATATTTTAAATTATATACAGTACCGGTCAAAAGATTGGACACATTACTATTTTTAATGTTTTTGAAAGAAGTCTCATGCTCATCAAGCCTGCATTTATTTGATCAAAAATACAGAAAAAAACATTAATATTGTGAAATATTATCACAATTTAAAATAATGGTTTTCTATTTTAATATACTTTAAAATATAATTTATTTCGGTGATGTAAAACTTAATTTTTTGCGAACAAAAGCTTTAGTGATGTGACTAGGCTATTTTACAGTAAACACCTCATAATCTGTCCAAAACAGGCCAAAGAAATCTTGTCTAAACAGTCTTACATCTATGACATTTTATGTTGCAGCAGGATTCATATTTAAACAGTCTTTTTGCGGTTTAATATTCACAGACACTAACAGAACAAACTTTCCTCACAATCTTCGGCTGGATCCGTTGCTATTTGAAATTAAACAGCTTTCAGATCGCGCATCACGTTTGTTTTTATTGTGAGTATACACAAATAAAAGTAGAAACTGAACCGATTATAATGATGTATAAACACTTGCCAGAATGACCAAAATCGACAGATTATTTTGAGTCTCTTTCGCACTGATAAGAAAAAAAGCGAGTTGGTTGCACCGGCACGATCGCCGACCTCTAGGGGTTAAACAGTTTCTCTACAACCATATTTGGCCAAAATTTTAGGATGAAAAAGTATCTTACCACTGGCCATCTTGTGGAGGATTTTTCGTGGCACCATCAGCCAATTATCCTACGGCTCCAGAGCAATTAGTCACATGACATTTACTGCTCAGGTGATTGGCTCAAAAGTTCTGTGAGCTTATGATTTCAAATCACATGAATTCAAATCACATGAGTTCTGTGAGCTCATGATTTCAAATCACACACTTCTGGAAGCTCCTGGGCCAGGAACTGGGATGAATGAAAATCTTCGGCTGCCAATGCTAACAAGATAAAAAATAAAAAAAAAGAAAAGAAAAAAAGTATTTCCTCTCTATGTTCAATGACACAAATGAGCATGTGGACCACAAAAACACCACAGTACGACATGCACTATGACTTTTACAGTGGCCACTATGGTGACGGAGGTTTGCTGAGCTCAGGAGGCGCAGGTCAGATGGAGATGAACTGAAACGCCTAACCTTAACAACACAAGAGGTTAGAGCCCAGATAATGATGGAAACCTATAAGAGGACACCGGGCAGAGTTTACTGGAACAGCTAACTTGATGTTTATATGGAAAAAATACAGTCATATGATTATAATGCCCAACCTGCTGCAGAGCACATGGGCAATGCTTAAGACCACAGTGTTAGCATCCTCTATGAAAACGGCTGACGTCTGGAGACATGAAATCAGTGAACGACTGATGCGTAAATAGATGCAAGCGTAAAATGGAAGGTTTGGGGGGAGGAAGAAAGTATGATAAATAATTCAGAATAAATAATTGTATAATTAACTTGCTGATTACTGTAATAATGAATAATATATGAATAATAATGAACATTTCTCTTTTGGGCTTCACTTTCACAAATACTATGTTCAAGATGAACAAGATTTAAAAGCCATGTGCAAAATATATGTCACATTTTGCCCATGCTGTTTTCCTTCTTGATGAAGCTGTCATTGGATGGAACAGAGGCAGAATCTCGTTAACTGGCAACACACAAGTATCGGCTTATAAAAGTGATGTTGGCTGCAATTCAAGGGTGGAATCATGTTCCCGCATATGGCATTTATTGTAATTCTCCCTCTTCTTTTGTGTGGCTTAATAGAATGGTAAGTTTTTGTGTACTTTTGAATTCTTTAAGCAAAGAAAACTCATTAGGAGATCAGAAAGACTGGTTCTTTTAGGTTAGTTTAGCCTGCTTGCCTTTCAGGGGTGTCCAATCCTGCTCCTAGATGGCCAATATTCTGCACAGTTTAGCTCCAACCTGCCCCCAAACACCCACATGTAAGTTTCTAGGGCTGCATTCCACTTCACTTTATGCCCTTTCCTTAGACTCATTGATTCGGATGTGCGTCATAGCTTATGTTGCATGAGTGCCCACTGGCGGACGCCATGCAATGGGTTGAATTGGAACGTCCTAAGCCAGCGGTTCTCAACTCTGGCCCTTGAGATCCACTTTTCTGCAAAGTTTAGCTACAGCCTTGATCAAACTCACCTACCTGTAACTTTCTAGTAATCCTGAAGACCTTGATTAGCTGCAGGTGGGATTAGGGGCTTTCGCACCAGGTAGTTCTAAGAACTAGCCACCAGGGTGGTTCCCCAAGAACTAAAAGTTCCCCTAGGAACATTTTCCTGGTTGCATTTGCACCGCCAGTCGGAACTCTGAAGTGACGTAAAGCTCACACTACAGGAGTTTTAGGCCGATTTTTGCCCTGATTTTTTTCCTCCCGAAAATCAGAGAAAAAATCTTGTGAAGGACCTTGATTGGTTCCGATGTTCGCCGCAGATTATCTGGTAATGTGAGGCATTCACAGATCGAATCTTGCACCTCCCGATCTGCTCTCACGCAAATCGGGGCCACCTCGATTATATCAAACATGTCTGATATTTAGGATTTTAAATCGGGATGATTACATCAGTTCTTTCACGATAGCCAATGAGAGAAGTGAATGTGAGCACTTTTGAAATTGCGACCGCAAAATAAGCGACTGCTTTATAATGTGTCTTTGAAAACATGACACAATCATACGGACAAAGAGAAGAGCTGAGGAGAAATCGCCTAGGTTTTAAACATACCGGGTGAGTGTAGAAATCTGCTAGCAAATGTAAACATTACCCGTTGAGACATCACAATCTGCTATGTGAGGTGCTCTTCCTGGCATGATCATCTTAATAATATCTTGTAGTGTGTGATGCACAAAAATGTTAAAATCTTGTAGTGTGTGCATGTTTGAGATTTGAGAGAAAAAAAATCTGTGAAGATTCTCCTTATGTGAGTGATGCAACCAGATTTCACAATCGGTCAGGATTTTAAAAACTCCTCTGGTCTGAGCCCAGCTTAAGCCGCGCTTGTTGTTGTGACTTTTATTTTGATGGTGCTGAGAACGCCAGAGCCTGAGCACACAGCGCTCCTATTCTCCATTAGTTTATGATATGTTTAACAGTCCTGTCTAATACGTTATTAGATAGAACTGTTATACAAAGAAATTAGACAATATACAAACCCGATTCCAAAAAAGTTGGGACACTGTACAAATTGTGAATAAAAACAGAATGCAATGATGTGGAAGTTTCAAATTTCAATATTTTATTCAGAATACATCATAGATGACATATCTAATGTTTAAACTGAGAAAATGTATCATTTTAAGGGAAAAATAAGTTGATTTTAAATTTCATGGCATCAACACATCTCAAAAAAGTTGGGACAAGGCCATGTTTACCACTGTGTGGCATCCCCTCTTCTTTTTATAACAGTCTGCAAACGTCTGGGGACTGAGGAGACAAGTTGCTCAAGTTTAGGAATAGGAATGTTGTTCCATTCTTGTCTAATACAGGCTTCTAGTTGCTCAACTGTCTTAGGTCTTCTTTGTCGCATCTTCCTCTTTATGATGCGCCAAATGTTTTCTATGGGTGAAAGATCTGGACTGCAGGCTGGCCATTTCAGTACCCGGATCCTTCTTCTACGCAGCCATGATGTTGTAATTGATGCAGTATGTGGTCTGGCATTGTCATGTTGGAAAATGCAAGGTCTTCCCTGAAAGAGACGATGTCTGGGTGGGAACATATGTTGTTCTAGAACTTGGATATACCTTTCAGCATTGATGGTGCCTTTCCAGATGTGTAAGCTGCCCATGCCACACACACTCATGCAACCCCATACCATCAGAGATGCAGGCTTCTGAACTGAGCGCTGATAACAACTTGGGTTGTCCTTGTCCTCTTTAGTCCAGATGACATGGCGTCTCAGTTTTCCAAAAAGAACTTCAAATTTTGATTCGTCTGACCACAGAACAGTTTTCCACTTCCAGAGAAAACGCCTGCGCTTCTGGATCATGTTTAAATATGGCTTCTTTTTTGACCTATAGAGTTTTAGCCGGCAACGGCGAATGGCACGGTGGATTGTGTTCACCGACAATGTTTTCTGGAAGTATTCCTGAGTCCATGTTGTGATTTCCATTACAGTAGCATTCCTGTATGTGATGCAGTGCCGTCTAAGGGCCCGAAGATCACGGGCATCCAGTATGGTTTTCCGGCCTTGACCCTTACGCACAGAGATTGTTCCAGATTCTCTGAATCTTTGGATGATATTATGCACTGTAGATGATGATAACTTCAAACTCTTTGAAATTTTTCTCTGAGAAACTCCTTTCTGATATTGCTCCACTATTTTTCGCCGCAGCATTGGGGGAATTGGTGATCCTCTGCCCATCTTGACTTCTGAGAGACACTGCCGCTCTGAGAGGCTCTTTTTATACCCAATCATGTTGCCAATTGACCTAATAAGTTGCAAATTGGTCCTCCAGCTGTTCCTTATATGTACATTTAACTTTTCCGCCTCTTATTGCTACCTGTCCCAACTTTTTTGGAATGTGTAGCTCTCATGAAATCCAAAATGAGCCAATATTTGGCATGACATTTCAAAATGTCTCACTTTCAACATTTGATATGTTATCTATATTCTATTGTGAATAAAATATAAGTTTATGAGATTTGTAAATTATTGCATTCCTTTTTTATTCACAATTTGTACAGTGTCCCAACTTTTTTGGAATCGGGTTTGTATGAAAAAGTATTTGCGTTTGCCGTGTGGTTGATGCCCAATGTCGCTAGTTGAGCAGAAATACATAATCATGTTTTGCAAAATCCAAAGTTGTGTTGGATTTTCTCCTTAGCCTAAAGGATGAGAGGTTCATCTATCACTGTTTTCCATGTTCGTAGAGTTAGGAAATATATAGACTATAATCTGTGTGTGTAGACAGCTTTTAAAAAATGGCTGGTACTGGTGTTTCGCATGCGTTCGGCCAATCTACGTACACTTACGTCACTGTTAGTTCCTATTGTGCTGGGTAAGACCCTACTCTGAAGTAGGAGTTAATTTAGTTCCCCCAAAAGGAGTTCCTAGAACTAAAATCATTCCTAGTTTCTGCGGTGCGAACAGGTCAAAAAGTGGGTACTTCCGCCACTAGTTCTAGGAACTATGAAAAGGTTCCTCCGGTGCGAAAGCCCCTATTGATTAGGGATGGATCTAAATTATGCTGGAAAGTGGACCTAGAGTTGAGCCATTTCTCACTTGAAGTCTGCTATGGAGTTGATTTATCAGTTACATTATTTTCCTTATGTGTTTGTTTGATGGTGGGAGTAAATTAAGTGTGATCTGCTGTGATGTCACAATTGTGCCGCATTGTGGTATAGCTGTCTGAAGTGTACATATGACGCGACTCACTCCCTTTGAGTGGTTGAGGGTCTGTCCATATAAACTTCCCTCGTCCACTTTAAGTGGAACACACTTCAAAATGGAAGTAAGGATCCCCCTGAGGGAAAGTGTTTAGGGAAGTTTGGCGAATGTATGTCTAAAAGTGAAGTGGAATGCATCCTAGTCATCCTGAAGACCTTGATTATCTGGTTCAGGATTGGAGCTACACTATGTAGGATAGTGGCCCCCCAGAAGCAGGATTAGACACACTGATGTTGGGCACGTTACCTTGAAAATGTATCGTGTACTCATAATTTAAACTACAGTCTAAACTGATCTTTTGAAAACGTTAGTTGGCTACTTCAAGTATATTTCAATACTGTTGCCTGTTCAGAAAGCAAACAGTAAGCGACTAATGAGTTTGAGCCCTTGAGCATAGTATGTTTTTAAAGTAAATTGTAGCCAGCA
>CM077187.1:3047785-3050285 GCA_039654105.1 Coreius guichenoti
TAACTACGATTCATGAAACTATCATTTTAATTTCTATATGTGCTCGATATGTAGATGTTACAGATTATTCTGAAATAAAAAATAAATGACAAAAGCATTTTGGTAAGAATTCATTAACATTAGTTAATGCATTAAACATTATGATCTAACATTTACAGCATTTATTAGGTTGTTGTTATTTCACTGGAAATATAAGTATATAATGTTGCTCATTAGTTTAGGTTTGTTCATAATATAATAGAATAGTTAATTTATGCAATCTGATGTGCTGAAAATGTATATATACTCCAAATTAAAGAGCTGCAGAAGTATTGCTCATTGTTAGTTCATGAAACCTAATGCGTGTAATTTCATATTAGGTTTCTATGGAAGAGGGTGGTTGATGGATGGAAGAGTGGATGGATGGATGGAAGAAAGAGGGTGGGTGGATGGATGGATGGAAGGAAGGAAAGGTGGATGGATGGAAGGAAGGGTGGATGGACGGAAGGAAGATGGGTGGATGATGGATGGACGGAAGGAAGGGAGGATGGACGGAAGGAAGGGAGGATGGACGGAAGGAAGGGAGGATGGAAGTGGGTTGGTGGATGGACGGACGGACGGAAGTGGGTTGGTGGATGGACGGACGGACGGAAGGAAGTGGGTTGGTGGACGGACGGACGGAAGTGGGTTGGTGGACGGACGGACGGAAGTGGGTTGGTGGAATGGACGGACGGACGGACGGACGGACGGACGGATGGATGGAATGGATGGAAGAGGGTGGATGGATGGATGGATGGATGGAAGAGGGTGGGTGGATGGATGGGTGGATGGATGGATGGAAGAGGGTGGGTGGGTGGATGGATGGGTGGATGGATGGAAGAGGGTGGGTGGGTGGGTGGATGGATGTAAGAGGGTGGGTGGGTGGATGGATGGAAGAGGGTGGGTGGGTGGGTGGATGGATGGAAGAGGTTGGGTGGGTGGGTGGATGGATGGAAGAGGGTGGGTGGGTGGGTGGGTGGATGGATGGAAGAGGGTGGGTGGGTGGGTGGGTGGATGGATGGAAGAGGGTGGGTGGGTGGATGGATGGATGGATGGAAGAGGGTGGGTGGATGGTGGATGGATGGATGGAAGAGGGTGGGTGGATGGATGGATGGAAGAGGGTGGGTGGGTGGATGGGTGGATGGAAGAGGGTGGGTGGATGGGTGGATGGATGGATGGAAGAGGGTGGGTGGGTGGATGGGTGGATGGAAGAGGGTGGGTGGGTGGATGGATGGAAGAGGGTGGGTGGATGGATGGAGGGATGGATGGATGGAAGAGGGTGGGTGGGTGGATGGATGGAAGAGGGTGGGTGGATGGATGGATGGAAGAGGGTGGGTGGGTGGATGGATGGATGGAAGAGGGTGGGTGGATGGATGGATGGAAGAGGGTGGGTGGATGGATGGATGGATGGATGGAAGAGGGTGGGTGGATGGATGGATGGAAGAGGGTGGGTGGGTGGGTGGATGGATGGATGGAAGAGGGTGGGTGGGTGGGTGGATGGACGGATGGATGGAAGAGGGTGGGTGGGTGGGTGGATGGACGGATGGAAGAGGGTGGGTGGGTGGATGGACGGATGGAAGAGGGTGGGTGGGTGGATGGATGGATGGATGGAAGAGGGTGGGTGGGTGGGTGGATGGACGGATGGAAGAGGGTGGGTGGGTGGATGGACGGATGGAAGAGGGTGGGTGGGTGGATGGATGGATGGATGGAAGAGGGTGGGTGGGTGGATGGATGGATGGATGGATGGAAGAGGGTGGGTGGGTGGATGGATGGATGGATGGAAGAGGGTGGGTGGGTGGGTGGGTGGATGGATGGAAGAGGGTGGGTGGGTGGATGGATGGATGGATGGATGGATGGATGGAAGAGGGTGGGTGGGTGGATGGATGGATGGATGGAAGAGGGTGGGTGGGTGGATGGATGGATGGATGGATGGATGGATGGAAGAGGGTGGGTGGGTGGGTGGATGGATGGATGGATGGAAGAGGGTGGGTGGGTGGGTGGATGGATGGATGGATGGATGGATGGAAGAGGGTGGGTGGGTGGGTGGATGGAAGAGGGTGGGTGGGTGGATGGATGGATGGATGGATGGATGGATGGATGGATGGATGGATGGAAGAGGGTGGGTGGGTGGGTGGATGGAAGAAAGATGATGGATGGAAGGGTGGATGATGGACGGATGGATGGATAGAAGAAAGAGGGTTGATGGATGGATGGAAGGGTGGATGGAAGAAAGAGGGTAAATGGAAGGGTTGATGGATGGATGGATGGATGGATGGATGGATGGATGGATGGATGGATGGATGGATGGATGGATGGAAGAGGGTGGGTGGGTGGGTGGATGGAAGAAAGATGATGGATGGAAGGGTGGATGATGGACGGATGGATGGATAGAAGAAAGAGGGTTGATGGATGGATGGAAGGGTGGATGGAAGAAAGAGGGTAAATGGAAGGGTTGATGGATGGATGGATGGATGGATGGATG